>OZ020547.1:12128408-12447046 GCA_963971435.1 Lasius platythorax
CGTGTACACGCATTAATTCGGTTTATTTGAATTATTTAAAAAAAGAAAACGTTAGACACTAAAATATTTTTATGAATTTTTTTTATAAATCCTGTAAAAGCTTCTATTATATAAAAATTGTTTTTTTTTTCAAAATGTAGAAAATTATTTAATTATATATCCGCTCATTATTGTACGCATCAAATATAAAATTAAATGTGTATACAATAATAATTTTTTGAATTATTAATTATTTTGGGCGCTGCTACAATTTGATTTCTACTTTTATATTACAGATCAATTTAAGCTGACGTCCCTATGACAACCTTAGAGGAGGAGGAGGCCTAGAAGAGGTACATATCGGGCATCGGGGGAGCAACCATAGGGTGAGTATCGTTATTTGTATATTAATTATTATAAATCGTGTATACACGCATTAACTCGGTTTATTTGAATTATTAAAAAAAAGAAAGAGTTAGACAAAAATATTTTTATTAATTTTTTTTATAAATCCTGTAAAAGTTTCTATTTAAAAAAAATTGTTTTTTCAAAATTTAGAAAAATTATTTCATTATATGCGCTCATTATTATACGTCAAATATAAAATTAAATGCTTACTATAATAATTTTTTGAATTATTAATTATTTTGGGCGCTGCTACAATTTGAATTCTATTTTTTAATTACAGATCAATTTAAGCTGACATCCCTGACAACCTGAAAAAAGGAGGAGGCCTATGGGGGGAGAGGCATCGGGCACCAGCGGAACAACCCTAGGGTGAGTATCGTTATTTGTATATTAATTATTATAAGTCGCGTACACGTATTAATTCGGTTCATTTATTTGAATGATTTAAACAAAAGAAACTCAGAGAGAAAAAGAAACTTTTAAATAAATCGTATAAAAATTTCCATTTTATTTAAAAGATTGTTTTTTTAAAATTTATAAAATTATTCCATATTTATATATTTGTTTATTATTGTATGCATCGGATATAAAATTCGGCGCGTACAATAATAACAATTTCTTGAAATATTAATTATTTTCAGCACTACTATAATTTGGATTTTATATTTGTATGTTACAGACAACGTAGCTTCGATAACTCAACAACTCCGCTGTTGCGCATCGGTGCCGGTGAGTGACAACTTTTCTTTAACTTTTGAGGTAACGGATTTGTGGAGATTATAGATGTAGATTGTAGATTGTAGTTAGGTCCGTTGCCTAAAAATGGATTAGCTAGAACAAATTAGGTTAAATATCTTTTAATATATTCTCTTAATATGCATCTGTTCCAAATATAAGTTAAAGCACAAATTAAAGAAAGAGAATTATAGAAAGCAACTTTTAAAATTAATAAATTTTATCTAATTTATTTAATAAAGAATATGCTAATTTTAAAAATTACATGTAATTGGTAATAATTAGTTCTTATATCGCGTCAATGATATTCTAATTTGTTATAGCTCATCCGTCTATGTTTTAGAATTTAGAACTTGTTTAGTAGAATTTCATTTCTGCGCCCTCTAAATATATGTTGAATTAATGTTATTTTATTATAGATTATATAGTATCTGGATGGTTAATCCTTAAAGATAAACCTTAACTTTAAGGTTTATCCTAAAGGTTTATCCTGAAGGAGAAGGACCCTAAACACAGCATTGCCACGAGTCTTAATGGCTCTTATGTGGCGCGCTCATTTGATGGGTTGGACGCACGTGCGTCGTCGGTTTCCGATGTGCCGCGGATCGGCATTCGCGTCGTCGTCGCGTCTTCGCGTAATAGCCCGAATTCATTATTGTTATCGAGGATCGCACTTCCGATGCCGACAGAATGGGATGTCTCATTGAGGCGTTGCGAATGCAACGTTTTCATGCCTCGTGTTTCGCGACATGAGGTGATGCCGGCCGCGTGCGTATGGCATGTACATCCACGTACGATGCTTGCGCGGTTTTGAGTTTATTCTCAAGATTCGGCTGATTGAGGTACACGCTCTGCTTCGACAAACGGTTCGATCCGAATCGGTAGATTGTCTTGGAATCGTTGTTAATGGGTTCCTTCTCTTTTACCGTCTACCAGCCATATATCGCAATGATATTTATATTTCGCATGGGTCGGCTGACGAGACTAACTTAGGTACGATTTCAGCTCGCGAAAAGAGGTTGCACTCCCATTTTCTAGATTGTCTATATTGTTAGCATCGAAAATGGGTATCTTCACTCTTTTCACGTCTACCTGCCTTGTGATATCGCCTGTGGTATAGCACCCTGGCGTCTCATTCGAAATCTGCCTAATCGAGTTCGAGTCGGACTGAGATACGAATAGGCGCGGACAAGAGTCAAGCGAATCCCATTCCGTCGATTCCATCTTCTTCCGCTTCGGGCTTAACCTTTGCTTGAAAGTACCGTTGTTATCCCGACTTGTTGACTCGAAGTTTGATTTTCATGTGAAATGGGCTTCGATCGTAAAATTCGGGAGTGCCGTTAAAAGTATCGCGCGTACAAGTGCGGGAGTAAAGACAATGACGTTTAAAGACAATGTCGCGTGTGTTAGTCAACGGACTTTAACAACCCTGCCAATCTGAGAGGAGGAGGAGGCCTAGGAGAGGCACCAGGCACCGGCGGAGCAATCCTGAGGTATTTATTATTTTGTATATTAATTGTTATATAAATCGCGTACGCGCATTAATTCGGTTTATTTGAATTATTTAAAAAAAGAAAGAATTAGACAAAAATACTCTTATGAACTTTTTTTATAAATCCTGTAAAAGTTTTTATTTAAAAAAAAAAGTTTTTTTCAAAATTTAGAAAAATATTTCATTATATATGCGCTCAATATTATACGTCAAATATAAAATTAAATGCTTACAATAATAATTTTTTAAATTATTAATTATTTTGGGCGCTGCTACAATTTAAATTCTATTTTTTAATTACAGATCAATTTAAGCTGACATCCCTGACAACCTGAGAGGAGGAGGAGGCCTATGGGGGGAGAGGCATCGGGCACCAGCGGAGCAACCCTAGGGTGAGTATCGTTGTTTGTATATTAATTATTATAAGTCGCGCATACACGCATTAATTCGGTTTATTTATTTGAACGATTAAAACAAAAGAGACTCAGAGAGAAAGAGAAACTTTTATATAAATCGTATAAAAAATTTTATTTTATTTAAAAAATTGTTTTTTTTAATTTATAAAATTATTCCATATTTATATATTTGTTTATTATTGTATGCATCGGATATAAAATTCGGCGCGTACAATAATAACAATTTCTTGAAATATTAATTATTTTCAGCACTGCTATAATTTGGATTTTATATTTGTATGTTACAGACAACGTAGCTTCAATAACTCAACAACTCCGCTGTTGTGCATCAGTGTCGGTGAGTGACTTTCTTTAACTTTTGAGGTAACGGATTTGTGGAGATTGTAGATGTAGATTGTAGATTGTAGTTAGGTCCGTTGCCTAAAAATGGATGAGCTAGAAGAGATTAGGTTAAATAACTTTTAATAAGATCTTCCAATATCCATTACATCTATTTCAAAAGTAAATTAGAAATTAGAAAGTAAATAATAAATTATAAATTAAAGAAGGAAAATTATAGAAAGTTTTAGTCATTGTTTTAATTAATAGATTTTATTTGATTTATTGAATATAGAATGCTAGTATTTTATTGAATAAAGAACGCTAATAATTTTATTAATTATTTGTGATGGTAACTTAATCTTATAACGTGCGCCAATCTTATCCTAATTTTTTATAGCCCATCCATTTATATTCTAGAATTTTGTAGTTAAACTTTGCTTTAACTGATGTAAAGCCAAGTGATCAATTAATTAAATTACCCGTAAAGGGATGATAAATAATATATATGTTTAATTTATTTTATTTTGTTTTATAAATTACATTATATTATAAATTATATTATAAAAATTATATGTTACTATAAAAATTTCAATCAATTAATTTTCAAGATTCAAAACTTGGCTTTTTCTTGGATAAAGTAAAGTCATATTAAAATCAACATCCAACGAATGATCGTAATGTCACACGATCATCAACGAGCGTGATAGCGATGTTCACGCTTATCTGCTGGCAATAATAATTAGCCGGCAAAAGAAGGAGTTTTTTTCTTTCCTCGATCGAAATGCGTGCGTTTAACAAACCGTCAACGCAAACGGGCGTATATAAAATCTTTGCGCTTTCTATTCGCCGACAATAAGTAGCCGGTAATGAAAGGAGTGTTTATCTCCTATTTCGATTTCTGATTAGAGGTCGAGAATGTAGCCAGGAAAGGTAGGTCCAACTGGCTCGAAGGATTGATTTAGACTACGCAAAATAAACGGCCAATACTGGCCAAAATGCGTAGCAAGAGGTACATTTCAGAGTACCATTGAGAGGATACGAAAATGTTTCGCGTACTTTATATTTTACCTACGTGCAATAGCACATAATCAGGAATGCAATCGATTCATTCGATTAGGACACGTGAGTAGAGAACGCGAGTAGGACACGCGAGTAGGAAGCATGAAATGTGAAATTAATACGTATAAGCGTGTTAATCGAAATAATTCATATGAGATTATTAATGTCCTTTTAATGTCCGCGAACAAAAACGCATTCTTCATAATAGAGTATTGTATTTTTGGATACACAAAGCATTATAAATTTTTAAATTATATCGTTTACATATTGGATGTTTCAGAATATAAAAAGGCAGAGGCAGAGTTGTATAAAGTAAATATTAATATAGTCTGTATAATGGTAGAAGATTCTTTCGTTATTTTATATTTAATATTTATTTCTTATTTTATTTTTTATATATTTTAAAATTTATAATAATTAATAATATAACTCGGTCTTTTTAAATTCTTTTCCTTGATAACGCTTTTACATAATTAGGCAATACGATAAACATTATAAAGATATCGATATATTAATATTATTTTTAAGCTAGGCAAAAGGATAAATATATCCTGTCCGTTTTCCTGTTTAAAAAAGAAAAATATAAAAGATTTTTATTAAATAGTAATATCTCATACAATTAACATTCTATTTACATTATTATTTGTTGATAACAATGATAACAATCTAGTATAAATTAACATAAATAAATGAATAAATAAATAAATAAATAAATAGATAATGACTTAATGACAAATATCAATGATTGGTGATCATAGTACGATTATTTTCTTGAAATCTCTGGTTTACAATTAGAATAACGAAAGTGAAAGAAATGTATAATATAAGAGGCACAAAGAGCTTTTCTCTCTTCTAAAGTCATCATAGATGTTTATAATATTTATAGGCCTGTTCTCTTTAATTCCTCTTTTTTAGAACTTCTCACAATCTTTTTTCAAGTTTGCATACTTTAAATGCAAATAATGCGAGAAAGTGCAATTAAAAAGAACGGACCTTATCTATAACTTTCTTCTAGTGAAAGAATCCAATCATCGATAATTTGCTAAATCGCTCACAATAATATAGAGATGAAAACGTATCCGTAAGTGATACCCGTAAAGCTGCTGTCGGACTATTAATTATGCTCGGTATTAATGATTAATAAATTCCAAAAAACTATCTCTCTCTACTGAAATGCTCATTAGAGTTAGTGTACGGTTAACATTTCAGTCTGTAATAGCTATAATTTACGTATCATAGATCAAATCTCATCGACTGATTATTTAAGGACATTTGCGATTGACAATCCATATCGTATCTGGATCGTACGTGATCGCATTTCGTTGCCTGAATTTTGTATCTTCTAATTTATATATGTATTTAATATTTTGGTATAAAAATTAATTAGAATTTAATCGAAAATTACCCCATTAATTTTGAGCATTTAAAGATTTGCCTCTGAAAAGTGATTTTTAACTTTTATCGTGATTTTAAACGCATGTTTGTAATAAATATTTATAAGTAGAATAGATTTTTTGAAGCTTCTGTGCATATAATATCTATAAGCTAATAGTTTGCGCAAAGCTCATTACGCTTTGAAAATAAAATTTATAGTCCTAAGAACAAATTTCGCGAAGTCATCATTTTCGATTTGACTCGAAAAATAACAAAAAAAAATATAAATAATATATAAATAAAAAATTAATATACAATTAAATTCTCTTTGGAGGCTGCAATATTAAAGGGATTATTTGTGAAATTCGTAATTTATCAAGTATAGTTATGTACAAATCGTCGGCGAAGAAAGCCCAAGTTTGAAATTGTTATCAATTTCTGCATATTTCAACAAGACTATCTTTGAGTCTGTTTCTTACTCGCCAGTTTTTGTAATCGCGCCTTCAATCCGCGAGGATTTAATTTTACTCTCACGACATCGGATTTATTTTCAAGCTTCTTGCGAGCTTCCTCCATCCGTTCCTTTCGTATTCGCTGCTGTTCTTTTTTCCAGATATCCTGTAAAACGCGATCTGTCATAATTGACTTACTTGCATATTTCGCGCGCGCTGCAAAGTATACCTTAAAATCCCGACAGAAACCAAGCCACAGGTTAAAGAAATCGTAAGGTTCCGCGGTCTCCAGTGTGGCGCCTTTGGGAATGAACTGATAAAATTGCATTATGGCCTTGAATTTGTTTTTAGCTTCCAGTAATTCTTCTTTTTCGTTCGCCAATTCGGTACCCGCGCTCGCCATAAACGAGTCTACTTTCTCCTTGAATATCTTGGACGTAGTTGAATCCGCTTCCACGACCATGTTACACTTTTGCGCGCATACTAAAACAAATTAATTTCACTTATATTAGTATTTTTACATATTTGTATACGTTATGTAATTATACGAAATGAATATAGAGTCTCGTTCGATACGTCCGCGAAATTTAAATCAAGGCATAAATTTTTTATCGATGAATAGCTTGTATATTAATTCTATAAAAAACGGATTAAAAAGAAGACAGAGAATTCATAGATTGTATCAGATAAAAATATATACATATATGTATATATTTATAAATCAAAATTACAATGCAATATTATATCGATGTTTCTAGATCTAATTCCACCGAACTTTTTTGAAGTAAGATAACATTATTGGACACTGCTGTCAATAATTTTTTAGCGGCGTAATATCAATAAAATCATTTACTCTGCAGTTCCTTGTCCAATCTGTCAAGTTCTTTGGCAATATCGTCAAACTTAATTGTGGATGCGGCCTCGACATCGGCCGGTTCGGGCACAGGAAGAGCTAACGGCTCGTCGAAGTTATGCTCATTTTCCTGTGACAACTTCGCATTGACGACATAATGCAACAGAGTAACCCCGGGTACGTTGGACTTTACGTCTTTCAGTTTGCCAAGGATCTCTAGACCGAAGCCGTCAGCCTGACCACGCATCATGTTTCCGCCATTCATGTAATTGCCCAGAGTCAGTATGATGGCTATCACTTTTTTCAATGACTCAGACTTGATCAAAAAATCGCAGGTGGTTCGTACGTTATTCAGTTTATACGAGACCGACGAGATCGCGTCTTGGAATTCCGACTGAAGCATCAAGCAGGCTATCCTTTCAGAGAAGTTTTTTATGCCGGATAACCGTTTGAGAAATAATTCCGGTTGATCGATAGGAATATCCGGATACTCTGCTTCGTGAGCAGCGATCTCTGCTATCTCCTTCTCCGTAGGTTTCTATAAGTTAGGGAACATTAAAGTAGACGCTTGGAGATTTATAGCGAAAATATTGATTGTATTCAGAAATAAAGAAAAATCAACTATATATGTTGAATTGTGTATTTCAATTTTTAATCATATTTTTTACTCACGATTTCGTAGATCTGTTGCAGCGTCTCCAAACTGATCACACTCGTGTCTAAATTATAAGCCGCGTTCTCGATCTCGCTAAAATCAATGTGCAGACTCTTCTCAAGAATTCCCACCATCTTCGAACGTTTCGAGTCCAATATTTTCGCCGGTTGGATCTTAGAGCTTTTATTGGAAGTCTCGTCGCTCTTCTTGGTCGGATTCTTCTGTCTCACCTGGCGCGAAAATAAATCGGCGAATTCTTTCATGTTTATACTCTCTTCCTCAGCAAGTTCTAACCACAAAGGCACCTAGATAAGACAGTATAAAAACGATCACGCATTTAAATAAATCATTATTTACATCAACAGTTAATTTTATAATTGTTATAATCTCTGCTTTCTATTTACCTGGGTTGGCGATTCTTCATCAACAGTTAATTTTATAATCGTTATAATCTCTGCCTTCTATTTACCTGGGTTGGCGATTCTGAAGCAGCGGAACTTTGACTAGTCGCAGTGACTGGCACTATAATTCTCGTCCAGTAAAGTGGCTTCATAGGCACATCAGGATTTAAAGGTTGTTTTCTCATAACTACAAAGGTAAAGCACTGTGTTACGCGGTGCAAATACCGGAATCCCGCGGTGGTGGGATTGTACAGCGTACTCTCGATTATTTCGTGATAACGAGAAGAGTCGAGAGTACTCTGTACTTTTGTAATATTGATACCTACTGGCTCGGCTAGGCGGATTCCACCCTCCGACCGGTGGAGCGGGTAAAGGACAGGGTCCTGCCATCCCCCCCGGAAATGACGGGGGTGCCATAGGCGGCGGTGGTGGAGGACCTGCACCTGATCCCCCGATTGGTGGCGGAGGCGGGGGAGGTATACCGTCCAGCGTTGGCATCCCCGGCGGCGGCGGTGGAGGCGGTGGAATATTCGTAGAACCCTGCGCTCCAGGTAACGGCGGCGGTGGTGGTGGTGGTGGTGGTATCAGTCCACCTGTCATCGACACAAGCGAAGGTGGCGGGGGTGGCGGCGGTGGCGGTGGTATCCCGCACATGTTCAGCATCGGCGTAGGCGGCGGCGGTGGCGGCGGAGGTATCCCGCTCATGGTGCTCTTCATAGACGCGGAGATTTCGTACGTGACACCCTGAAGAGGAGGCATAGGCGGTGGCGGTGGTGGCGGAAGAGGTATATCGCTCTCGATTCTCTGCACCGGCATGGACGGTGGCGCGGGCGGAGGTGGTGGCGGAGGCACCATGTTCTGCAGAGGTGACGGCGGAGATATCGCACTTATGATAGTTTGCATAGGCGGTGGCGGAGGGAGAGGTATCGTGCTCGTCGTACTCGACATCGGCGTAGGCGGTGGTGGAGGCGGCGGTGGAGGCGGGGGTGGAAATGTACTCATGATACTTTGCGTCGGCATCGGCGGAGGTGGCGGTGATGGTATCCTCGAAATATCCGTCAGTTTCGTCAGCGATGACGAAACCGTTCTCTCGCTACCTCGCGACGACTCGGTGAGCACGTACGGAGACGGCGGCGGCGGGGGTGGCGGGATGAAGGACTGCAACGACGTCGTTGATACCGAGATAGATGTAGATCTGCTCTTGGAGAATGACTCCGATAGTGGCGGAGGCGGCGATGGTATCGCACATTGCGCCGGGTCTTCATTTGACGCGTTTACCTGATGCGATAACCACGATGATGATTCTCTGCTAACGCTGAAGTTGTTTGTTTCTCTAGCACTTCCATCGACAGGTGACGAGCTTCTCGGTGTCGTTTGAGTAGACTGGCCTTTAGTACTTGTCTGTCGGTTTATAGATATCTCGTGCAGTCGTTTGATCTCATCTCTCAGTTTCTTCACCTCTTCCTCATATCCATGTATATCTTCAGGCATGGAACGTTCACCGTATGTTTGGCTCGGTTTACTTTGAGCTGAAAGAAACTCATCCGCCAGCACGCAGGTGTCTGTCCGATCTGTCTGATTAAAACAGAACGTTATAAAAATAAATAATCACGATGGATACATCAATCATTATCGACTTAATAAATAAATCAAGATTTTACCACGGTCGTGATGGTTTTTTTCACACTTTTGCCTGGTAACGCGGAGATTTTAAAAGTTGGTAGTTCTTCTTCTGGAAAATCCATTAATAATACGTTATTATTATAAAATACGTAATTATTATAAAAGTTTTTTTTTTTAATTAAATTCACAAGAAAACTGAGCAAATATTGTATCTAGATATGCTCTCTTCACATCGTTTGGCAAGTTTTAAACCATTTGCGAATGAGCAACTGTTTTATCTCAACTTAAGTCTTATATTAACGGCACTTGTACCTCTATAAACATACAATCAATCCTAATTAATGATGCATGTTCTAAGAACAAAGTAACTCTTTATCGTTGCGTAGCTCTTATCTCGTTTTATCATTCAACAGACGAGAAATTCTTCTAGATGTATCTTATCTCCTAATCATTTCATCATTAATGAGAGATTTTTAAAAGAATATTATGTATAACAATAATATAAATATATAAATAAAAATATGTGAAATATATATATCTAAAATTCTAAGTTTTCTGCAATCATTACTGGAATAGCAACGTTATCACGGATGAAAGAAAAAGATCTACTTTTCGGAGAAGGCTGTTGAATTGTTAGTGTCACGTGTCTCTTCCTCGATTACGATTAAAAGAATCATGATATTTTAACTCGATTTCGCTTCATCGAATGCACGTTTACGACATCGGATACACGTAGAAACGCTTATTCGTTTCTTTCTCGCAATCACTCTTCGATTCCGCGTACATCCGCTATTAGACACCTCCTCACATCTCGCGCTTATCCCGGAGATGTATTTCACTGTGCTTACTTTGTAAAGGAACTGCCAGATCTCGTTGACGGGAGAGCACGAGCACAAATCCCGAGCCTAACCCCGCATACGCCCCATCGATAAGACTTATCGGCGTACAAGCACATTTGATTCATACATATCGTTCGCTTTAACCTCGGTCATGCCAATGCGTGATACGGATTATTTGGTGGCCGGTTAAAAAAAATATTTTCAATCGCGATAGCGCCGCGACGATGAAAGGCGGCGATTGTCTTGTCGGCGATCATTAACCGCTCATGATCGCTATCGGTCTTGCGATTTCTTGAGCGTCTCGTAAATTACGTAATTCCAATAGAGAAAAAAGAACAAGCTGACGTGTGTTTACCCTCCGTAACGTTATCGCGCACCTTTTCTTCCGTCATGAGATAAGATATTCGCGTTAAACTCGCGATATCATTCTGGCGCAATAGATTCTAGGTCGTGCGCTGACCCATACATAGTTATAAAAGTGTTTCATATCGCAGTGATATCATCGTTACGCGCTAGATTCGCGAGGAGCGGTGTCAGAAGAAATAGTCAAATCCTCGAAAAGCTTTTCGTAAAATCTTGTCATCGTTTCGCTTAAAAAAATTGAGAAAATTTCGACCGTGTTGTTCTTCTAATTGCTTTTCGCTCACCTTCGAATTGCTTGTGGCGATCCGTCTTCTGAATAACGATACTCTTGGGACTTCTCTTCTTCTTGGCGATATTACGATCCAGAGTCAAACTGGCCACTCTTCTCAACACCGTACCTTCGTTTAACGGCGACTCGTAGACACTGTGTCGTCTCTGTAGAGTGCTGATATTCATTTCTGGTGTCGTGCTCTTCTCGCTCAACGTCACGCCTGAAAGTGATAGGCTCGTTTAAGACATCAAGTGTCAGAGACGCATATAAGCTATGTTGACTTAGGTCCAACACACTACGCTCTCTAGGCTCTTCTTAAACAATATTACTTATACAAGCTATAATTGTATTTCAACGCGGGTTTACCCACGCAGAGTCCTCGAGGTTTACGTAAGCCGCCAACGACTTATTTAACTTCTTAAAAGCCGATTAATCACTCGGTAAAATTGTGTAAGAAGATGAGTGACGCATGTTAAATTAGAAAATTTGTTAAAATATTCCTCACTTATTCGGGGACTCATCGTTGACAGATTGATCTTCTTGTGTCTCGAGATCACAAACGGGGTCTTCTTCTCCTCCTTGCTGTCGATCGGAGTCGATTCAAGCGTCGATTTCGCCACTTGCGCCCCCGTGGACGCCATAACCGGACTCGTGGTGAGCTCCCCGGGATCGGTGAAGACACTGTCGCTCGAGGAATCCTGGCTGGGCGGCGTCGGCATCTCCGTAACGACTAGACCCTTGTTTGCCAAGCGCCACGAATCGGTTACCAGCAACGGCGGCAGCTGAGTCTGCGGTGTCGTCGGGGTCTGCGCCGGTGTCGTCGTCGTCGTCGGCGTCGTGATACTCGGGTGGGAAGACTCCGTCGTTGTCACGCATGGCTTCGGCGTTATTGCGGTATCCTTGCGACATTCGGCCTCTACATCTTTCTGCGTGTCCTAATTACAAGACAATTTTCTATATTATGACCGTAGTATACGTACACACCGTGATTCGAGATAAAGATAAGCATGTAAGGTTGGAAATTTTTTTTCTCTTTAATTCAAGATCGGTAATATTTTTTCAGTTTTCCACTTTGCGTTTCTTCGCGCGAATATAATTAGACGAATTTTATATATATTTCATTTTACTAACGTGTTTCTCTTTTTTTTTTTTTTAACATACGCACAGTCTCAAATTACGCATAATATCGCAGAAAAGATTTCTCCTCCGATCGATAGTCTCGTTGGATTTGACTTAAACGTAAGAAAAAAAAAAAAAAAAAAAAAAATGCTACCATCTACCTTGGATAACACGATCCTCGGTGGCGGCGGTGCCTGTCTCTTGGTGTGTCCCGGCGTCTGCACCTTCTCGAAGTTGATCTTGATCGGTTCGCGGGGCTCGTCGCACCCATCGGGAGTCTTGGGCGGTTGGTCCCGCTTATCCTTCCTCTGGTCCTCGACAGTCTCGAGCTCCCCCGTGGACGCGGACGCCGGCACCGCCGCGATCTCCCGCTTCTTCTGCTTCTTCTTGCTGTCGCTCTGCAGATTGCCCATCGCGTCGGGTAATTGCGTCGGGGGCAGATCGTCCAAGTTGCCCCAGTAGAGCAGTCGGATGTTGTTGACCCAGAGCTGGAAGAAGTCCGACAGCTTTGATCGCGGCGGCCGCGCCTGGGCCGCGGCTGCGCCTTGACCATGACGGGCGTGCATCCGTGGTCGATAATCGAGAGCTGCGGTATCCGCGATCACGGCGTCGTCGTCGTCGTCGCTCCGACGCTCTTGCCGCGTGCTGGTTGCTGCGAAAGCAAACACGGAGCCGAGTCACCTCGTGAGAGCTCGTCATCCTGATCAATTCGAGACAACTCGTAATGCAATCGCGTATTCTTCAGCCACTCGCATCGACTTAGCTTAGAGCACTCTGATTGACTCAATTACATATGCGGCTTGCGCCGCAGACAGAGTCGTTTCCATAAATATTTGATAAGGTTGAGTGGAATTTAATTAGTGAAGCAGAAAAACAAGGAACCAACTAGTGAGTAAATTGATTCACGATGATTAATCCAGATTATTTGAGAGGTTACTGTTAAATGTGACAATATAATTGCGTTGACGTAATAATACGATTTTTGCGTATTAATTAAAATTAATAAAAGTTAATTAAAATTCAAAATTAGACTATCGCATCTGACGTTAAATGAGTGGATCTTAAATCATTATTTAAACTGTGTTCACACACCGCGAAAGGACATAAAGAAGAAAATATGAATGGATACCAGCTGAATTTAATTGACTGTGAATTACCTTGATAACTGATTAAACTCGATACTTCTCAGATATCGTTTCGTAATCGGATATTGACAGCTCCAATATTAATAACCTTATGTCACGCGGTAACTAAGCAATGCGGCGCGCTATCGCCTGAACACTGACGGAATATTTTTATATACGGAACACGCATCGATTTATTATTACTAGGACACGTTGGTGTCATTGGCAATTATTATTATCTCGAGCTCAAGGCTAGTCGTGTAACTTTTCCATGGGGGGAAAAAAAATAAAAGTGAAAATTTTTACACGTTGAAATGTCGCGGCAATTTCTTCCTCGACTAAAAACAATAAGTTTCGAGATTGCATGAAATTAATGTGGAATTTAAAATAACCAAAAATCGAAGACGTAAAATTTATAATTATGTAACATATTCACTAACACGATCAAATGTTTAAAAGCGAATATTAATACTTAAGCACTTTGAACATGTTTCTATACCGGACAAAACAAACAAAATATGTTGCTTACGTTTCGATACGTACAAACATGATGCATAGACAAAGTTTGGACTATAGGATACGGCTGAATTCCAGACATAACGTTCATAACAAGCGTGATGAAACGATGAAAGCTCACGGATGATACTTGAGCCAAATTTTTAACACAACGCGATAATACGTCGAAAATGCGTCGCAAAACGATATGCATTTGATTTAGCGTTCGGATTACAATTAACATAATGCCGGTATATCACTGGTATTTTCTTCGCTACGCCATTCATCATGATTACAACAAGCATGATATTGTTGTCCCTGTTGCATATTTCTTTCGATTTTGCGTCGTTATTGTACGTCTTGAAATTAATACACTTGTCTTTCGTCCGTCGTATCGCACATTATTGGCACTCCGATGTGAATGAATAGCACAGAGTATTGACACACTTTTCTTTTTTACATAGAATAATATTTTTAACGTGATGTTTTTAAAGCGCCGATTAATTATGCGGTCGGGAATTTGGAGCAGCGACTTAATGCGCCACGTGTTGACGTCGGTCACGCGACTAGAACGTCGGTGCCTGTTCGCGCCGTTTACCTTTCATCGTGCCTCGGAAAATCAATCTCGAGGGATACCTCAAGGACGAGAAATAACACAGGCGTTCCTCGATATAGTAAACTTATAAATAATTGCCGTCAAAAGTTGTCGTGCAGCAAATCGCGACGAGTTACAAATTAAGCAACTTTAATAAATTGATTAGAAACAGAATTTTTTTTTGGATGCCCTATTGTTAAAACATCTCTCGTCTCAATATTATAATTTACTATAAAAATTGCAATTTTTTTATTTTATTCGACATTTGTCACGGCAAAATATATATAAGAATTTGACTATTGTACACATAGAATATTTAAATAATATAAATAGATAACATAAATATTTATTAAAGAGAAAGATATGTAACACACGCAATCGAGTCTTGTCTACTATTACTTATAATATCCGAAGAAATATTCGCGATTTGACTGAGAACGCGGGAAGGCTCGATGAGTTACGACATAACATCAGCTGTGTAATATTATTACGATCATAATGAATTAGAATCACCGTCAGAATCTCGAAGAGATTACACAAACGTGTTCAGTAGGATCATGCGCTTCGGAGCCTAATTTCGTAACACGTCAGAAACGTGCCATGTAATTGACGTGATGTAGAAAAGCGTTGCACCTCTCTCTCTCTCTCTCTCTCGTGAGCGTATTATACGCTCCCTTACCTGATTCTCTCGCATTTCGACAGCACCGCCAACATATTACACGTTACATCGTGCGGTTCACGCGTGCCACTGAAAACTCGCATCTCGTCTATTATCGATTGTTCTCGGCGATATAGCCGTCCGCGCATTTTTCACCGGCCTTTCGCGTCACGAGCGTAAAATATCACCTCGGTTTCCGCGAGGAAAACACGAATATCATACACGGTAAAAAGCTCCCGAGCGTTTTATTGAACACGTAAGTGGGAGGAAGTTGCCCGACAGCGCAAACTCACGCCATCGAGCCCTCTCCTAGGTCGATGTCTCGATGTCGAGGTCGACAAAGGTACGGTCGATAGTTTGCTCTCCTAGTGATATAAATCGCACGCGGGATTCTGAGATCCAAGTTTCCATAAATCTCGACTGTTAAGCGTCGACTTTTGCTGCGGATAATCGAGACGTAGATGCTCAAAATACTACAAAGATTATTATTAAAAGAAAAAATTGTTTTATCATAATTTTGACCGATAGAATTGTATATCCTAATTTGATATAAGCGAGGAAGCGAAGAGAGATAGAAAAGATCGAAGACGCAAGATCGTCGCTTCATCGTTTATTTTATATTGCAACATAAAATTTGTACAAATAATAATTCATTATAATATCATAACTATAATGGATAATAATTAATATACGAATTTTTCGTGGATGTGTGTGCAACGCGTGCACGCACACGTGCGCGCGCGGGAGCGATGTACGCGCTAATTAATTAATATTGCGAGCAGCCACGCACACGCAAGCATGCGCGGCACGCGGTGCGTTATCGGATCGTCGCGCGAGAGTTCGGCGATTTTTTCGCAAAAAATGATCCAGTTCGGCGAAAAGCCCGACGAGACCCTCGGTGGGGGGTGGGATCCAATATTCTATCCTAGCATCCGATCGCTCATAGTATGCGGCACTCGTAGGCATTCGCTTCCGCTCGAGATTCCTTCGCGACACATGCGTTTTACATATATTCGTAGAGTGATGGACGACTTTCAGCGAGATAAACCGGTCCGTGACTCTCGTTCACACATACACACACGCATACACACACACATACACATGGGAAGGGGGGAGAACTGCGCTATTTAATGGTTTAGAGGTTTAGAGAAACGTACATTCTCGTATTTACATCTACTTCGGCGAGCGACGTTATTCGACGAAATTCTACAACTTTAGCTGCTCGTCTTCGTTACAATTATTTTCTTATAACATAACATTTTCCTTTTTTTTTCCCATAGCATACATTACCCGTACTCTCACACATACACATATGTATATATATATATATATATATATATATATATGTATATATATACTCTTTCTCTCTCTTGTTCTAGTTTTCCTCTTCGCTATGCATTATGTACAAAACCGCAGCGTAATTCTCATTCTCTTCGCGCGTAAGGTAGCGAAAATCGATCGAACACGGTCTTGTTGGCGTTCTTTGAATTTATTAACCCTATATAGTATATACGCGTGTTTAACGTACATGTATCCTCTACGATTTCGTTGTGTGCAAAAATATGTCGACTACATTTTATCCGTTCTTTTCCCGTTTGCCCGTGTCCCGCCTTCGCATTTACCTCTCTGCGCGACCCGCCCTTCTCCTCGTATATCGCGGGGGCTAGAATTTACGTTATCTGACTCGGGAATACAACTGTACAAGGGTGCATTCGTGTCCCTTAAATAATTGTGCCGGTAAGACTCTCTCTTTGTTGATTCCGAATATCGGCGGTTTCCAAGACGCAGTACACGTATAACGTTTGTAACGTTAACGCTCAACTTTCGCTCTATGAAAGACATGGAAGTAGGAGATTTTCATCGGTTTTTTCATACATCGGTCATCGATGAATTATTTAATTTCCTTGCGCCAAAGAGAGCGCGTTAGTATCATCGATAGAGAATGTAATATAGCGCGAAAGGAATGTAAAAGGAATATGTATATAAGAGTCTAATAAATAAGAGACACAAAGACGAATACACGACCGAATCAGATAAACCGAGAATATGCGAAAGATGAAGTAGAAAAAGGAGATGGAGTATTAGTAAAATGCGATTCGATGTAAAAGACCGACCGTACAAGAGATAAAATATTTTTGCATATAAAACGGAAAATATTTCAATATTGGACAGCGTATATTAGCATTAGTAAAACGAATTCGCGTTCGTAAAAGATGCATCAGGGAGAAAGAGAGAAAGATCGGGGATAAAAAGTGAAAAAATAAAAGTTCACCCTGTTAGGGCGAACAGTAAATAACTTGACCGACGTCATGCTTGATAAAATACAATCCTATTTCATATTAGCGAAGTAATCAGCGAAGAAGATTATTACGTCCAACAAGACTCGTTACGATCGCGTTGTGTACGTGCAACACGACATCATTTCGGTGGAATACATTTAAAGTATTTGTGTTCTTAATTGCGCCTACATTACACGTCGTGGTACACGAGATTAATGGCCACGCAGAGCCGCGGCGATCCGCGTAGCGAACGTGCAATCGCAACGGTCAAGATGCGATCGTCCGATCACGATGTCTCCGAGATTTGCATTACGAGCAAATGAGATCAACAAATGATGTGCGAACGAACGCGCGGTCAAGCGTTTCGCTCGTTTCCTGCTCCCGCGGACATGAAAATATGAAACGAAACAGCGAGTAATTAGATAAAGACGATGAAGAGTAAACATGGCGATCTTTTGCCTCGGGAGGAAAATTTGTTATAAAAACAGATACTTTTATGATTTATTACTAAAGTAGTATTGCTCGAGTATTCATAAAACTGTGACGCTGACCAGATGTGTAACATCGCAATCTAGCTTCGTACTCTGTCCTGTTATATTTTCACGTTTGTCGCGAGCGAAGAAAGACGACACTTTGCCGGCGTCCGATCGACAATAAAAAAAATAAAAAAATGAAAAATGAAGGAGTTAAAGAGGGAATAAAATTCAACAAAAAAAAGGCGCTACGTACGTAATCTCTACACGCCGCATACAACTATAAAACGGAGTGACGCGTAGAATATTCGCACGAACGTAAAAAAAAAAAAAAAAAAAAAAGAGCGTCTATACATTTAATATCTACCGTTAGTCCGAAATATATTCAGGCTGAAACAGCAAAGTTCGTTGTCGCTTTCATTTTTTTTTTTTTTGGCTCTTCCCAAGTTTCATCTCTCGTCTCTCGTGACTGCGAAGCGGCGAATACGATTACGAACTTGTGTATCGCATCTAACAATATCGCAGACTCTTTCAACGTTGTTAAGTACCTTAGGAAACTTACTTAGAAATATTTACAGCTGCGTGTGATGAATATTCAATGCGCCGTCGCTTTCCCGTGCAATGCAATGGTCCAAAAGACATGCAAGGGACATCTGAAAGAAAACGTGCCTTAGACATCTCTTGGACACTCGGATTATCTGGGTTCCGTCACGAGGCGGATGACGTTTGAAATTATCGTCTCGCTCATTTCAGCCTGACAGTCGTCCCGACCAAAAACTGTTCTCCGCGAAAAAAAAAGAATACATCTCTTACTTATAAACACTATGTCTAGCACATACTTACAAAACCGGCGGCGTTAATCGCCTCGGTCGATATACATATATATATATATATATATATATGTATATATTTTCGATCGCGAAAAACCGCGATCGCATGTCATTCGAAGGTACGGCGTCATCCAGTCGTATATAAAAGTATAAAATGCATTGAACGCCGTATATCGTCACCGTAATCGTACAACTTTTGCGCGCCATTGGTTCGAGAGACTTCAACGATCTGTCCCTCTGTCATTCTTGAAACATCTTCCCGTTTATATGTTATACGACATCCTTTCTCGCGTGAGCGGCCGGAAATTGAAGTGTCCTAGTATTTTAACACTTGAACAACGCTTGCGAACACACAATTTCACGAAAAGTATCGTACGTTCCCTATAGATTCGCCCGATAGAAGGAAATTACGCAGAAAATACGAATAAATGCAATGAAATCACACAAGCGTAGTCATCACATTAGTCAAATTCAACAGAGTAACATTACGATAAATGCATAGAAAAATTTCGTTGTGGCTCGAGTGTAGAGGTTGATTAAATATTAACAGCAATTAACGCATTGAATCCGGAATGGCAGTTATTTAAAGATCGACAGTATTGTTAAATATTGATATAAGTACCGGATGCAAAGCGTTAATAATAATAATAGTATTTAATCAGTCTCGAACGGCTTAAGATTAGACAAGGCTGAATATGTTGCGATTTGTATGATAAAATTTGATTTCTCGAAGGATTTTTTTTCAAAATAGCGTGATTAATATTCAACAAAAATACATAAATTTCAAATAATAAAATTTCTTAAAAAAAATATTTTTAATTATATTAGTAAAAGTCGATAAATTAAACGGACAAGGAAGAGCAATGTTTCACTCAAGATACATTGCTCTCATTGTCGACAGTTGATAATTTCTCTCGGGAGATCGTATTGTTGATATCTGTTCATTCCCGGCACACGCGCATATCGATATCACTGTCTGTAATTATTGCATTCAATTTACACGATCACCTTCACAATTGTTCCGACAGAATAATCACTCTGAGCGTTTGAACATTGTCGTTGTCGAGAAGTTTGTTGGACCCTTTGAACGATACCTCGTCCTCTTCAAGACTCTCGACGGTCGTATGCTCGCATCCTTCCGCTTCGGCTCTCTCCTCTCCCGGTGGATCGTCCTCTTGTTCCGCGTTTCCTTTCGCAAATAGCGACTCACGGCGCGTTTCGCTCGTGTCGACCGCTGACTCTTCCAAAATATTTGATTGAGCTAGATCGTTGTTGTCCTTGGAACATCCTACTTGCGATCGTTCTCGCATAATCGGATTCTCCGACAAGTTGGCGAGTTTCCTGGAAGCGAGAGTATACTTCGCGGCACATTCTGGAGACTTCTGATCACGCGATCGGGCCGAGTCCGTGCAACGGCCTATCAGCGGAGATGTCCTCGAAGGATCGTTCCGAAAAGGAAGTCGCAGAGAAGGACTCGGTGAGAACGGCAAGTGCGATAGCCTCTCCGTGGCTTTGGAAGCATCGAATTGAATTCGCGGACTTCCGGTTAACGCCTTGATATCCATAGAATGGCCCTTCGTGTCGACTTCGTCCGGGCAGGCTTGCCCCTCCAAGGAAGACGGCCGTTCCAGTAGACAACCTCCCTCGAACACGTGAGGATTCACGTCAGCATCCACTTTTAACGTTTCTCCTCGTGGCAAAGCCGCGGCCTCATCGAGCATCTTCGTCGTCGTTGTACTGCCATTGTTATAGTGCTCTTCCAACTGATCGACAGCTTCGGGAACCGCCTCTAACAGCCCCAAACGATCGATTCGTAACGGCACAGTGCGTGCGGCGATGTCCTCCGCACCAGTAAGCACGCAAGGACGCGGACATGTCACAGGATCCGTCTCCGCGATCTCCAGTAGTCCAGACTTATCAATCCGTCGGACTGTCACCGGCGTCGGCACGCCATCCAAATCGCCGTATGACGTCAGCCCGTGCCGATTCCTCGCGTAGTAATCCTCCGCGGGCAGCAACGATGGACCACGTCCTAAACCTACATCGTAAGCCGCGCGTTGCGGAAAATGATGCGATGGACGCATCGGAAGACCCAGTTGCGATGTCGTTGTCGTGGCCGACGTCGCGATTAACGGCGCGGCGGGTGTTCTCGCCGACGGCGGCACGGAAGGATTCTCAAGGACTATCTCCATACGATGACGATGTCGATGGCGATGATAGAGATGCGGGTGATGCTGCGTCACCGTATGACAGGGGGCCTGCTGCTATAGCCAGGTGGTACGCGTGTTTCCGGCTCGTGAGCCGGTAGGCAGGTCTCAAACGATTATCTCCCTGATGATTCTACGCCTGTTTGGCGTGGAGTAGCCTGATTCCAGGCTCTCGTCGTATGAGAGGCTGACCTGTTGCGGCGGCTTCGTATCTTCGTCGTAATTCTCCTGATACGGCAATCCCGACACATCGTAAGGTGAATCTGTCGAAAATGAAGCGAACGATTAATATGAAAACGAGCGGAATTGCGAGACTGCGGAAGTTGGCGGTAAGGGTCGATGGAAGGGGGATAACGGAAGGGCTAGAAACAAGCCTCTCCGAGAATGGAGAAGGTATCGCCGAGCAATGTAGTGTAGCCCGCGGAAGATCGATGTAACATACGATATAATCTATAACGCTACAGCCCGACACGCACACCGGTAATATAGGGACTGTCATTAGAAGCTAGCGCCGGACGAGGGAAGTCACGTGAAACGATCGTAAGGCTAATACTGACCAACGTGTTTCTGAGACTTGACGACGGTGGCAAAGGGCTCCGAACAGAACTGCTGTCGGCTCAGATTATGGCTCTCCCTGTAATTCTCCCGTTGCGGAAGATAATGAGGATGCGTGGGGTAATCGGATTCCGTAGTGCCATATCCGGCAAGATCGTAGGGCTGATTAACGCCATTCGCCGCGGCGGACTTCATCTGCCATATGGAGTCCTGCGAGTTCACGGAACCACCATTGTTGGAATTCGAGTAACTGTTATCCATGTAGCCCATATTCACGCCTGTGAAAAATCGGAAAGAGATCATATAACGCAAACGTATTCTACAGATATTTTCCGAGAATTTTTATCGAGATATAACGCGCGCGCGACGCAATCGTTAAAGAGAAAAATCCTTTTTTTTTTTTTACACATGTGACGTTTACCGTTGATGTTATGATTAGGTTGATGATAACCATATCCCGACTGCGAGTAAGCGGGAGTCTTCGAATCTTCCAGAGCTAAGGCATGATCCAAGCTATGCTCCAGCGCTTTATTCTCGGCATAGTAAGGCGGCGGTGGTTGCGTTTGTTGGCCATTACCTGCCACGAGACTCGGGCGAACGCTGCAAAAATAAAGAACAGATGAGCCGCCTTCTTTTATTCAAGTCATGTGCGAAGCAACACGTCGTTTAGCTTACGTCTAACATTCTTTGTTCATAGCGAGAGATAGCTTTGTGCGAGATGAAAACTTACGCGTTCGAGTCCATCTCGTAATCTTTCGCCTTCGTCGCGTGTTTTCGTCGGCACCGGCAGAACAGCAGCAGCAATGCTGCAAAGAGTAGAAAAACTGCTCCGCTCACTATCAGTGCGATTAAAGTTGGCGTTGCGAGTGCACCGGCTTGCGCGATGTAGGATGGTCCAACTGCGAAAAAGAATAAGAAAATTGCTTGAATTCAAGAAAGTCGTTGACAAAAGTACAATCGCTAAATTTAATTTGTTCCAAATTACCTAAAATATCACATTATTTTAGAATTACAGAAAATAAATAATCAATGCAGGAAATATTTATTAAGAGTAATTAAAATCCAATTTTTTATAAATTGGATTTTAATTACTCTTAATAAATATTTCCTGCATTGATTATTTATTTTCTGTAATTCTAAAATAATGTGATATTTTAGGTAATTTGGAACTCGGTAAAACATTTCGTGTTTTTTAAACTCTACCGTGACAAGATCCTGGTTTCGCAAATGCACAAAGTATATATAACATTATTTTTGATTGACTATAGCTAATTCTGTAAACCATTATATAATTACATTACTTTTCAAAAATAAACTTACTTTCGGCTTCCGCGTACTCGCCGCATTTCTGCCGATCCGCTTTGAGGCAGAGTCTAACTCTGAGTCGAGGTTCCGAATCTGCTGCTTCTGGATCGTCCAATATTCCTTCCCTTAGAGTGGGCGCACTCCCGAGAACTTCGAGAGGCCACTCGTCGACGATTCTCCACGAACTATCGGAGCCCCCGTCGAACTTCTCGATAGACGCCACCAATGCTAGGCACGTGGCACCTACGTTAATAGCAAGTGTGCCACTCTCCGGATCGAAACTCACCCGCAGAGGCGTAGGTATCTTCGCCACCGCCGTGGTGGCGGTCACCTCGTCGGAGTAATCGGAATGATTTTTGGTATTGTAGACCTTCACCTTGAAGGTATAAGTCTGATGTTGTTCTAGATTGCTCACGTTACACGGATTCGATCGTCGACAATCGAGCTCGAGCCATTGGCCGGCCGGTCCGCGGGGAGGTGCACAGTCCGGCGCTACTATCTCGTCACCACCGGCCACTCTTCTGTACGAAACAAAGTACTTGGTGATAGGCAGGCCGCCGTCGAAACCCAGTTGCCACAAAAGGGTAACGGACGTGGGCCCGATTTCCATGGCAGTGATGTTAGTCGGTCTCTCCGGCGCTCCCTTCGGCTGCAATCTGATGGTAGACGTGACGCTACCTTGAGCATTGGCGGCACGACAGGTATAATCGCCGTAATCAGATTCGCGGATATTGGTCATTCTCAGGACGGATGTGTACACGTCATAGTTGTCGCTCGTGGTGGTGATCTCGTAATGACCGTCGCTGGAGGAACCCTGAAGAGTCGCGGCGTTGGTGCCGAAGCTCCACTGAAACTCGGGCTTCGGCCATGCTTGCACCTTGCAGGCCACCTCGGCGGTCTCCCGGAGATTGTAGGCCACCTTGCCGTGTTGATGGAGCACTATCGGCTCGTGCTCCACCTTGAGCATCATCGTGGACTCGACTTTCTTCACCTCGTTCATGAAGACGCAGGTGTACTTGCCGCGATCGCCCGCCACGATTTCGTCCGTCTGCGGACGAGCGTGACCCAAAAAGCTCAACGTGGAATTTACGGTTATTACGCTACCGTGGCCCTCCGACGCCGTCGTAATTACTTTGTAGAGCCTCTCGTCGGCCGTTAATTCTTGATCGTCCTTCAGCCAGCGCACGCTAGGCCGCGGCTTGCCCTGCGCTACGCAGGATACTTGGAACGACGACTCGCCGACTCTGCGATAAGCAAGAAGACGTTACATTATTAGAACGGAACATATATCTTGTTCTACCCGCAAAGAGCTATTTCATTCCCCGAGCGGCGCATACCTCGCAGAAGAAAAGCGCCGAAGAAAGCAAACGTATAAAGTCCGCAGACTTCTACAATTACACCAACGCATTTCAGAACAACTGGAGAATTAGAGGATGAAATAGATGAAGAAGACCATGCGATCTTATAAAAAGTTAATTATACTTGGAAATATATAATCGTTATTTTCCATCGCGCCAAGTATAGAATAAAACGTCTAAAATGCGATATAAATATGTGTCTCTAAAAATACTAATCAAAACAATTTTCCGATAAAAATCCGATAAAGGAGAGACTATTTAAAAATATCTGTGTCACTTTTTCTAAATAGAAATTTAACTCTTCTTCCAATAACCAGACTCAAGAAAATATTGAGTATAATATGATCTTTTTACATTCGCGCGCATTATACTACTTACTTTCTCGTGACGTGAGGTTGCAGTTTGGTGAGTATCTTCGGCGGCTGATGAACGGTGAGGTTTACCGATGCAGCTTCGCCAATCCCGATCTCGTTGATCGCGTGGCACTTGTAAGTGCCCTCGCTGCCGAGATGCACCGAGTCGATCTCGTACTTCGGACCGGACGGGGTTGGCATCAGAATCGTGCCGCCCTCGCCCTCCTTCCACCACTTGTACTGCGGCTCGGGGTAGCCAGCCGGGCTGGCCATGCACGTGAGTATCACCCGGGAGCCCTCGACGGCGACCGGCGAGTCCGGGGTCACCCTGGCCGGGCCGGGCTTGTGTCGCACTCGAATGGTGATGCTGGCGAATGCCGAGTGATTCCTGCGTTCGCCGCCGGTGGGATGGATCGTGTTCACCGCGCGACACGTGTAATTACCGGCGTGCTCCGCCGTGACTCGGATCAATCGTAGGATCGAGCCCAGCTGTTTGAATTCCGGCCGACCATCTCGCAGCCATTCGACCACCGACGGTAGCGGATTGGCGGACACGTTGCAGTGAACGGTCACGCTGTCCTCCACGTCGGCAACTCGAAAGGTGTCGCCCTCGATCGACACCGTGGGCGGATAGAGCACGTCCAGGATCAGGGAGGCCTCCGTACGCTTGCCGAGCCCGTTGTCCGCCTGGCAGGTGTACTTGCCGACGTCCTGCAGCGTCACCTTAGGTATCACGTGCTTGAAATTGGTGGCGATGAAACTGCCGTCCCGCAACCAGCGGACCATGCCAACCATCGGCTTCGAGTCCACGTGGCACTTGAGAGTCGCGGTGCCGTTCACCTCGACCTTGAGCGGGTTCTCCGGGCCGACGGTCACGCGCGGGAAGTAGTTGACGTCGAGCGTCACCGAGGCATCCAGGGTCTCGCCTTCGCGCATCGCCCGATTTCTCACGACGCACCGGAAGATCGCGCGATCGTCCTCCCGCGTGGGTTCCACCATCAGAGTTCTACCGGTGTGAAGCGGTATGGTGTTGTTGCCGCGGTACCATCTCACTTCCGGCTCGGGACTGCCGCCGTACGTGTTGCACTGCAGCTCGAGCCGCTGACCCTCCGTTGCTGGCGCGGAGGTGGGCGATATCGTCGGCGGACCCGGTGCCCTCAGCACCGTCAGGGTGATGTACTTTCTGTGAAGATCGGTGCCGGTGCTGCTGACCTTCACCCTGCACTCGTACTTGCCGTTGTCGCGCTCGTACGACACGTTCCTGATCTGCAGATCGTATCGGCCCTCCTCCAGATTCATGAACACCTTGTAGTTCGGCGACAGCGAGCGATTCTCGATCGCCGCGTTGTCGAGGTTGTTGTTCGTATGGGTCAGCCAGAAGCACGTGACGTTCTCCCGCGGCGGCGGAAATCGGCACTGCAGCTGCACCGTCGAGCCCTCGTGCGTGTCCATCTGCGTTTCGTCGACGCGTGCATGGACGGGTGCTGAAACAAGAAAAAAGTAAAGCTCGTTAAAGCGACAATCGTGGACTCTTGTAAAAATTTAATATCGTCAACTAAAACTTTTCACGAATATTTCAAAGTGAGAGTACTGGTGAGAATTTTCCCCTTTTCCATTAAAGAAAAAAAAAAAAGGAAAAATATATATCGCCTTTTAATAATATTTTTTTTTCAAATTATGCATTATGGCTATATGCGCGGTAAGTTAACAGCGTTAACGAACGATCGATCGGCGTGACGGTAACCCGATAACCCGGTGACCCGATGAGCAAATCGACCGCAAGAGCGATGGGCGAGAGGATCGATCGGTCTCTTCTCGCCGTACTTTACACTTTTGCACATACACGCGTTTTCCATTAAGACGGGAATAAATTCGCGGCGCGTAGTGCGTCGGGGGCGCGTTATAATGCGATACAAATTACCTGTCGAGTGTCAACCTAGTTTCAGGTTCAACCGACTTCGCGCCGGGGTCACCGGTTTGCGCAATTAACGCCGAGCCGCGCACCGTTTCGCAGCGACAGATATGACAATGCCGATTGTTCGCCGTGCGTTCCGAGCGTGATTGAAGCAAGTGGGGAGGAATAACGCGCCGGCGATTTGACGACGCGAAAAGCGTCGGACGTTCGCGCCGTGTCGCATTTACGAAATAATGAACACGCGAAAACGGTTCGTCGCCCGGCTGCAGCTCGCTCTGCTGCGTGAATTCCTGTCTCTTTACGACGGCAGCGAGGTACCGTTAGAGAATATCCGGGACGGCTCGCATTCTGCGAGAGAAATTGGTTCACCCTTGCTCGTGTTTTCGTCGTGAGCTATCCAATTAAAGCACGAAGGATGACGGCTATAAAGGTTAATTTAAAAGAAAAGAACGCGGGAGGAGGTTGAGAAAATTGTGCGTGCGTGTAACTCAAATAAATAACTCGTAATAATTTTTCCATTACGTACAATGGCATACGTTCAACTTTAATATCTGCACGTGTCTATAGAGGAACACCATTGTAACACCATCGACGACAAACATTGAACGAGTTCGTTTCTATATGTTTTTTTCTTTTTTTTTTCACAAAATTCCGAATATTAAAATACGTTTCATAAAAAAAAAAATAAATAAAAAATCTATTACGTACGAATTTGTTACGCACGATAACCAATATGTTATACACGCGCAAAGTTTGCAAGAGAAAGGTCAAAAATGTCATAATATAAAAGCGCAAAGTTTGCAATAGAAAATAAAAAATGCCATAATATGAAAGGTCAAAAATGCCATAATATAAAAGTGATAACTGATAGGGAAAATTTTGCACATTTATAAATGCGTGTTTAAAAATACATATGTTTATTATATGTCTCTTATGCTCTAAAGTAACGTTTGTTTCGTGTTCGTAAAGTATTCACGGTTTAAAAGTTTGTTTGTTCTATCTTTATAAAAGAAACAAAAAAAGCCCTGCATTCTCCCACGTTGTTTGTGCGTTTTGCAACCAACCGTGGAAACAACACGTCATTCTCACCCATTCCTCTCCACCGTATCGTACATTTGTTTAGTAAATATAAATGGTATGAAATTTCGGTAATTCTTCACGCAAATTAAGAGAGACGCACGTATAGAGTTCAATTATAATTTTAAAAAAATCTAATAGTGCTCGACAATGAGAACAGTCTGACGTAAAATGAAATAGATATTCCAATAACTATCGTTGATGAGTCCAATTATAATTATTTCAACTATCGGAGAGACGAATATTTAATGATCCAATGATCTCACACACAGCCAATTTAAGCTAGATAAATTTATATATGTCTTCCTCTCGGACTGATCTGTCTACAGTTTAGAGAAAAATAGTCTTTAAATTAATCGACGAAAGATATAAACGAGAGAGAAGATTCGCGATATATTTAATACATATATTGTATAATATTATAAAATTAATATAACGTTCAAGTTTCTAGTATAATTTTCGTACATCACTTAAAGAACGATGTTTTCACTATTATAAAAATCGATGTGTTCATATGACATAGCATCACAGGCGTTTCACTATCGTAACGTAATATCGAATGTCGACACAAATCACTGTGTGAAAATCGAATATCACAGCGCGGTGACGTTGAAAACTAATAGTTCCCCCGCGCAGTGTCGTGACCACAAATATCGCGAATATTTATGGTCGACTTCACTGGCGTTGGTTAAAGTTAACTAAATACTCTATCTAAATCGCAGTCACGATTATGATATAAAAAAAGATAACCCCCGTGCAGGGAAGTTATACAGCGGGGAACAGCGAATACTGTCTGTTCGACTTGAGTCTCTCCCACAGAGACTCGTGATATTCAACAATGAAGCTCATGACGTACGTTGCAAGCGTACGTCTTGTCATGGTTTCGTATATTCAAATGGGAACCCTATGAACCACTTGAGTTCGTCTGTATGTTCTGTCTGTCTCGGACTTATCCTGCCCTGCCACTCGCTTACCTATTCAGAGCTGGAATTTTCAGGTTTATCGTGAATAAGAATACGGTGTGTATACGCGCGCTCCAATATTCCCGCTGCTAATAATATACGAAGAAATGGGGAAACGGGCGTTAAAGAGAGTATATACATTTTCAATGAATTACCGAGTTTAACTTTAACGAGAACAACGGATACGCGAAGAAACGCAAATTCCTGCGAGTATAATGTAACATAGGGATACTAAAGGATCGGATATATTTAATGAGTATTGAAATTCTCGACAAATCTTTGGGAGAGAAATATTATCGGAAACTTTTTAATGAATTCGGCGAAATAAACGTTTGACTCCTCGTGGCTCCTGAGGAGGCGAAGTGAAACTTTCTCGAGCGGTGAAACAACACTCGCGCGAACGATTCCATTTACACATTCGCGTTATATACCGGTACTATCGGTTACGAGGCACGGTAGAAACGGCCACGTATCTCTCGTCATTGGGTCACGTAACGGTAAAACCGTCGGTCGACTCGACTTGTCAACGCTATTGAGGCTCGTCCTCCTGCGCCATTCTGTTTGGAAATGTCGGCGACGACACATCTTGCCACGTTCCTCTTTTCCTCGCTCTCGCTCGTTCGCACAGAGAATTTGCGCAGCAAACGTTTATCTCGGGGACCCCCCTTTTCGATTTATTCGTCCACGACCCGCGCGTTTGATTGTTCGTACGTTCGTTCATCTATCCGTCCACCTATCTGCTCGTCAGCCGATACTACGTCGAATCGACGAATTCGCTCGTATATCCATCCGTTCGTCGCGCGATGCGCGCATTGTCCTATTATTTTCCTTCGGCAATCTCCTCTCGCTCGTTTCCGTTTTCACGGAACTTCTTCCCTTTTTCTCTCCCGCGTCTCGGCTGACGTTCATCCTTTTAAAGGTACGAATCCCGCGATTCGTGGCTTCTCCGAGAACGCGCCATTACGATATTGCATTACACGTGAATAAGTTCTAGCAGCTTGCGATTTTTAGATGGAGGTAGATTTCGCCAAACTCTTGCGCAGAGGACAGGTATCTTCGAAATGAACCAAGATATGAAAGAATCCTTTTAGATCTCTCTGTTTCGCGAAAAAAATAAGATTCTGGCTATTTCGTTATATAGTATTTTGAATTATATTATTAAATGAGAGTGAGAAATCATATTTATAATTCTCTATAGTAGAAATATTATTATTAGCGCAGAGCATTACAGTATTGCAGCTTTAATTGGAATCTATTTTTAAAACGAAACGCCATATATTTGTAATTATTTACCGGTGATGGATTATTACTGGAATAGCACTGATCTCACTGAGCTAACGTTAAATCCATTTAACGGTATCGGCAATTTTTCCGTGAGTTTTACAAAGTTACGAGAGCTGAAGAAGAAAAATCAACAAAGTTGGATGGAATACGCGAAAGATCAAGAGAAAGTTTTGCAAAATTTAATCATTTATTGGGTTTAACGTTGTTCTTTGAAAAATTCAATCTAAATACGACCTAAAATATCTAGGCAAAAACGGTTCCAAACTGATATAAATATCTAATGGATCTCGTGTGTTTGTGAAAAAGCGTGACTTTTTCGCGCGACGATCCAGATGGCAAAACTGGTTTTTCATCCCTTTCCATATCGATGCTTTGCCAGGCTTTCCGGGAAATTATGCCTTTATGATCGTTGTATATTTCTTCGCTTCTCTCTCTCTCTCTCTTTCTCTCCGAGCGTTTCGTCGATCGCAAGTGTTGCTACAATTTGTCGTCGTAAGACGCTTCCAGAGCGACTTTAAATCGTTATGTTGCTCCGCGAGCGAGTGAATTACGTTGCTTGGCAAAATCAACTTTCCGCGCTAGATTATTCCGCTCTGTTCTATATTTCCTTCAAAGAGAGACTCTTACTTTTGCTTAAATCCATTTCTAACCAAGTTTCGTTGAAAGTACGCTTGGTTCTTCGCGTGCGGTACGCGTTGCGTGCGCGATCAAGTTTTCGCGACAAGATACGGCCGTTTAAAAAAAAAAAAAAAAAATGGCATACACATTAATCTCTATTGTGAAAGAATAAATAAATCTAATAAGTAGAGCGAGAACGCGTAAAGCATGGCGCGTTACTTCTCACACAGTCACGGTTATCGATTTTCCTATCGTTATTCTCTTAGCAGAAATTCGATAAACGTCTATCACTTATGGCAGCAATATTAAATACCTCGGTGATTAAATCTCGCGCTGAAAATCTATCGAAACAAAATATTATTTGGCTATTCTCAGCAGCTTTCGATTAGCTGAACAATCTCGTTGTCTATCGTTATTTTAGAAGCGTTTAATTTCGAATCCCGAAAATTTCGCAGATTCTCCATATTCTTATAAATCTCTTTAATCGCTTGAAAAACCCGTAAAACGGGATGGGATCAATGTACCCCGATGTCCTCAGCAAGGTTTCTGCTTATGCCGCGATTATGCGTGTCGCGAAAAACGGGGGGTGGATGGAACCTCGGCGCCAACCCCTACAATACATCTTATTGTCATCACGAGTCCCCCTCTTCTCCGTCTCCTCTCTTCATTCCGTCTCTCCGGAATCGCCTTTCTCGTTATCATCCCTTTGTAGTTTTACTCTATGGCTTTCCGCTTTATTGTCAATTGCGCGCGCGATGACGGATTTAAATTAAGATCCCTCTCCCTCTGCGCGAAAGCGTTTCCTTCTCGCTGAAACTTTCTCCCGTGACGAATGTTCAACCGCGAGGAACAGTCGCATGTTGCGCCTCGATTCGCACAAATGGCACGCTCTCGTCTTGTTCTTGCCGAAAGTATGACCAACCAGCATACTTCTATGAATGTAGAGACGTTCGTATTCCTACGAGTATACGCATATATACTCGCTCACCGTACGCCACTGCTATCTGTACCACTATTATCAACATTTCGCGCGCACGTGCATTATTGTGAATGCACAACAAGAGTTGCGCTTTACGTCGTACGCGACTACGCAAAGATATCATCTCGATATTGCCGGTGCAACGAATACATACACATTATGATCAAAAGTAATATCGCTCTGACGGAAAGATTCGAGTATCACTGTAAGTAGTACTAATAGAGTATTGTCGCCCGAATAAAGAGAGAAAGAGAGCAGTAATCGAGACATTTTCTTTTATCATCTATCTTACGAGTATTGTCGACGATTAATAAAATTCGCGTTTCGAATTTCTCGATTCAAATTTATCGATCGCAGCAGGCGATGTTATAATGAGTCATTCTCTATTAGTTCAGTTGTTGGTGGAGCGGCAGCCGACAGAGCATATGCCACGATGCGTCAGTTCGCGCGTAACCGCGGCGCAGATTCTGCGCGACACAGAATTCGAGGAGTATTGCAAACAATTTACGCGCGGCGCGTGACGCTCGACGGCGGCGGATAACAAACTTTCGACAAATTAATGGCCCGATAGACGCAAAGCTATATCCCGTATAATCGATATTTACGGCTGCGTGAGCCGGCACAAATGAACAAAGCCGGCCGCGTATATCACCCGGGAACCAGAGTAATTAAGACAAGGGATAACGCATAACGAATAATTCGCGTGACGTTTCGACAAGCGACGGCTTTGCCACGAGATGAACGCGTCGCGTCGTTCTTCATCGGTAACTTTATGCGCGCATACATACATATATATACATATGTAACGTGTTGGCGCGTACCGAGTGATCATATGTTCTTGAAACCAGACACGAGCGATTCAAATGATAAAAATGATAGTTGTACTATTTTTATCCACGTGTGCATGTTTGTGTGTGTGTGTGAGAGAGATATCATTTTAATTGAGCGCGCACGTCGTATTTAAGTCATCACTCTTAAATGTTATCTCGGGTATCTATCATTAAAAAAGTAAATATTCTTGCTTCGAGACATCCTATACAGAGAATGGCATAACGAGGTTTCGCGCAATACGGACTTGCGTAAATACGGCTTAGTCATGCAGGTAACAATCGTACCGATCTCTCGTAGGTGTTCGATCGTACACACGCACGACACACACCCTTACTCCGGCGTGCCAATTGCGAAACTGTTAATACTGCATAATGCAAGATATGGCGACATACAATGTACATGTCGCGTACGTAATAGATTTTTTTTTTCGGAAATCCCCGGCAATTCTCCTGTAAGAAAATTGCTTTCGTTCCGGGAGAGAATGATGATGAGACAGAAAAGAGAATTATGGGACAGATTTTAAATTTATATAGTTACGAAAGCTGTGCTGAAAGAATAAAGATAGAGACTGTTCGGATTATATCTCTTGTTTTAAAGTTCACCCTATATTCGGAGAGCGGAATTAATTTCTTTCTTTATAGATTTTTCTTTTATTTTTCGAAACAATTCGCCAAGGTAGAATAGTATAATTTTCAGTCGAACTTTAAATTTCGGGATTAATCTCGAGAGGAACGTACATAGTACACGTTAGTTTGAAGCCAAGCCGCACAAAGTTCAAGTGACTCATATACTAGTCCTGTGTAACATGAACGTCTCACTAGTGTCGGCGCCAACCGAGTATGAATTTCCAAGATACATTGCGCCATTTTAAGGCAGCGCGGCTCAATATTCTGGGTGACACTTTGTGCAATATTAAGAGGACATGGGATTAGCCAATTGGCGTAAGTAAAAGCGGTCGTGAGCATCGATCGTGGTAAGCTCTGGACAGAGCAATTTCGACGTGAAGGCAATTTCTGCGACGTGTTACTCGGACGTACTGCGAAAAAGTTGTAGAAATCATTATCTTGTGGCAGGCGATAAAGGAAGCGATCTACAAGAACGCGCAGATACAACTTCAGATAACGGACGTTTACGTGACTTACAGCGATCTTACGAGCGTTATCCGCTAGCCAGTACGAAAAAGGAACAAGGAGAGTTTAATATCTTTCGCGTATTTAGCTTAAAGCACAATACGAGAGAGAGAGAGAGAGAGAGGAGCTCGCGTTATACTTTATATCTTTCTGAGTCGGAGGTCTGCACACACTTTTGTATGTGTGTTCCTTAGAAAAACAAGATTACATTATAAATTACTTATTTCACAATTACCCATCTTATATTTTATCTTGGATTTTTCTTGGTATATAAAATTATATAATACGAATTATTTGGAGCTTCTGGATTTAAAAATTAAATTATCTTTTAATACTATCGGATTGCTTCAAATCTTTCGCAACAATTAATTAACAGTCTATATATTTAAATATTTCACAGTTTATTCGATCGACGTGGAGAATGCTTTTTTTCTTGTTAACGGAAACCGCTTCGCTTCCAAAATTTGCCTGCGCCGCGTAGGAAGTGTAATTCAACACGTTGTCGAAGGAATGCCACGTGGTATCGTATTTCGAGCACAATCCTACTGTGATTTACTGTCGCGCGGTTAAAACCGTGGGCAACTGTTGAAACGTTTCCTACGTCGGGAGTTGCCGTACCAGGCAATCGAAAATCACACGGAAAAAGACGTAAAAAAAAAAAAATCCAACGGGAATTAAACTGTTGTGCGACGAAATCAGAACGATTGCACTGAAAAATTAATTATTTTATATAGCGTCACCAGTATAACCAGTGTAATTAATTGCATTTTCCAAGCCCGATAATTATATAAACTTTGACGAATAATGGTCTAATATATATTTTTTTTTAGACGCTCGATAAATTGATCTACATAAAATGTAGTCTATATAAAACCTAAGTTTCGTTCTCGAATGTTTTAATTTTATCCGACAGAGTGAATGAATTAACCGTCGAATTTTGTACGCGCGCGCACACATACACACTGCGGATCCTTTGTAAATTTATCCCTTCAATGGCGCCCCGGCATCTGGGAGCTCGCGAAACGGCATCAGCCTCCAATGTAGACCTGCAACAGCCCCGCAGCAGTTGGGTTGCAGTAAATCACGCGAGCAATAGACGAAGGGGCAAACCGCGCTGTCTTTCAACTCCGGAGGATGCACGAAAGCCGCGCATTCGGGAAACGTTGCCGCCGCGCCGTCGCGTCGGTCGCATTGCGTCAAGAGTGCTTCGTGCTTCGTGCTTCGTGGCGAACTCGCGGGCCAATTAAGCGCAATGCGAAAGAAAAAGAAACGTACTCGAACGAAATATGAAGACGCGGACGCGGCTCTCTTCGGCCGCGAGCTCATCGCGCCGACGTTAATAAGGAAGCGCGGGCGCCTTGTGGCCGCTTCCTCCGTGATGTATGGCCGAGGTGCTGTTTTACGGACAGATTTACGGCTTCAGGTTCGGCGGACAAAAGATCGGGAGGGAAAGACGACGATGGGCACAAGATGAGTGCTGTGAGGCAAGAGGTACTCGCTCACTCACTCACTTACTCGCCGCCAGTTCTCCCGTTACTCGCGCAGACAAAGACGCGCTTCTCCTTGCCAGATGTCGGCGCGACTGTCACGTCTCTCGGTTGCCGTGCGATCGACGTAATCTACATACATGTCTTTTCTAAAGTGAGAAAAGATGTTTCATCACTTTACGGCTTTAAACGTGGGCTTACATTACAACAATGCGAAAGAGCCGCTCTTCTAAAGTCAGCAGAAATGTTTCTTTCATCTTTTGAATTTATTTTCATATTTTTATCAAAAAACATTTAAATAGAGACAATTTAATCAAGTTGTTTTTGTATCAACTTTAATGGATATATATATATCCACTAAAGTTCGTATATATATATATATATATATATATATATATATATATATATACAGAGAGAAAATAAAATTACAAACTCTCTATTGCAGTAAGTTCAGAATAGTTTCTATAACATAATTAATGTAACATAAATACTCGGAGAAATCTCTCAGAATGATTACTTTGTACGTTTCATCTTATTTACCATACGCACACAGGAGTTCTCTCGATGAAAACCATATTCGCACCGAAATTTCGGCTGTCTGCTTCGCACATTGTGCAGCAAAGTTACTCGAAATTCTCGCAGTTATTTCCCGCACCGATGGAAGCCGCCGTTGAGCGAGGCACCGATGAATTTTCCGCTAGGAAGATTATTCTCTCGCCTGCAGGCGGCCAGCTCGACGACGCGACGTCACGAGAGGCGCAAACATATGATCGACGACGACGATATAATTCGGGGAGACTCTGCCGAATGCTTTCCAATATTTCAAATATCAGATGTATCGGAATATATTTGAATAAGCGGGGGGGACGGCGGCAAAGTATGTGCCGTAAAAAGCACGCACGTGCGCAAGTAAACCCGAGGTAAAACAAATTAGCGTTATCGGCCGCGATCAAAATGAAAAATTACACGATTGGTGTGCGACCTTCGCCTACACGCTACTCACGCACGCAGTCTAGAAAATTATGGCTCGTGAATCTGTCACACAAAATCGTAATCGTGTTGCGCAGTTTGCTCGTCGCATTTAATTGCATTAAATCATTATCGGATATTTGGACGGGAAAAGGCGAGGGGCGGGTAAACCGCTAACCAAAAATATGTACGCTAATTCCGTAATGTCCGGCTATTAGATAATAATTCCCAACAGTAATATGCGGTAATACAAATTAATAACAGTGATTATAGTTTTCCAGTGATTTCTATGACATAGTATGTGCACAAATAATATGTCGCCCAGAATATTGTCGGTATTAATCCTCGAGATATTTATGAAATTTTATTCGCCTATATGCGTATAAAAAATGTGGATGACACAAATATATATAACGCCAGAGAGATATTCCGTGAAATTTCGTTGAACGTTTCGTAATTTAATCGCGCCCCGGAAAATCTCTATATTTAATTGCTCATAACTTGATAAGATGCTGCAGAGAGAGAGAGAGAGAGAGACGCTTCGTTATTCCGGTATATATAAAGGAAAAATCCAAGATTCCGTTATCGAAATTAAAGTTGGAACGTCTCTTACGTAACACGCCGAGTTCTGTAAACCTCATTAACGCGCGATGGTTTTGTCGGTACTGATACACCGGCGATAAATCGTGGCGAGTCTGGCAGCAACGAGCGTAATCGCGAGGCGAGGAAAGTCGAGCGGTCTCGTGCGATCACGATCAGCGATTACGCTGCTGGGTTTAAGCTCGTTTACGTACGCACGGGACGATAAGCGATTGCCCGGGCCGGGCACGGCAATTTTTTTGCATTAATATACCCGGTAATGAATGCACACGCGATATATACCTGTGTATATATAGTATATGTACTTTTTTTTTCCATACAAGATGTCGCATGCGGCACGCGACGGATTAATGTCGGGTTAGCTTCGTATGTGTGCGTATATCGCGGAGCGAATCCGCTCCGGATTAATACTCTACTCGTCGCCGTTCCTGAATCCTTACATTTCGGCGGTTTATGCGGTCATCTATAAATTAGTTCGCCACGGTATTGGGCCGTCCACCGCCGATACGAGGATCGTTAACGATTAGGGTTAATCTCGCGAGCTGCCAGATATTGGCATTATATATGTGATATATATTATATATATATATATATATATATGCGCGTGTATGTGTTATGTGAAAACTTACATTTTTCACTTGTTCCACTATGAACGTTACGAGTCGGTAGAAAAATAAAAAGTTCGGCGTAAAAGTTTTAATTTTCCCATCATAGGAGTGTAAAAAAAGACTAAGACGCGATGGATCTTAATTGGATTTTACGTCAGGCTTCTTTTGTAAACTTTGCCTGTACATCTCAAAGTGAGAAAGCTTATATACCGATATATTCTGTACTTTCAACGATACTCATATAATCACTCGTATGAAACGTATGCGTATATTTTATTCGCACAATATCTTTATCAGAGAGATATGTAATATGTATTATGTCGAGATATTAATTTATTCTTTTAGTTGAAAAAAAAAATAATAATATCAAGAGTAAATATAACAAATGTCCCGACGCGATCGCTACCACGAGTGCAATACGTGGCACGCGAGGCAGGATGCGTGTGTCGCAACATCCTGTAGTATTAATCGCGAAACGTGCCGATCGGCCTCTAATGCGAGGCCAAAGAGCCGCGAAACGAGCACAAACGAACAAACGTCGGCACATTGCGCATAGTAAATACCTAAAGGCATGTTATTCACCGTCGCGTCGATGTTATCGACGTCGTTGGCAGAAATCGTCATTTGTACGCGTTCGTGTCAGTGTTTCTCAAATCGTATTTGTCTCGGAGATCCATGTCGCTTGACATTTTGAAAAGGTATATCGCGATACGCTTGAAAAGGATTTTTTGTTTTTGTTTGGCTGAAATAGGTATTGTCAATCGTAATAGTGTATGAAATTTTACAGGCGACCAATGTACATTCAAAAGCTTGAGATAAAATTTACATTAATTATTTTTGCATTAAACGTTAATGGAACGCGGAAGGTTGTAAATTATAATCGCGGGGCGATTTTATAGAGAGCGCTCGATAACACTTTTCTTTATCGCGTGTGTGCTTTTATTTAAAACGCTAGTATACTCGCGCAGAGAGGAATGATACAATAAATAAAGGAATAAAGAATATCGAAATTTTCTCCTTGTGGATTTTATTCCAGAGTCTCTCTCTCGTGCGGCCTCCTTGTTATCTCGGCGTAATGTGACCGCGCCTTTAGGTGTTTCTTCGGGTGGAAAATATATGGAGAATTTTCTCGTACGACTGTGTCGTCTTATGAGGTAAACTCTTCGATAATACTTCGGGTCTCCGCGCGCGGGTTCTCTCATTTTCACGTAAACGTCTTGCGCGTATTTCGTCCCCGCATCACGTCGACAGACGCATGTGCCGCTGCTAATGGATTTTAGTTATTTAGAAAACTCGGTTCGCAAGATCTGGGTTTGCATTGCTGCTTGTTCGGACGTGACCGCAACGGGAGGAACTGCACGTGAAACTTTACGTGACTAGTGCCGATTCGGGCTCACCGGCATAATGCACGGTTCTTCAGAGGTGTTGCCTCTGCGGTATTAACAAACATGTTCTCTCGCACGTTCGTGCACCATCTAACTTCCTTCCCGTAGTAATAAACGTGAAGGGTTTCGCCCCTAGCGACGTTAAACGGCCACTTAGAGAGGGAACTATTCTTAATCTAAATATCTTTCGATCATTATAGCAAAATACACGCACTATTTTCTACGCGTTTTTATTTTCTCCGCTTATCTCTGCCGAATATTTCTATATTCTCAATATGAGTAAATGCGATTAATTTGAGTTATTATTTGAATTATTGTATTTCGTGCCTATAAAATGGATGTAAAATAATTATAGGAACGTGAAGTATTAATGTCGCTGAAATATTCAAAGGCATCATAATGTTATACGACATGAAATAATTTTATATGATAGCGCAGAATATGGAAAATTAAAACTATATTATATTACATATGTGTTATATGCATTACAGGAGAGAGCTATTGTTAACGAAAAAAATTGTGTAACCTGAAAGGAACCGCAAAATATGTATATTGCGCGGTTTGTATATATGTATAGCGTGCTCCATGAATTTTAAATTAATTGGAATTAATTTTTTGTTTAGTAAAAATTTTACAATAGATTTCCTAATTTTCAATGTCGATTAACTGATCTCGCGACCCACAAAAAATATCGTATAATTATTTCACCAAATCAATTAATTATTAATATTTCCACATACATATGTGATAATCAGCGTCAAATTATTTTTCTCTTGAAACAAATTTCAGTCAAAACTGATTGATCTAACACATATCGTTATCTATTTACCAGAGTATAGGACATTTATTTTTTACTAAGACCTTTTATTTATTTATAACAATTTACCAAAAAAAAATTCTTTAATTTTCAGTCTAATAATTTGAAAATTAGTGATATCTCGACGTTGCAATCCCGTCAACCTAATCTCTATGCCCTATTGACATATCTGTCTGCTTTTGCGACACCCTGTACATATATGTATACACGCCCTGTACATATATGTATACGCGCCCGTGGGCAGGATATAACAAAGCGAAACGCGTTAATGTCTGCGGCGTAGCAATAACAATACGTCGCCGTCGCGCGGCCAGCAACCAAACCTTATTTCATCGCGTCGAATATCATCGCCGTAGGCATTCTTGCACCGCGTGCGACCGCGCGAATATTGGCTCTCGTATGTACGTCCGTGCAATATGACGGCAAGAAACGCAGTCGTTAACGCATATGCGAAAAACGCGAATCCGCTTCAGCGAAAGAAGCACGTCCGACCAAACATTGCCCTCCCACCTCTCTCTCTCTCTCTCTCTCTCTTTTTCTCTTTTGATTTCAAACACGATCATATACCAATACACTCATCGGCTTTCAAGATCGACGGGCTATCGGGCCAGATGGTAGTACAAAGCAAGGCATATAGAGTGTCATAGGAAGTCGCCTGCTTTCTATCAATCATAGATGTCATGAGCCATTTCGATGACGTTGGAATTTCTTAACAATATTTTATATTGGGATTTCAATTAAGAGAGGAAGAGGGAAAAAAAATTGAGAGGGAGTTTTGTAAATAAAAAATATATAAACAGAGAGAAATACTTTTTTAAATTATATCAAAAAACTTTATAAAACAGAGAAATTATATTTTAACAAATATTTGTGCTTTCTCGTTTAATACAATGCGGAAAAATGTGAAATTGCGCGACAAAAGATATTAAATATCCAATCTTTTTAAATATGTGCGTATCACACAGAGAACGCTAGAGGTTTCTGGAGCATTCGGCACACACGCACACACACGCACACACACACACACACACGCACGCACGCACGCACACACCACACCATTTGACAAAAAGCCCGCCGCTTCTTTCTCATACATACTCTGTACGCGTATATTGATATACATATATCTATTCGATACATCGCAGTATTCGACCTTTGCGATACGATCTCGTATGAAACATACGGTGAAAGTTGGGAAAACTGACATACGGGACCGTTGCCCTGGTTGTCGGACTGGCCCCGGCTATCGAAGTATGCGAGCGATGTGCGAAATAATTTGAAAAAATGGGTCGGCAATTTTTTATTTCGCATCACACAGCCCAGCCGGGAGGGTGTATATATAGCGCGAACGAAATAATGCTCCCTACGTGCGTGCGCGTTTACCTCCGACAAATGCGCTCTCGCCCCAGCATCCATTTCGTTTCCTGTGTGCGCCTCCTCTCTCTCTCTCTCTCTCTCTTTCAGTCCGGTAATATAAAGAATTAATTCCTCGACCGTTTCTCTGCTTTTCAAGGAATAGAACGGCTCCGGGCCGGCTATATCGGTGCAAACGTGCTGCAACGGAAATATTTGACCCGCGGCGGAATCGGTAAGGAAGCGCGGATACGCACGGAATAGAGAATTGCAATAATGTGAAAACGGATACAGAATAACGAAAATTCGCAAAGCGAATAATCCCGAAACGTGTGAGTAATGATATCTACAAGTCTCCGATTTTGCACCCTCTTTTCATCGCAACATTACTCGCGATGGTCGGTCAGTTCTGAATCCTGATTGATTGAGATTATTTATCTCCATATTATAAACAGAATTACGAATTATAGAGGAATCTTTTATTAATCTAAACAATTATGAAATCGTCGGGCAAAATTAGATTCATTAGAAGTAATCTTTTTCTATTCACCGTTAAATGTCTCTTCTAATTTTCTCCGAATTAAAATTCCATTAAAGTGAAATCTAAAAATACCCGCGGGTATTTTCATATCCGTGCCGAGATCGGAAATGAAGATAGATAAAGCAATAAAGAGACGATACTTTGTATAAGTGCCGCACGTGGAAAGTAAATAATTTTGGATCCGAGGCGCATAACTCAGGGTTATACTTCTGTGCGAGACGACAAGAAATAAGGGGGTCGTTTACGAAAGCCTTTAATCGTTCATGTTTCGCGCTAGGAGAAGAGGTATGTTGGCACCCTCCTGTGTGCCATTAACACCGCGTCGCCCTCGTAATCTTCTTTTCGTAATGCAACAACGGAGAGAGGTAACGGCGCTTTCGCACCTGCGTTGCAGCTTGCATTTCTTTAACGCGCGCTCCAGGAAGCGTCGTCGAAATTTATCGAGTGGACAGACAGCTTAGAAGGCTCTCGGCTCTCGAGGAAAAACAGCGGCAATAAGAGCGGGAAATTTATTAGGGCTGCCGCAAAGACGTCGATCGATTACTCGTGCCACTTTACTTTAAATGAACGATTGTTGCCCGTAAATACCCACCGATCTTCTTGTAACTGACTATCCTGCAACCAAATACCGTTTTCGGATCTCTCTCTCTCTCTCTCTCTCTCTCACTCGCTTCTTCCTTTTTTCTTTTTAATTAACTGATATAACACATTCTGTGAGACATATATCGGGATAAATTATACTGGCGCTATTTTTACAGCATCTCACATTTTATTTCGAAGATACAAATTGCTACATAAATCAACCTCTGCGTGACCGTTGCGATTAAATCTATTGTATCTCACGAGATGTGCCGATAAACGCACTCGAAACGCAACGCTTTTCCCCGCAATTAAATGTATCATCGTTGTTTAAGAAGGAACATCGCGATTTCCAATCCCGGCTACCTCGACCGATTAGCGGTTAATTACTTTCCGATAATTCCGCGGAGCGATAACATTTGGCACGAATCGCGGATCTTCGTGGGAAGCGGTCGTTCGTGGGTAACGACGATTAGAAAACGCGGCGTCGTTAATGCGGCGGCGCCGATGCGATTTTCCGAACTGCGAACCGCGACGAGTCGATTCGAGAGAGATAGAGAGAGATAAACAGAGAGAGAGAGAGAGAGAGAGAGAGAGAGACAGAGAGAGAGAGAGAGGGGGAAAAAGCCACCACCATCCCTCGATCTATGCGCGCAACATAATCGGCTCGTAACTGCAACGCGCCCTCTCACCTAATTATGGTCTCCCAATTAAAGTCCTGTGTGCGTCCGAGCGTGAATCGGGCGTTCGCGGCAAAAGCAACTTTAATTTGGACCTTTGCAAATCCCCGGCCTTTGCAGTCGGAACGCGAATCTTATTGTTAGCCCGCGGTCATTGCGATTCATCGCGAAGAAAAATCGCGGATGAAGTGTACGCGGTGTGGCGTGTAAGCAAACCTTGCGCGTATGCAAATCTTCCCTCTCTCTTCCCCCTCTCCATCCCTCCTTTCCCATCCCTCTCTCTTTGCGAACCGCCGTTCACCGAGGGATCGACGCGAGAACCGGCGGCTGTTTAGATTGCCGCGCGGTTCGACATGCCACAAAGGACCGATCCGTGACGCTATCGGTGCACTATCATCTTGCACCAATGGATGCACGGCGGTGCATCTGCATTTCTGGCACCCACAAACATCGTATCCGCGAGCAAACTTCTCTCGCCCGTCCCCTCATACGACGGTTACCATCCATAATTTTTAAATAGTACTTTACGAGTTTACAAGTCACGTCATTTCTCTTTTGATACGTTGTTTGAATTTTTTAGAATTTTAAGAATTTTATTCAAAGGTTTAATATATAATATTTTTATATATTAGTGTGTGTATGTATGTATTAAAAAGGTTTAATACATACATACTAACACACACACACACACACACACACATTTGATGTCGCGATACATTTTGCGGCTTTCATGTATATTTGAATATGAATAAAGTGAAACTGACTGAGAGAGCAGCTTAAAGATCCCAAGAGAGGAAGAAGCTCGTCTGAGAGTTAAGAACATCGATGCAACATTAACATGCCATTTCGCATCAAGATGTAATATCGATAAAAAGTAATATTCGAAAGATTCATCAATACGAGGACATTTAATGTCGAAATTGTGCAAATTTTTATTTATACATTTCCGAGGAATAAATTCAGAAAAAAAGGAGAAAGAGAATAAAATTGACGAAGAAACAGATAGAAAATACCGCGCAGTACATCTTTTTTCCAACAACTTCATAACATTTTCTTTGTACTTTAATGATATACATATTTATTCTTTGTTATTTAAAACTTTAATTTCGTTGTTAAAGCGACATTGTTATCATTATTCTCGGTCGTATCAGATCATTCTTGACAGAGTGATCACGATCGTAATTGTGCTGCCTGGTAATATTTTCGAAGCAGTCTTCCATGAAGCTGCTCTTTGTAAGATCGGTACGACGCGCGATCACGAATCCGTGACTCGTCTTCGTATTATGTACTTTTTCACCCGATGAAATGGGCGAAATAGCTAAGAATCCGTAATAAATGAAAGTCTTTCTTTCATCTCTAGTTTGATCTTTAGAATGGAATCGCTTGTGTGCGGCAGACGAGTATTTTTAAAATATCGCCTGCAGCACCGCATCTTCCGAACCTCTCGATCTTATGTCAATTTAACCATCTATATCGCGACGCTATATAAAAAGATGGAGGATAGTAGAGAAACTTCATGAAAAGTGAACTTTCGTCTTGACATTTCTATCGTCTGCCATACATTTTCTAATCGATTCACAGCTGATCTAACACACTTCTTCCGCATAATAACTTTGTATTACTTTTCTTACGATTTTTATATACGTCTAGCCTATTCTTTCTTTGGTACAATCTACCGTCATTCCATTTTATTTCCACTGATTGTACGACTAAAATTAATGCTAGTCGTTTTCAATGGCGACAGAAACGTTCTCGATATCTGCCGCAGCTTGGAAGGGTGATGTCGTAGACGTACCTTCGATTCGATATCTCAACCCGTCAACTATTGACATATTATTCGACCTATTTAATATCTAACAGAAGCTAAAAAGTCTTGCGAGTTTGTTTAGGGACAAATACTATACTCGGTCGCGAAAGAATATTCGAAAAGAAACATCGCGAGGAGAGATGCAGCATCTCCGATGCATCAAAGCGCATCGGATGTTTCAACATCCCCCTTCCCGATATACCTATAACGCAGCGAGCATGTTGCAATCTGCAGCCCACGCAAGACATACGCGCGAATCCGGTTTCATTCCTCGACACCCTCCTCTCTCGTCCCGCAAAACCGTGTTGCGTCGTGCTGCGCGTTGCAGAATTATCAATTTATTCGATATTTATTACGGCAGAGGGGGCGGCCGACCGATCCACCCCATCTCACCCCAGCTCGTGAATCGTTCATTAATTAACTACCATCCTGCGTTTCGACGGAATTAGTTTTTAATCATAGCGTCCAACGTTCGTTAGGAGTATACGTTAACAAGGACCAGAGTATACTCACCGGTGCAGAGCAGCAATAGGTTCATTATCGCGATCTGCGTGCGGCGGTTGATCCTCGGCTTTCTATCCATGATTACAGGAGACGGAGTTTATACAGAGACGGTGAGAGAGAGAAAGAGAGAGAGAGAGTAACTTCACACGAGGATAGTAATTTCACACGTGTTTCACACTCGCGGAGATCCTCGTCCGCTGGTTGTCGTCGCGAATCCCTCCCTGTATTCCGAAACTCTCACCGAAGGCGGCAATCAAATAATATACGCATCGTCAGTGTAATTTATCACTCGGTTATCTCTCTCACGGGTGTGTGTATTTATTTATATTCTCACAGAGAATCGTGACACAACACGCGCGCACATCCGAATGACATTCACTGCACGGGTTGTCGCACTAAAGCGTCGGCGGCGGCGGCGACGAGAGAGACGCTCGCTCCACCATTCTTCTTCATCGCACTCGTTTGCAAAAAATTCGACCGTCGAGATCGACGGGTTCTCACCACCCCCTCACTTCTCTCGATCGTCGTCGTCGTCGTCGGTCGCTACCGTCCGGATCTGTCAGTCGTTCTCGGGCGGATACTCGCCGGCGGTCTTACGTTAGCGACGATGACACTGCGGCCCGACGAATACATCAGGCGAAAACGACGACGCGCTCCGATGATCCGCGCGCGATCATCGTTTTAAACTCGCGCACGGAGATGAGACTCTCCATTCCCGCACGGGGCGGCGAACGTATGTGTGTTATATACGTGTATGCGTGGACCGCGTGCACCTGACGGTATTAATGGTTTCCTGCGGTCGGAGATTTAAATCGAGATTCTCTCCCCTCTCCTTCTCCTCGTCTCGACGCGGAGAGAGATATGAACTCGGAAACTATAGTATTTTTTTTTTTTTTTTTTTACTCCCGCTACGCGGGAGATCACTACTGTTCGACGAGACAATGCGACGGAGAAAACCGGTCCAGCTCCCTTTTCTCCCTCCCCGAGAGGATAAACGGATGAAAGAGCCTCCGATAAGAACCAAGTCTGGCGCGAAACCAAAAACTGTCGCACGTCCGTCGACACCGCCAGTGCGTCTCTCGACAGTCGCACGGCAACTGAGCCTGTGATCTCATCGCGCCTTTGCTACCCCCACTTCTCGATTCTCTCCTCCCCACTTCTTCTACCCCACTTGAACCGCCACGCATAGTGTGCCGCGTTCGTACTACAACCGACCGTAGCAGCGGCGGTGGCGGTGGTGGTGGTAGCACCGACGACGACGACGAGGATGACGATGACGATGACGAAGACGGTGGTGGTAACCGGCCAGAGCCGGATGCACGTCTGCAGGTGCAAGAGGCGCTAACTCGAGGCTCGTCCGTGAGAGAACTCGCTTGCTGCAGGGTTTCTCAATCGGACGAAATCGCGATGCTTTCCTCCTTTTGTATGTTGCGCGGCGAAGAGAGCACGGAGAAAGGCAGAAATCAACGTATCGCGAATGAAGAACGTACGTTTCGATGGCGCATAATTTCACGGTAAAATTTAACGAGAAATGCAATTTTTATCAATTTCATCACGGTAACAATCTTCCCCGATAGCGTTAAATAATATATCCGAATAATGTATATTATATACCGCGCAAATATTCCAGAGCGTATAATATAAAGAAGTTTCTATTGTTATTTAATGTATTCAGTATGTCATATTTTCATTATGGCATGAAATAGCTTTAAATAAGGCTCTCTCTCTCTCTAAAGTCTCGAAATATGGTCCCTGCTGCATATATGGTCCCTCTTGAGATATATATATCGTAAGTAAAGTACTTGGACGACACTAGGAACTACTTCAACTCGCTGGTAATAGTGCATTCTGGTTATGTGAAGAGGGTGCATTACGTTTTGCTCTCTTGAAACAACGAATTTAATGAAGGCGGTAAATTTTTATAAGGCCCTTATGTATATCATTGCATACGTTTTCTTTTTACGAGACAAAACGTGTTTTTTTTAAGAGATGCAACAATGCCGAGCGATTCTAATTGTAAGATTATATGACAGGATATATGAATGAATCTTACAAAAGTGGGGAAAAAATAGATTCACAATTAGACATGTCAAAGTGAAATAGTTATAACCGTTTTGATTATATATTCCTAGAGTTCAGTAATTTTTGCAATTTTTTTCTTCAAATAATACTGCACACGCGCTACGTGCAGTATAAAATTACAACATTAATCGCAATATAGAGCGACGCGCTATTACAATTTAATTTCACTGAATTTACAACCGATGCATACGTTATACGTGCGATCGAATGTACATCTATAGATAAAAATGGCTCGATTGCAATAGTTCCGATGCAATGTTAAATAATCAAATTCTTGCTAAACATACTTTCAATTAAAAATACATTTTTTTTTTCAAATAACCATCGCTGAAATATGCACCAAGAACTTAATATGCTAGCAGTGATGACGTCTATATTTAGACAAGCTAATTTTGGCGGAAGGTAATTTTGTCGAAATTTACGTAATTCTCTAATTTGGGTCTGTTAATCGGTACCTATATGACTGCACGAGGGGACTGAATGAGTTTAATTATTTTAATTACTTAAGAGAACTTTCCGGCCAATTTTGCTTGCTACAGTATACACATATATATATAAATTTTTACTATATCACACTTCTGCACTTATATATGCTTCTCATGTATATAACTTCTTTTTTCCTTATTAATATATCTCTCTCATTTTCTTTCCTTTTCTTTTTCGTTTCCTCCCTTGAAATTAGAACTATTAATATAATTATCAATCGCATAAATATTCTGCTTATATAGAACTCGATGGGATTTAAATAAATTCCATAAATCTTTTTCCCCTTTGTCTCTTCTTCTCCTCACACGCGAAATTCATTCACGAGAGAAATCTGTCTCTCGTGCTCGGGGCGTTAATGCGGCACGAGCCAACCCTGTCGGCGGTGGCGGCGATGCCAATGGTGGGGAAGACCATGCGGGGTGGAAGGGACAGAAGAGAAGGGTGTCGGCGAACGTTGGGCCCTAGTCGCGTGAGGGTTCGTGGACGCGCGCGGGGGTTAGAGAGGAGCGGCGAGGAGGGTAAGAGTGTAAGAGATGCACGACGGCAGTTTGCCCCCACCGATCTCTACGGCAGGTGGTTCTTTCTCCCGCGGGCTCTCTACTCGAGGGACCACCAAGCATTTCGGCCGACCGCCTGTGTATACCGCCTTGTGTATACGGAACGACGCAAACCTGCTGCGAGCGCGGCTGCACCCTGGATTGAAGGGCGCGCGTCGGGTTTTTTTTTTTTTTTTTTTAATGGATCGTGGCCCGTAATAACGCGGCTCCGCGATAGATATTCGCCGTTCCGAGCATATAAGCCTCGCACTTATATCGTCGTTTGCACAAATTCCCGGCTATCAAATCCGCCATTCGCAAATACATTCGCGAAATTACAACCTCGGCAAATCATTTACTCCGTACTCCGATTTTTTTTCATTCGCAAACTCTCTCTTATCCCTGATGTATTTTGTCTCCCCCACCAAAAAAAAGGGGATTAATGTTTTTCTCGCGTGGAGCTTATTTCGATATCTGTAAAATATCAAGCAGAGAATACTGTAACTCTAAAATATATATGTACCGATGCGGCAAAATGGTGATAGCAATATCGCGGTGTCGTTAGCATTTTTGCGTGTCCAGTCGCAGTTGCGATATGATAGATATCGCGAGAATTTGAAAGAGTTTTATAAACATACAATCGCCCCGATTCTATGCATTAATCTTCCGCTTTTTTCCCCTCCCCTTTTAAATAAAAGCGGCTCTTTATGGAAGACTCAACTGGTATGATTTGCATAGATTCGCAATTCGGAGGAAAGATAGCGGCCAACGCCGAGATGGCCGGTTTAGGGGTCACACAAAATGGGTTCTTTGCGCATACACACACACACACACTAATATGTGTATGTGTGTGTGTAATGTTTGTATCGCAGCTTATTTCGTTGTCGATTGTAACCGTGGAATTCGGATATGCGCGATAGCATAAATTAGCGTTTGATGCACTAGGGGGAGGTCACGCCGTTGGTAAATGATAAACCGCGTCGCGGAGATTAAAACTGTATTTTGCATTGGCTGTGCGGCGCATCATAGGATGTCGATCACGATGGCCCAGTTGCAAGTGGCCGCGGCCACTGTAAATTAAACTTCGATCCGATAAATTTCGGCATGTCGAAACAATCTTAATGGGCGAATAATGATGATGACGATAGCCGAATAAAAATACCGTTTTATCGTTTTATACGTCGGGGAAAATACAACGTTGTTATTATAAAACAAAATACACTTTCTCGAGCGCGCGTACACGAGAGAGATACATAGATCGAGCTGTATCGAGTATTTAAAATACAGCTACGAGATGGAGGAACACCGAGACCGACGTGTGACAATCTCATTTTACGTTGCGCCACGTCCTACTGGAATGCTCGGTGGAATGCAGAGGACGCGTTTATTACATAACACCACGTTTATTAGGATCGTATACGACGACGACGCGCGCGTGTCGTCGTCGCTCCTCGAGTTGATCACTGTTAGAGACCGGCAAACTTCAATCTTTCAAGCTTACAAACGAGTTCTTATTTGTCTTTAGCGAACAAAGGCGAGCGTGTAATTTCGCCTCCGAGACGAGGCCAAGATAGCGGTTGAAGATCCATTTCGCATCGCCGTAGAAATTTCGTTAGAAACACAAGCTGGCACGCCCACGTAAAACCTTCGGGATGTTCAGCTGCCCTTCGTCCTATCTGGCCAGTCTGCTTTAAATCTTTGGACGCGGTTGCCTCTCTCTTTCTCTCTCTCTCTGTCGTGGTCATCTTTACCTTTGTCTCGTAGAACACCGTCCGAGGCCAAAAACGATGGTAGGGCTTTCTAGTAACATATGCAAGCTCCACATGTCGCGGTAAAGTATCATGTTCACATCGACATGCACCGGCATGCGTTGTCCACAAATATAGGCAAAGTAACCACCCAATATTGGCGACAATGCGTATATTGGTAACATTATTGCCGACAAATATTTGCTCCCGGTCGCCGTTCGATAAACATCAAAGAAAATGTTGTCGAAAGATGCCGGATACTCGACTGCGTACAATACGATACTGTCGAAAAGTTTCATATTTTAGCGCACTTTCTCCATTATTTTAAGCGATTGTATCAAAGTGGTTGACTCGGGCTGGCAAAAGTGTCAAAAAGACGCGCACCCGCAACGTTATTTTCAATCTTCTATATTGCCGCGATTTTCTTTCTATAAGTAATACACAGCGTTCCAATTCTTTTAATTTCATTAATCCTACTCTTAATAAAGCTTTATGGGTATTGAATATTCTCCAGAGAAAGAAGCGACATCGAAAACTCGACGTCTCTTTACTAATAGAGTGAATTCGATATGACAACGTGAGATATTCTTGGCAACGAAATTTATTTCCGCTGCCAGCAATTATGTCAGCTATGTTGCGGTATCGTAAACGCGGCTTGAGACCTGTGTATTTTTATTTACAGCTTCGTTCACGCTCTCGACGCTCGCCCGTTTCCGAGAGGAAACATCACTTTTAACAAAACTTTTATGAAATGAAACGGTAGCGCGTTCTCCCATGGCGACTTGTGCACGCGCGCCCAAGTCTGGAAAAATTGTCGATCAATCCTGAATAAATTATTAACTCAGCCGTTTTCGGCAAATAACGAATTCGATTAATCAATGGTAAAATATGCAACGTAATCGTTCGCGTGTTATTAATACTATCAATTAATTAACAAACAGAATTCGTTTATCGCGCAAGTAATTCGATGTCGAATTAGATGTCGAATTCGATGTCGCGCAACGACTTTTTTTTTCAATCAGACTGGCAAAGTAGATTTTCATAATGTAAGTCCTCGATTCAGCATCCATTAGCGGAATACCGTAACACGCTAGCACGTTCATTATAAAATTCCAATAATTAACATTTTTAATTCTTAACTATCTCGTAATTAAAGATATTAAAGATATTTTTTATTACGCAAATAATTTCTGCTGATCAATAATACTAATGATATCTGTAACGAAATTTAATCACTGCTTACGAGAGACTCCGTTTGTCTAGAGATCAATACGTAAGGTGCTATACTTTTTAATGGCATTCAAAAATTTACAAAGTGTCACGTAAGAGCTCCACTTAGAGTATTCAAACGCCACTTCGAATTTTGTACACCGCTCTAGATTCTAATCGATCTAATGGAAAGTGGGATCTAATGGGATGGTTCGAGAGAGAAAGAGAGAAGCGAGTTTAACTGCGCGCGCGTACCGTTTCGAGTACTCGCGATCAACGCCCGGTAATTAGCGGCGTTACATAGAAAGTCAATCGCGGCCGATTATGCGCGCATCGGCGCGTAACGGAGTGCGTGCGCCGATTCGTTTGTTCGTTTAGTTGCGACAATGCGACCAGGACGATTTTCGACCTACGGACGACACGAGTGAGTTGATCCGATTCGAGGTAGCGGAGCGAGAGCGCGTATCCGAGGGGGGTTGATGGAGATCTCGCGCCGTTGGAGAAACTCGCCCCGTCGCTGCAATTCGCTCAAATTGAGCCGTCCAATTTGTTCGGATTGTCATGCTAAAGCGCGGGTCGGGATGCGGCGAAAGAACGAGCGAAGAGGAGGGGAAAGAACGGCGCAGTCTTGCCATTGTTATTGGAATCGCGTTCACTACAGACTACATTTGCGAGAGACGTATGCGTTTAACATGCGCTCCCGTACATCTCAACCCCCTCTCGGTGATCGATGTACCGAAAAAGGTAAGACGCGCGAGAGTTAATACACGTCGCGCAAAGTTAGCGCAACGTCCAAATGTCTGACTTACTCCGATAAAGAAAGTTTCATGCGCAACGCGCGCGCGCTTTCTACGAAGACTCTCATTCAACGATAATTATATGCACGTAATGTGTGCCGTATTTGTAACTTATGTATGATCCGAAATTGTCGTAGGATAGCCAACGACAACTCTTTTGGCGCGGATCCAATCGGAGTCCGACCGCTGTCTAACACGCGCTACATTGACCCGTAGCATCGTTCGATGGTCGAGATATTATCGGAAAATTGTTCGGGAAAGTTGAATGAGCGCGTTATCGTCACTTGAAGTTGCGTTAATAAATCCGCCCAATAAACGATTTTGAATTTCATTCGGGGGCGACTGACGCGCTTCAAAATTTTTGCGCGAGTGCCAAAGTGGCGCGACCAGGCCATTACGTGTCATTTACTTTCCGATACTTCAGGCTCGTCGCCGACCTCGCGCGATTATATACCGGCATAATACATACATATCTGCACGCGGCGCACGCACTCGCGTGTACAGATGCGTGCGTATGCGCTCTGCCAAGCCCGCGGGACGACCGGTTGTATCACGCGACGCGTAATACACGAACCGGACGCGGTTTTAAGCCCATTTGCAACCGCGAGAGATTAATATATATTCCGCTATTCTGCCAGAGAGAAAAATGCGTTGACACTGATCTCTTTGTTACACTGGAGCGCAGGCGCTGGAGTACGCTTGAATTTAAAACTACTGCGTTTTCAATATGGTCCGAATTTTTCGGAATATATTCCAAGAGGGAGAAAAAATGGCGCAATCTATGTGTAATTAATTAAGTAATGAAAAGAATTATTAATGAAAGAGGCATCGAATAAATGTAGGTACAGCTTTAAAAAAATTCATTTTTATCTTAATATTTAATTAAAGTAATTTTTTCATCTTGCGTATATATTTATTTGAATTATAAAAGTCTAAAAAAAAATTTTTTTCAGTTTGCGCAGATTGACAATGAATATTTATGATAAAGATTTTCTTCGTAAGACGTTATTCATCTTTATCTTAATATTTAATAAGAGTCATTTTTTCATCCTGCGTATATATTTATTTGAAGTAAAAATTTAAAAATTTATTTGAAGTAAAAATTAAAAAAAAAATTCTAGTTTGCGCAGAAGACTGAATATTTATGATAAAGATTTTCTTCGTAAAGACGTTATAACATCTCGCGGTCGCGCAAGTCCACGTTCGAAAGAGGATTCGGGTGCCAGCCGGTTCGACGACGCACAATCGAGTCTTTATTTCTCCGAGAGCGAGGTCATCTTCGCGTCGGCAATAAGCGATAACCGCAATGCGCCCCGCTCATTCGTAAGTGCGGTGCAGCCAGCACACAAATACACTCGATCCTTTCGACTCGTTATTGTCAACGGTTCGTTACCCCGTCAAGTCCTTTTGACCCCGCGAACGCATCGCGCGATTCCGTCTCCCCTTTTTCCCTCCTCCGTCCTCCTTCTGCCCGCGGATTTTTCATCCCGTCTCTCCGCGGTTTCTCATTCCGGTTTGGCCGCGAATCTATCGTTTTTCACACAGTTACGCCACCGATCGATAATTCCGAGAGATGAATTCGAGAGATAAAATCTTGGAAATGAAATAATCATGTGTCGAAACGCTCCAACATCGTAAAAGCTCGGCAAAGGCAAGAGAGAAGAGAGAGAGATAGAGAGAGTGACCGTTGGCGAGAAATTTAATTTGTTTTATTAACCAGCTTTAATTGATAATACAGACGACTTTATATAGATTTGCGAAGGAGCTATAGGTAGGCAACTCACGACGAAGATATTGCATAAACCGATATCATAAAAGCCCGTCGAGAGAATTACCGGTAAGAATATTGAAGTTATAACGTGGATTTTGCCGCAACGAGACTCGAAGCTCAGCTCGCGATACGAGAGCACTCTAGATTCGCGAAAAAGCGAAAATTTATTTCGTTATTTATAATAAATTTCTAGATATCGCGAGGTAAATATTGCTTATCATGTTCACCGCGTATGAATGCCGCGTATGAAATGTTGACGATAGTCTCTCCAAAAGAGTTTAACATACATTATGTACAAAGCGACTAATGCCACCGTATCTCGGACGAACGTTCAAAATTCCCATGAGTGAAAAGTTTCGGGTTAAAAGGATGCATCCCACTGGCGAGGTTCTTGCTTTTACATACGAGATGCGGCATGCGCAACCTTTTGAGCTCAGCTCTAAAAATTCCTCGTTAAGGAACCAGCCAAATTCAAAAGGGGATTGTCGTGGGAATAACAGTTATTAAGCTCAATGTTCGTTTTACATTCAATTGCGAATACATTGTGAAAACATTTCGCTCTTTCGATGAATTTAGAATTTGCGTACGGTTGACGGTCGAAACGTTTTTTTTTTCGTACATGTTATAATTTCTACGATATTCACGAAAGTCTTCTTTCTCTCTCGCGAAAAGTATTTTCAATATAATTTTCGTTAAGTATGCAAACCTACAAAGTTTTATCGATATCGGCAAGCCCTCCAGCATTTTGTAAGCGCATTGTATGAGATACGAGAGCGAAGTCTGTATCTTGTCGGAAGGAACAGGCGTCATGCTTATTTAGGACGCGTCATCCTAAGTGTGATCTCGTAACTTTTCACAGCTGGATAGACGGTTCCGTTCAGAGAATCGATCGACGTTGACGTCAGCGACTTCATTATCGTTGTTCAAAAAGAGATAGAGGAAAATAGAGGGATAGAGAGAGAGATAGAGAGACAGAGGGCGAACAAACGAGGAGAGGGACAAGAGCCGCAGTTTTAATTACGGATTGCCGAAGCAGTCTCTCCGCCTGATCCGCGGAGTCATGGAAAGCGCGCGGAAAATGCGATTTAATTAAATGGTAACAATTCACGATCGGCGTATTAATGAAGCATCTGCCCGCTACTCCGCTTCCTGTGCGAGGGTGGCCGTCTCTGTGAGAGAAAGAGAGAGAGAAAGCATCGTTCGCATAGTTGCGGCGGCAACAATTGCGTTCCGATTCGCGTATTGGACCGGACGCAAATCTCGCGCTCGGCTTTGAATTCGCGAACCCGCCTTTCTTGACAATCGCTCGCTCGCGTTCGTCGCGATTAACAACAATTTCTCGGCGAATCTCGCGAGATTAATAATCGTTATCCTATCTGTTATAAAAGTATCTTAGAGAACGATCATCGATTGAAGATATTCCGGAATAAAAATGATTTCAAATAACGCTATATATTGGTAAATATACGCGAGATAGACATTTAAATTCGGTTTCCTTATTGCAAATATCTAAAAATCTACGATAATAACGTCTGCACTCTGCGGTAAACGTATGTGTGCCGAATGTGAGAACTGTCGTGCAAAAGCATCTTTTCAAATTAATAGAAAAGCAAACTAATAGAATATAAAATAATTACGTACGATGTCGAGAGATATCGCGATTAAGTCATTTTCGCGTCATTATATTATTATATGAAATAATTATTTTGTTTTTCAACCGTTCAATTCTGATGTATTTTAATTATAATACCATTATGCACTTTTATTTCTTTATCATACTTTTTTCCAAACGTATTACAAATCCATGTGTTTTGCACACACATAATACTGTTAATTCAAATCGTCGAATAGAAGTGATTAAATATTAAACGAGAAAGATTAAACGTGATGTTTAAGACATCGTTATTAATGCCCTGAAAAATAAGATTTTAAAATCTCATAAGTGCAGTCACATGCAATCGCATTAATAGATAAACTATAACATATGATCTAAAATATTATTTAAAACACGCGAGTATATTGATCCATGATTGGCCGTAACGGCTATAGAAAATAAAAAATGATATAATAAATTGATATGATATGATATGAAAATTACTTTAAATGGGCTCGCGTTTCTTCGAGGGATGCATTATTTCCACACACTAGATTTTTTATGATAAAAACAAAGTTATCTGAGACACCAAAACGTTATAATACACATTAGAGTCAATTATCAGAAAATCTTTTTTCAACGACAGATGCGTAAGCGTATATGTGTGCACGTGTATCATATATATGTTTATTTTAGACAAAATTCTCTCCATCACGGGCTTCCATATAACACGGTAGACCTCTAATTAAACCTTACCGTAAATACCAATGTTTCATGTACAAACTTGCGCATGAGGTTACACGCATGCGTGGCGAGACTTGCCAAAGGCTGTTTATACATTAATAACGGTGCATCTTATACGCGTTCTCTCGTGAGAGAATGTTAATTCTGCAGAAATTAAGTGCTGCCGACGATATCTTTCTTTTTCTTCATGCTCTAATGTACCGCATCAAAGTTCGCTTACACACTTTGCTTGTTTATGTCTGTGTTAAACAATATTCTTGAATAACTACTTTAACTTTTGGATCTCTATATATTGCACACCTTATCGGGTGAACTTTTGAACATTATAATCTAATAGAAAATTCTGCAGCGGAATTATTAGTTTAATATGCATCGCGTGGAATATTACTTTTACAATCCAATTTTTTTACGCGATAGATTTTAATTTTTTTTTTTAAATTGCAAGGGCTCCTTCACACATGTGTGTCTAGTAAAATCTTCCGAGAGTCGTCGCAAGGCGCACGATGACCTTCTGACAGCACGCATGGCATACTTCGTATCGAGTGCGTCTCGCGTGAACGACGTAACGGTACATATCTGAACCCGTATCCTTGGCACGTCGCCGTATGTCGATTTCGTAGCAAGAAATAGAAGAAATAGAACGTAGAAGAAATAGACACCCGAGAAATCAAAAATGTCGCGTCATCGAAAGTAAGTTTTCGACTTTAAAAATCGAAGGGACGCTCATCGTCGCGTTACACGGTCGGGCGAATCGTCTTTGTTAGATACGATACTTTGAAACGTCCTTTCCTCTGTTATTCCAGTCACTCCGCGCTACGAAATTGTATTATCTCGACAAACAGTGACAAGGCGCTTGGGCGAGAGTTACAACGTAGTGATGAAGCTGTAGAAAATTTCATAACTCGGAGCTGTGAGATAAGAGGGTCGCAGGGTGGTCTAGCTAACGCTGTTTTTATTCGTGTTGTTTATGCTGTCTTATTTTTATCAGCAACTATCTGCCGGAAAATCATCGCCATCCATCGTGCAATTTCCATTTTTATCTTGGCGGAGGGGGTGGAAGTGCGACGAGCTACGCGCCTCAGGTGTATACTTCCTATGACCCTATTTTTCTTCCCCAGTGTTTTTAACGCGGTATACTTAACGGCTGATTAAGGCCTCTGCATATTCGTATTCTCCGAGCACACGACGATTAAACCATACGATCTAAGTTATAAATATAATCCGCGATATATGTATGTATAGATACAATCGCCAGCAATTATAAACGAGAGAGAAGAATGGAAAGTGTGATGTGTCTTCCGTAGTAATAACGCGACATCAAGCCGCAACGGTAATTACTTGAGATATATTTCCCTTGGAAGCTCCCATACCATCAAAATTTAAACGGTTTCCCGGGTTATGAGCGTCGCTTGACGGGGTTAATGACGTCGCGCGTCTAATCGCTCTGACGAAACCCAAGTTTTAAATGGACGTAAGTGTAGAGAGAGAGAGAGAGAGAGAGAGATGAGGTTAAAAGGCAAAGTTCATCTCTAGACGAAGACACGTCATCGATCGATGGAGGGAAGCGTGCGTTTCCTCGTACGATGCGAGCCGAAGACGCGGGAGACGAAAGAGATGATCGAGCTCATCTTCCAAGATGGCCTCTTCGTGTTGCGCGCAGCCTCTCGCTGCGGTACGGAAACTCGTCCATCTCTCGTCTCCGGCTGCGGCCGCGCTGCCGAGTCACGCCACCCATCAACGATTCAAAGGCCCCGAGGGCCAGCAGATGGTCGTCGCCAGTGGCTGTGGCCTGAGCATCGTACGAGAAAACTACCTTAGCGTTTCCTGCGGGGCCCGCGTCATCGAGACACGGCAACGTTGCGGGCCCCGTCGAGCGGGCCTCAGGCCCGCCAGGCACGTACGCACGCTCCGTTCCCCGCACTCTCGTGAACCCTACTTCTACACCGCGTGTTCCCCGTTCTCCGCTTTCTTCCCGCCGTTTCCCCCCGGATCTCCTCACTGACCCGCTGTTCAAGAATGCACGGCAACATCGCGCCGTGCTCCGCAAACCGGGGGCCCGCTGCTGCTACCTTCGCCGACGTTATACCCGAGAACTCAGGGCCGGCTTCCCCCGTTGCGATTCCCGTCCTCATTCCTACATATGACGCTTTACGAATAGCGCCTATTGACGCGAGATTGTCGTTAGCCTTGACAGCACCTTTTACCGTTTAATTGATTCGCGACTCGCTCGACGGCGAGGCGTACTACACAGAAATCAGTTAAAAGTACCTTTACTTTTAACAAATAACATGCGAACGGCACTCGTATGTAAATTGAACTCGAATCCAGTTTGTCCGCAGAAGAGGGAACCGGCGAAAAAATACTCGTTGCTGCGTCTCGTTTCGGTGGCGAGGACCGATTAATTAAGCGTCTTTACTGTGGAATCCTGACTGCGCGACTGTTACATCAAAGCGCCGATTTGGCAAGCGATCGCGCGATGCAAAAGCGTCGAAAAGCTCGTTTTGTACACCAACGCGAACGTGGTCGGGAAAGATCCAGTGCCGTTCCTGGCAAGGCGTCAAGAACCGGCTAGCCTCTCTGACGCTAACCTGGCATTGTCTTGACCTCAGGCGAGGAAGGCCGGGTAAGCGCAGTAAGGGCCCCCTCTTTTAAGTCTTACGCTCGTATACCCGTATTTACTACAAAGGCGACCACTTCTTTTTTTTTTTTTACCTGCGAGAATCGTGCGTACTCCCATTTCCCTTTAAATTTTACGCTGCGGCACGTGATCGTTAATAAAATCGGCTTCGAATGGTTTTGTATAGATGGCCGCTTGTTGCGACAGCCTTGCTATCTTCTCCTCCACGACCGGGATTACTTTTCTCCTTTCGAGAAGGAACGCCGTAACTCTCTTTGTTGAAATTAGTTTAGTAAGAGATTTGGAAATCTGGACGAATACTAATATAATACGTTTTGCGTTGCAAAGCGGCTATTAGGTACCGTATTTGAGGTTTCCTCAGGGGGTAGAAGAGAAATCTCGTAAACTAGACGTTTACCGCAAGATACTAGCTTGGAGGACAATCGAAGAAGATCCGATTTTACAACAGACGACAAATACATGAGCAAGATCGAGGTATATTGATTTCTAAGATATTTCTTTAGAGTATCGGAAAAGGGAGAAGCGTACGACGATAGCCTCTGATTTTATATTATAACAAATAATAATCTTCTCGCACAAAAAATTATCTTTCATATTTTACAGCGAAAGATTTATAAAATATTGAAAACCTGAAAGATAATTTTTTTAGAAGATTATTATTTGTTATAATAAAATCAGAGGCGGTACGCTTTTTCCTTTCAAGTTTTCAATATTTTACAGCGAAAGCGTTTATCTCGCATTATATATATATAATATATAATATTGAAAACTTGAAATAATTTTTTACACTTTTCTCTTTTCCGAAACTTTAAAGAAATATCATAGAAATCAATATATCTCAATCTTGCTTATATATTTGTCGTCTGTTGTTAAATCGGATCTTCTTCGATTGCCTCGAAGCTAGTATCTTGCGGTAAACGTCTACTTTACGAGATTTGCCTTCTACCTCGTAGACACCTCAAATGCGGTATCTAATAACCACTTTACTCTATATTATATATATATATATCGCGAAGTATTTATTTCTGTTCAATCGTAAATATTATTTCTTGATAAAAATAGGACTCAAGTTTTCTGTGTATGTATAAAGCGATAGAAAAATGATTGAAAATCGAGGAGATGAGGACAGGGCAAGATATGTGAAAAACATGAAAAATGCGACGAAATTGAATTTCATTTCGGCATGTAATTAATACTCCATCGACGACGTCGATCAGTCCGTGAAACTCGCCGAGTTTATGTGAAAAATATACCAAGTGGGTTAATGCGATGTATTATATCGCATCATTGCACCCTTCGGATAATTCTTGACTCTCTGCCCATACATCTTCATTAAAGCCAAGTTATATTCTCGAAGTCTAAAAGGGGGGTAAACTCGCACATTCTCTTATATCACGGCGTCGTAAATCACATTCCGAAATTCGTCCGGGAAATGCGATTTCTCTCTCCTGACGTTCGACATCTCTGGTTTATCCATTAACGTTTTCGCGCCAGACTTTCCTTTAATTATTTCATCTATTATTACTGAAACTTGCTTATGGAAGATACATCCGTAGATGCATCTTCACATAACTCTGATCACTTTCGCTAATATTAGAGAAAAAAAACCTAAATACAAATTTAAAAAATCGCGAATATAATGCAATTAAAGAAATATATATATATGAGTAAGCCTCCGTAGAAGTATTTCTCAATCGCTCTATTAAATTGGCGCGTTTCGTACATAAGGAACTGTTCCTAGTAAGTGAAATGAAATATATTTCGATATCGCCTCGACAGTTTGACACTTTAGACTTATGGACCTTATTCAATGATCCGGCTTATTTCCTGGTGGATTTCGCTCTCGCGAAACTTGAGATAATTTTCCGATCGTTTCGTAATCGTCACATTTTCGCGAGTTATATTTCGTAGCGTACAATATTTTATCTTATTGTGTCGTCGATTTTATCATCCCCGCTGTGTTAACTGAAGTGAAATATTTCGATTCCGCTTCGATGACTTGACACTTTAGACTTATTTTACTCCATGATCCAGCTTATTTCTTAGTGGATTTCACTTTCGCGAACTTGAAGCAATTTCCCAGCAATTTATCACATCTTAGCGACTCATTTTGTTATATAAAAGATTGTATATGATGCAAATATAATGCAAATCATTATATTTCAAGAGCTTACGTCGAGATACGAGCGATCATTATTTTCGCGTAGTGAACTCATCTCTTTAAAGTTATGCTCATATATAATTAAGAAACATACTATCTACATCATATCTGCATCTCGCTGATATATATGTATATATATACGTACTGATATATGTATTAGTAAATGCGTGATCGTGTAAGGTATATATGTTCAGGCGCGTGTACTCTCTAATGTAACTCATATGGGTGCAAGTGGGTTAATATTGTAGTTTATAAACCGAGACTTTCACTAATCCGACTGTTGTGTCTCGATTCAACGATCGTTATGGTCTTCGTCATTTCCGTCAGACTTGGGCTAGGATCGTCGGTTTTAACGAACGAGCGTAATATTCCACAAAGCGCATACGCCGCGCATTCCACACACGCTCGTAGCCGTCGTGGAACGAAAGCTCGGAAACTAACAAGGAGTTCTTTCATTCCGGTCTTTCCAGCGACCGCGGTAGGCTCCGCCGACAAAAAAATGCATCACCCTCAAGTAAGAGGAGAAGCGGTTGGGAGAGGTTGAGAGCGTGACGCGACGAAGAAACGAGAGCAAGCGGAAGAGGTGAGGAGAGAAAGAGAGAGGGATGGCGAAAGAAAGAGAGAGAGAGAGAGAGAGATGAAATGACGTAGAATGAGAGAGGAACGAGGAGAGATAGGTATGCAGATAAGGGAGAAGAGAAGGATGCCCTCTCTTCTTATATGTGTCGCAAAACTATAAAACTTTAATATTACAAGAGCACGCGCATTGGCGCTCATCGCGCGGCGGAGAAAAAGAGATCGACGTCGGCTGTGCATTATCGTCACTTTGTCGGAAGAAGAGTGCGTCAAACTGCTTATCTCCTTTCGCGCGAAAGCGGAGTCTGTACGCTTCTAGATCCGTGCTTCTATCGGAGAGACGGCGACTGCGAAAAGAGGCGAAAGAGGCCGCGGAACGGACGGAGAGAAGCGGTACAAAGAGAAACACTAGACGAGCTCTCTGGTCCACCCTCGCTCCTCGGATAGGAAGGAAGAAGGACAGTCAAAAAAGCCAAGAAAGAGAGAGAGAGAGAGAGAAAGGGAGAGAGAGTTATATATATGCAAAGGATGCAGAGACGAAAGGTATGAGAGAGAAAAAGAGACGTGAGAAGATGGGGGAGGCAGAGAGATGTCGGCGCGAGCGAGATGAGGAAAGCGATGGCAGGCTGCCCATGAGTGGAGGGGTGGAGGGGGATGAGGAAAGGTCTCGAGTTCAACGTTTCCTAAGAGACGTTGGCGGCTAAATTTAACCGTGCCCCGCGTCATAGCGGCGCGATCCGGTTGCTCGTTCAAGGCCGCGAAAATCGTCTCTTTCGATTTGTATTATATATAAGTGCAAGATATTCTATTGGGAACGACAGATGAGATTCGTTCATTCATTGACGATCGAACGGGACGATTGACAGTTCGAGCGACGTTGCGCTTAGTTCCACGCGGCGTCATTAATTTGATGAATTTGGCGTCTCTAGCAGCGTCATATCTCGTAACCGCGATTGAGGTGACGGAATCTCAACTTTCGATGACAGATACCTCGAGGAGAATATTACCCTTTATCGCTTAATCTTCTGCTTTCGCATCGATGAGATTCCGCGTTTAATCGGTTGCAATTTTTGCGAATTTTTATACATAGTAGCATCACGAAATCCTACGCATCTAATTTAGTGTAAGCCTCAGCGCGATACATCGATAGTCTAGTGTAATCCTTGTGGATCGAGGGAGGGGAAATAATTTACGTTAATCCTTTGTAACGATAGAGAGAGAGAGAGAGAGAGAGAGAGAGAGAGAGAGAGAGAGAGAGAGAGAGAGAGAGAGAGAGAGAGAGAGAGAGAGAGACACTCTGTCGGCGATGCACGATGCAGTAGATAGACCCGAGTACACGAGAGGGGAGGATGATCGGGGAAATTAGAAACCCGGCGCGCTCTCTCTCCCTCTCTCCTCTCTCTCTCTATTCCTCCGCGTCTCTCCCTATAATTGGATCCAGAGTCGTCGAAACGTGACACGCTAATCGGCCAAGTCGCTCCGCCGGATAGAAGTCAAAGAGTCTGCCCACCAGCGATAAGCCCAACTCCTTCCCCGGCCCCGATAACGACTTTATGCCCGTGTTCTACTTACTTCGTTCGTGCTCTCTACTCGCGTGCTCGCCCGTCCTCTCCTCGTAAAACGAGAGGGATCCATCGGGTGGGACGCGGAGAGCCGGAGTTGCCGGTCGCGGCGACTAACTTTCGACGCGACGTCGTTTTCCTCTTGCACTTTTACATTATCGTCGCTCATCTTTCTCGCGCCCGTCCGCGTCCCCGGTCCGAACTTTAATCTCATCGCTTTACTTTGATAAATCGCGTGACAACCCTGTCCTTTTACAGGCTGACGGCGAATTGACAGCGCACTTTTTCGGCCGGAGCCGGTGTCTTTCGTTTCGCAGAAGATTTTTCATTATTCGCGGTCGCGTTTCTCAAGCTCTTTTCATGCACAAACGTGGCGTCGGGAGAATCACGTGTGCCTATTGACGTTTAACGCGTAATAATATTGATGTTGTACACGTGTGAAGATTCGTAGATTAAGCCGGGTTTACCTCGAAACTTTTAAACTTTTAAATTTGTGCTTAAAATAGGATAAGGATTCGCTATCACTTTACGCTCTTGAAACTTATTTCGAGAGAGAATGCTATAATTAATATTTATTACTGTATGAAATATTTCCGTGGTTAATTTAGCAAGGAAATTTAATAGGGGAAAGTTTTATACCGACAATTTTTAAGTTCTAAAATATGAGAGGAATCCCGTATAAGTATAAAAGTCAAATCTTCGACAGCGATGTTCCTCGCCTTCAGTGCGATTCATCCGATAGATAAACTACAAGTTTATTTACGACAGTAGCGTAACAATCGACACAAAATTTTCCCACTACGTGGTCGTGTCCCTCGACGAAATCGCTCGTTCTCATAATCGACACTCGTGGGTGTTCGCCTCGCTCCTTCTCCATTCGGCGCTTTTGTCAAGCTTTCGCCGCACTGCCACTTGCAGTGATTCCCAAAGCTAAGAGCCGCCGCCTTTTCTCTCTCTCTCTCGCTCTCTTTCTCGGCTTAACAATATTCTGAGAAAAGTATTCTTGGAGGGAAATACTCCTCTCTTCGAACGCGTATCCTCCGCGAACAATGGGCGAGAGCGTGGGACATACTCATACGTGTACGATGCCAGATGCCCTCCCTTCTCCATTCTTTCCCGAAAGAAACCGGCGATTTTAGGTCGTAGAATCAAGACAGAAAGAACGCCCGAAGCAGACGGAAGCGGAGTGAATGCGCCCGCTAAAAAGTATGCGCTGGTTTCGTTTACATTGTCGAGAAATGTAACATTTCTCTCGTAGAGAATATATTATACGCGAACAAATAGAGATAGTCATCAATCGAAGAAGACAAACGGATATCTCTGTCGCGTTCGATATTTCTACAAGTGAAATCTCTTGCTCATTGATAAAAAAAATTATCTCCGTTATCCTAATAATCTCGAAAAAAAATAATAAATTTCTCAACTCTTGAAACGGAAGTGAAAGGTGGCTATTACGTTGAATGTATGGCGCACAAAACCGACAATCTGGATTGAAAACCCCTGATGTAGATAAACGGAGTCATTCTAGCGTGATAGGCTCGCGCGAACATGTAAGTAAAGGAGAGACACGGTAGCTATATCGCAGCTTCCAACGCGGCTTCGCGGATTTTATCCCGACGCGCGTAATCGCGAGGGAATGCCGCGCCTTACGTAAAAGCCATCTTTCCCGGCTCCTCCTCCCCGCAAATGATTCACATTCAGCAATTCCGCATTGAGCAATTTCAAGCTCGGCTTCTCGCTCGGCTCTGCCTCAAGGTCCCGATCCGCGCGTTTCTTACGCGCGATGCAATTAGTTGCGTTCCGCAGCGGAGAGCATACGATAATAATCAGTTATGTCTTCCCTCCCCCCCCCCTTCTCTCCCCCTCGCCCCTATCTCTCGTCCTATCGGAAATTCCTCCTATCGGAGAGACCGACCGGAGATCGATATCTGAGCGCTCTATCCGGACTTATCCGACCGGCGCGAATTACTCGCGTAACGAGTCCATTTAATCTCGGTCTCATTCGACGCGTGATACGAAATTGTCTTTGTCGTCGTTCGCCGAATGTTCCTTCGAAACTGCACGAAACTGCCCCTGCACAGTTCGTCGATGCCACCTGTTGCACAGATTTCCGGCGCGCTTCCTTGTGTATACGCATATATACATGCACGCTGGATGTACGTACGTACGTACGTACGTGTACGTAACTGCGTATACGCACGACGCGCTACGAATCGGTACACATGCGCCACGCGATTCGCGTGACAGCCTGTCAAAATCATAACTTTTCGCTAAAATTCGCATACGTAATGCGGAAGCTGAGTTGGCGAAAGGATCGTAAGGTGGATTGCTTTCGTTCTCTTACCGATTTCACGCGAGCACTCGTGTGTTTCTCCTACACATTTACTCCGAAAGGATTAATCCTGAAATTTATTTATTTATGCTGAAATTTAGCCGCATATCTTTTTGGATCAAAAATAAAGTTCTTCATAAGTAACTTGTTCCCTAGAAATCTCTATTGTCATCCATCGATCTTAGACGATTTCGTGTTAAATTTTTATAAATCGCAAAGTCACATCTCGCTCACCGGGGATTCCTGGTCCATTTGGATGTCCCGGTGCGAATGCGTGACATGAGAGAATAGTCCGTCGTTGCTGTCGTCAGTTCCACCTGTCGAATAGATCCTCTCGATCTTGTCGAAAACACGTAGAAAACACGTTCGCCGTTGCTTTTAAGACATTCGAAAGCACGAAACGTGCATGCCATCACGACTGCGTATTTATTTCCGAGATCCGCGTTCGTTTCACGTATTCAGCTGGCAGAACCTATACGTGACCGGACATCTCAAACGCACGCCTTTATTTTTTTGTTTTGTCTTTTTTTTTCTTTTTTATATGAGAAGGACCAGGGTAATTGGCCGTCGAAAATGCTGACATGGAAGATCGGTCACGAATCTTCTCGCCAAAAACCCGCTTATGCTTACCGTTTGGTATTGTTAACGAATTATACCTCGCCGACAAAGTTCGCGTATATATATATATTATATACATATGTGCGTGTGTGTGTGTGTGTATGAACATCGCGTTTGCGAATTCGGAATGATTTCGTGCTAGGATAAGCGAGCGAGAAAAAAAGCAGAGGAGTCTGTTGATGCATTTAATCGATTTGTCCCGATTCAATTCAGCCAACTCGGTTATTCAGAATAAAACTAGTAAAAATACAATAATATTTTTATAAAAACCGAGGTTTTATTTACCGTTGCGCGGAGAAATGTTGTATTATTTTAGACCATATAAAATATCAGTTTTATTTATTAGTTTTATTTTGCTTAGCGACGACAAGAAAAAATATCTCTAAAAATGCAGGACAAACATAATGACCGCAGAATAAATGTACAAACATCACTTTTTGCAAAAAATATTATCTATACTACTGTACAACGGGAATAACCGAAACAATCTTATTTAACCTGATGTTTCGTATACTTGAGTATGTCGAATATGAAATCGAATTTTTTATGTATGCGTGTATTTGTTTGTGTGTGTGTATATATATGTATTACGTGCTTCCAAATATCTCTTTTTTTTCTGTAAAAAATGGAAAAATTGATGAATGAGCAACGATACTGGTTGACGTAACATCAGCGTGACAAATACCGCGATGCGTATAGAAGGTATTTTTCAACGTTTGAATTTTCGATGCCGGAAACCGGATATTGTTCGGGCACCCAAGCGAACGAATATTTAAATATCAATGGTTGCGAGGGCAGGGACGAGGGAATCCCTTTATAGTGCATCAGTGTATCTAATAGCGAAGTCTGTTTAAAGCATATGCACGTATCGGCTGCATATGACAACGAGAATGGAAACGCGAGGTATTGGTTGATCCATCGGCTCGTTAAGCCCGAATACGTCAGCTTTTGTGTATCGAAATATGTTTGACGTATGGTCTATTCTGAAGCATAAATGTGCGATAAACACGTGTATAAATAAGAAATAGTGACGGACAATTTGTGTGTGTATGAAGAAAGAAAGAGACAACCGATTTTTTGATCTAGAGTATCAGTCATTTAAATGCAGGACCGATCCAAGGAGCACGAAGCCCGCTTTTTCCGGAGTTCTCTCTTCTCCTCGTGTGTGACGATACAGTAACGAGGAATTCAGCTTCGGAGTGATCGGCTACTGGCTTCGACCACATGTTGTCGAGAACGGCGGCGTTGGCCGCGAGGGTCTCGCATCTGCGAACCCGTCACACCGGTCCCGCTTCTTCCACTGGCGTAGAATAATCGAGATTTTCACTCCGATTCCGTTCCCTCTTTCTCTCCCCCTCTCTTTTTATACATCTTACGTATGCCATACGTCTCTCTCTTCTGTATATTTCCTCCGATGCCCATTTAAATGGCCTTTCTCAATTCATTATCGTTATTTTTATTCCCTCGATATTTCCATTTTATACGTCTACTTACTTTAATCTCCAAGTTTTATCTTTGCAATAATTTTCTCTCCTCTTCCCTGATAATTAATATAACTCACTCTCTAATTGTTATAAATAGTACAATCGTATGTATTTTTTTTTTTTTTTCACTGCGCTGTTGTAACGCGTACCTTGCACTTTTATTCAGCGTTTATGCAGAAAAAGAGAGTTTATCTTTCCCGGAATGTAATAAATTCTTCCCCGCTTTCCATTTCCCCCCACTCCCCTCATTCTTTCACTCTTTCTCTTACTCTCTCGATACATATCTTGATATACGTGCGCCGATTGCAGTTGCAGGAATGGCACGTGGCCGAATACCTTCGGCCAATTACAATTCGCGGCAAACCCTTTGGAAGAACCACGAACATTTTCATTCAATATCGCGTTTGCCCTCTGCGCTGTTACGAAATTCATCGTACAAAGTGTGTGCTGCGCTCCGAACGCCGCGCATTCGTGCGGCTGACACGTTCATTTGCTCAGCGACGAACACGAGCCACCTTTACAAAGCCCCCATTTATTTGGCTCGGGGGAGGTGGCCTTTTTCCACAGACGCATACACACACATACACACATACACGCACACACACACACACGCACACAGAGACGCAAGTGCCCTTTTTACGCCCGATTCTCTGATATCTCGCGAACATTCCCGTGTTTCATTACATTTGCAATCATATCACTGTCCGTAGAGTCCAGAGTCATGAAACCATCTCTATATTAATCCACTCTTTAGCGTAATAACAATACGATGTTATTACATTTTCTGGTCGGCGAGAATGTTATGCTCGACGACACGTGTGCTTACACGTATCCCGCACGTGCGTCCATGTCAGGCATTAGTCCTACTTTCACATTCTGGTTTACGAATAATACATTATCGAGTCATTCTCTTCTGCCGTCAGAAGGAAGTGACATGCGTTTTCGAGACTGTCACGGTGACTTGGTTATCGAAGGAATTAATCTAACAACTTTTGGACATATTTACAGATACGTACAAACATTCGGAGACAGAGGGTTAGACAGGGGAAGCGAGGAGACAAATAAATTTCGGTCACAATCTCGGTTGAGAGAACTAAGAAACTCGTAAGAAAGAACTTAAAGTCGCGGATAAGCCGACTACGGTTAATCTTTTCGTAGAAGCATCCCGAATAGGGCGCGCAAATGTTGTCACAGGGAAAGATCATCATCGCAGGCTCGAAGAAGAAAATCGCTCGCTCCACGCCGTTGGATTCCAGTCGAGCCGGTTGCCGCTCCTACCAACGCATTTACCTTCCTTTCCCTTCCGTGGCACACCTCTCGTCTCCCCCGTTCTACCTCCTGTCTTTTCACTCGCAACCTACCTACCTAACATGCAGCTCTTTCTTTCCCTCTCCTTCTGATTTCCGTCTCCCGGCTTCTCTCCCTCCTTCTTTCTTCCTCTCTTTCTGTCTCATCTTCACCTCGATCTTTCTCATCATCATCGTTGGCCTACGTACCTCCCTCTTTCTCTCTCTTGCACACACACCTCCTACCACATTTCTCTCGTACAAGCACATGCGCGCATACATATAGCATCAGGGTACGGCATGCCAAAGCATAAAGCGGTCTTCACAACGAAACGAGATCTAGCATTAGACATCCGTCATTATTTGACGTCTGGTTCGTTAACGACGGAAAACTACAGTCAGCGGCATAACAAAAGGATGATCAGAGCTTAAGTGAGCCATTTTGCAGAGAGTCGCGTATAAAGGGACTCCTTATTTAATTTGAGTGGATGGAGCTCGAAAAGCTCTGTTCGCCATCACCGAGATACGACCGCTCCAATTAATCGTGGTATTAATGTGTGCCCTGGGCGCTCTTTGACGGCATGTATCCCGCCCACACATTCGAAAACGCTCGGCAGGATTTAACGTCGAGAATAAGAAAAAGGTTGATATTCACGTTCTCGGGGATATACGTTGCAGACAACCTACTACAAACGGAGAAACGTGCATAAATATTTACAGACAAAGTTAAAATTATTTGCAATGCTGATATGCAAGCTGTGCGGACGATGACCTCTCTCAGTGCTTGAATCTAACAATAAGCTTTAATAATTAATTTGTGGTCTTCTCTCTTTCTACTGTTGCATAATATAAATGTAGCTAAAAAGATTCCCCTATAGCTGCCTAGGATTGTGTGATAATGGCTCGTCGCCTGTACGAGATAGAACAGCATACACATGCATTTGTTTACGCAGCTTTATTACATCCTGCATCAGTCGTTTCTCTGTCGTGCGATAAATATATTCGATAAGCAACAGCTGTAAATATAATTTTCCTCTAATAATCTTCATTCACACTTCTTGTCTGTATGATCGTTCTATATATATATAACTAGATTTTTTGCTTATTTAAAGAAGCAGAGATCAAGTTTTTCAGAATTTTTACGAGAGTCGGGATTACTTAGTTCATACACATTATTCGAGATTAATTATTGTAATAACAAGTTTCTATAGGTTAAATTTTTCCTTAATTAAATTAAAATGTCAAGGCGTCTCCCGATAACTCTCAAATTATAAACGATTAATAAACACAATGGCTTTTTGTGCGTTACGTTGATGGAAAGCGATGAAATAACAAAGGCTCATTTCTCATTCAAATTTCGCTCGAGTCTATCTTTTCGGTATTTTAATTCGAAGTTTAATCAACAGAATATTGGACGGTGTTAAATAAAGGAAGATAAATAAAGCGGGGAAACAAACAGTGAGAAAAAGAGAGAGAAAGAGAGAGAGAGGGGGATTCCACGAGTTTCGCGCTTCGTAACTCCGTATCGGTGGATTTAATCCCCCGTAACTAATAATTTGTCGTTCGCGCGCTGACTTTTCCCCGGTGAGTAAGCGCCACCCACCAGGACCGGAAGTGCGAAACCGGGGGCCTTATAGCGACGGCGAAGTTAAAGGGATTGCCTTGGCGGTTCGCGTTGCCCGCTGCGCCTGCTGCCGGTTATTAGCCACGAGCGCCTTATTTATAGGCATTGCGTTTGCGTGGTCGTTACGTAGTCGACGGCGTTTACACGGCTGCGAGACAGAGAGCGACTTTGCACAGACGACAGCGCGCCTTCTTCTCCGCCAGACAGTGAGAAAACGCCCGCTCTAGGCACCGATCTCTATAACTTTTCTAGCCGCGTTCTTCCTCCATCCTCGTTTTTTTTTTCCGCGACGCTCTTCGCTTCGCCCATTATCTTAACTTTTTCTTCTTCTCTTTTTTTTTCTCTTCTCATCGCGCCTTCTTCGCGTTCCTCATATTTGCCTATCGTATTTATAAATCAAGAAACCGTTATATATCGCCCGAGAATTCGTAATCGCTTCGATTTTTCGATGCAAAGATTTTAGAATTACTATTTTAATAACCCTTGATTATTTAATTCTTGAAGCTACAATGATACTTTTTTTGCGGGAATTTGTCATAAACTCGTGATGTTGAAAATATATATTTTTATTCAACTCTTATTTTCAATTTATCGTTAAATTGTGGAAAGATGAATGCGTTACAAATTATTTTGTATCGTCTGTATATATCGGAGATTGTGTCTAATTTTATAAAAAAATTAGCATCCTAGAAAAGGCATTTATTAAAAATGAATTTCTAAAAATATATAAGGAGAGGTATTGTATTTCATATATTATCTTCGACTTGGAGCTATTTGTTGTAGCTCAATTTCAATATTTTATAGATTTTCTATTATTCTCAGTTTTTACTTCGTACTCTTCTCGAATATAAAAGTATATCTTATAATACTGTTCAATTTACGTCAGCAAAAAATCAGGAAAAAGATGCATCAAATCAAATGATACAATCATTTTTCAAGTATCCGTGCTATTGAAATATAACCGATTGGATCCATTCATTAGAATGTCCGATTTAATAATATATTATAAAAGTTTGTTGATTAATACCGAAATACATTTCTGCTCTTTCTCCAATCTACTTATATTATTAAAGTTGTGTAGTACGTTACACTTAAACCGCTTATATCGAAAGTGGTGGAAACCGAGTTTTGTAACATTATGAATTTTAATGGGAATATGCATATAAATTATTGCAAGAAGTTTACAAAATCAACGTCATTTTTAAAGGAAACGATTCTCTATACATCTTTTACCAGCGCGAGATCTCGCGTTATATTATAATTTATCAATCTGTAAGAGCACGTTATAAAGCTGCCGTTTATTTCGTACTAATTTCGCGCGTAAACTTCTTGCGCGTGAAAATCGTTTACTATACATTGCAGACATATTTATATACGTTCTACGTGCGTTTTCACTCTGATGGAGTTGGCTGCGGAATAATAAATTGCAACTCTCTTTTTCTTCCTCCCTCTTTCACCCCCTCCCTTCCCTCCCTCTCGTCATCGAGGCGCACCGCGGACGCCTCCTTCTCCCGCGATTCTCCGCACCTCATATATATCCTCGGCACGAGGTTTTATAAGAAATACCAATTTTAAACATTGAATTTAAATTCTCGCGCTCGCGCGCGCGGCCCCGCCGGATGCACGCCCGCGTGGAAACTTCCTAATGAATTCACCGCTCTCTACTAAGACCGTAGGAAAAGCTCGCGCGATATGCGCGGGAATTATTATGCCCGGGTATATCGGCAGCTCGGTTAAGTCGAGAACGAGCCAACTCAGAGGTCCGAGACGCATCCCTCCTAAACTTCTGTAGTTCCGTCGAGAATAGAATGAGCGAGGGAAAGAACGACCGAATAGGGTAGGTAGGTAGGTAGGTTAGGGAAGAAGAGGGGGTGAAGCCGAGGGTGAAGATGTGCCGTGGAAGGTGCGGTAAAAGAGGTGAAGTAAAAGTAGTGGGAAATGGTTCTTTGCACGGTGGAAGAAAACTTTTCGGTCGCGGTGGTTGCTTTGGACGGACTCCTAAGTCCGTCAAAGCGCATTTCTCGACCCCCGTCGAAAGTCCTGAACGACATTTCGCAGAATTAGCGTGTCAAATTAGCGAGCGCGTTTCACCGCCTCGCGTCTCTCTATAAATTATACTTGGACATGTTCATCGAGGAAGAATTATTGATTTCAATTCGTCGGTTTGTTTTAAAAATTAATAGGTACACGCTGATAAAATACGCTTCGTAAACATGCGCGGTGTCACACGAGAGATCGCTGTTGTTTAAATAAACAACACTGGCGCCGATCAAAGTTTGATGAAATATTAAGTGAACGGTGCGGATCGTTAAATGCTGCACTATTAATCGGTTGGCGTGCATCGGTTTATGTGGTAATCTACTTCTCCGAGCAAACGCGTAGGTACATCGGAATATTACATTTCCGCAGAATGGATTAATTATCTCCCGGAATGTTTCGCCGAGATGCCGGAAACTAAATTATTAATAAATCGATTGTCGTTCGTTAACAAGAAGCTATCAAACAGTCTGTTCATATATACGATAAACGAGTGCTCTTCAAGTAATAGTGAATACGCAACAATGTATCTAGATATTATTTCGCGTTTACATTTAACGTATAAAAAAAAAAGAGCGAAATCGTCTTTTGTTATCTGAAGAAGAACTTGTATTGTTTCTCCAAAATAACCGATTTAAATTTAATGGCCAATATCCTCTCTTTCTTTTCCTTTCATTCTCGCCTTTTTCCCCGCCTCGCATTTTGAAACGAGCATGTTTGACAAACGCTCCATCGAAAGGCACGTCCCGCCACTCGGGCCGAAAGCGTGAAAGGTCTTCATTACGTCCTTTCCAAACCTTTCTCGATAGATGCGCCTGTTCACGTCAAAAACACGAGACGCCCGTTGGCGTAAAGAGTGAGAAGGAGAGAGAGAAGGAGAGAGAGAGTCAGGATGGCGGAAACGAGTGCGCAGCGCAGGAGAAATGAGTTTTCGCGCAAGTAGTCGGCAACCCGCGAGAGAGCTCTTTATAAGCGCAGGGAAGCTGGGAAGCGGGGTGATGGCACTGATGGCCCCGCTGATGGCGGGGCGCGAGACAGAGGACAAAGGACGCGGAGCGCGTCCAGGAAGGCCGCAAGGGGAGCAGGAACGGTATCCAAGTATGGCGCTAAAGAGAGGGAGAGCCGGCTGAGCGTAAGAACGTCAGAAAGTGTTTATCCTTGAGATTGGACGTCCCAGGAGCCATCGTCGTAATCCCCTCGCGGCAATCTCGTAATCCTAGCCTATAACTTACTCCCGCAACTCCCACCCGCTCCTTTGGCAAGACTCCCTTTCCCCTCCGTTCCTCCGCCTCTTCCCTTGCTTCACGATGTGGCCGATCTCACCCTCCATCGTGAAGAGCGTCGGCTACGACGCCAGGGATATCCCACCCCGGATTCTGGGCCATTGTGTCCGAGACAATATTTTTCATTCATTTTTCCCGAGGGCCCGGCAAACTCGCATCTCGTCTTTTACGAGCGAGAGACTCCGCGACTTCTTTCGTATAGAAGCAAAGAAAGAGAGAGAGACGGATAGAAAGAGAGAGGGAGAGTGAGAGAGAGAAAGAGAGACCCGCTCCCTGGACGCTCCTCGCTGAGCTTTCGCTCAAAGTCGTATTTCACAGAGAAGTTCCCCGCCGCCGTCTTTCCAGAGTAGCCAGATTCGGTGAGAAAATATCTCGGCAATATGCCGGCCGCGATAAATCGTTGGCCCGCATCGTTGGGAAGGTACGTTGTAATTAGAGGCGAAGTAAGTACCGCAGAGATCTCTCCCCCTCTTTCTTTCTCTTTCGCGAAACTCGAACTGGCGTCGCTTCGATATTTGACTTAGTCCGAAACAGGAGCCATCTCGGTTGCTTGCTCGGTGGGTTTTGTTCACTTTTCCGAGAGAGAAAAACGTAGTCGTCAACCGTACTTTCCCGCGAATCACGGGCGAGAGGGAGCGCAAGAAGCGCGCGCGGGATACACGGCACGTAAGTGCCTTCTGAAACCGAGGCACTTCCCGTCTAACGAAAGGTAAACTTTTATCGCAAAGATAAACTCGACGGGACGATTTTTGTCCACCCCGTTGTTCCCTCACTTTTAGCACTTGCCCCGGTTAAAAGGAGAACGAAACGCGACGACCGACACCCCAAGAGATCGTTAAGCAACCGTAGTTCAAGCGAAGCGCGAAATACTTGTCAAATATATATATATTATATATATATATATATGCGAGAACTGTAACGATTTTTATAAAAAAAAGAATATTAAATTTTATTTAATTGTTATTCAATTTTTATTGAAAACGACATTATATGTCTCTGCGGAACAAAAATAACCGATGGTCTACGTATGTTAGATATACATATACTATGTCGTATGCTAATATAATACATTATGAAGCATATGTTTTACATAAATGGCGTTCCTTCGTCGTTTCTGCGAAGAGTTAACTCAAACAGAGCACATTTTTGAGCATAATATCCAATCTCCATATGAAGGCCAAATATTTGCGGTTTTCTTTTGAGAACCGGTTGAAACAGTAGACAGACTCCATAAAGGAGAAAGAACGAGAGTATTTTCCCCGCGCGTTTTGTTGCTAGATTTATTACCACCTACAGATTATTTACCATCAGACAACGTGACCATTGCCAGATGGTTTGATGAACGTGCTCTTTGTTCGCCTCGGACATTTTGCTTCCGTCCGAGTTTGCTCCAAGTCCGATGCTCGTAACCCGAGTATTAAGCTATTCCACACCCTCGAATGCACTCAAGATTGGATGAATGAAAAGGACCGATATGCACGCCAAGTGCGAACCAAGTAAAAGTTCAGAGCAAGCTTCCTCGAAGCTTGCTCCTTCGAAGCTAAAAGACTTGCGAATTGTTGTGAACGCGTAAGCGAAGAACGATTTAGAGCGACAAATGCGCGAAATGTGAAATTTGCAAAAATTATGTCTCAAGACTCGTTGATATTATTAAGTAAGATCGATATTTGCTTCCAATATCGCACGAATGTATTTTAATTCAGATCATGTTGCAGCAATAATTTCGATCGACCCTAAAATAATTTCCAACTGACATTTCTGCAACGATTAAAAATTAATTAAGGTTTAAATAATGTTCTATCTCTTTTCATATTGTTACTTGAAAAGAAAACAATAAAACGAGTGTGTGTGTGAGACAGAGAAAGAGAGAGAGGGAGATAAAGATTGTTTTCAAACTTTAATCAATTTTAACTAATATTGACGGAAACGGATTATAGATACTAAGATTCTTAACTACGATATACAATTTTTTAACATAACAAAGTAATTTATATATATTTCGCATTAAAAAAATATATTCTTCTTCATATTTTCAGTATTTATTACGTTATTAGAAATCAAAATTATAAATAAATCTGACTTGGCAATTCGCTGTTTTTTCCCGTAATAACGCTTTGATAAAAGTGATAAGAAAATTTACTTGATCGAAATTAGGTTCAAATATTGTTTATATAGATTATCATGCCCGCCAGTTGCATAATGCATGCATAAAGGATAATTTATATGGTCCAACACGTAGATACGCGTATACTTGCATTATTTACCCATTAGACATTTTGACACCGTTGATGGATAATACGCGAGCGCGAATGCATACTTCGCGATTCCACATGCGGACCTAAGTTGTTCGTCCTGTTCGATGAGGGCGATGCTGCTGATCGATTTAGAGCATCGAGCACTGTTCCCAACACGCCTACGTATAGTGGAATAATTAAGTTATTGGATATCACGTTATTGACAACTAGATGCGGCCGTCGTTATGTCATTACAGATGCGGAATGGGCGACCATATACGTATATCGCTCTTGACAGATGGGGGAGCGACCGGACGGCAAGGCGGGAGGATAGTAGAAAAGAGAGAGAGAGAGAGAGAGAGAGAGAGAGAGAGAGGAAAGAATAGAGGGAGGGGAAGGTAAGAGCCGGGGTAGAGAGAAATTAAAACGTAAATTGACGTGCTAAGCGAGCTTTCCCGTCTGCGCTTCATTTATTAGCGCGCGCCGGTTTCCTGCCGCGAACGAACAGAGCCGCCCTCGCGCCAATTAAGCGCGCCGCAACGTGCATCGCCTTCGAAATGAAAACCAGTCTCCGATTATTCGACGAGGACTGCCACGTTGCGGGACATTATCGCGCAGCTCGTGAACGGTGATCCGAGAATACCCGTCGGGATCGCATAAATGGCATGTGTTTTCGATCTCTCGGGGAAAATATCGCCACCGCCGAACGACGATGAGCCATATGGATGCAATTTATATAAGTCTTTCCAGGATTCCGAGCGTTTCTTTCGGTGGTCTTTTTCTATTTTACTTGGAGCCGGTATTATACGTTGATAGAATTACTTGAATCGATATATTCCTTCCTGCATTTTAAATCTCAATTTTATGCGAATAACGATAACTTGAAATATATGTCAATAGCGCATCGGGGCTATATATTCGTGTAAATATTGCGTGTATTATGATATAAAATGAAATTTTATAGCTTGCGGAACCAAACTCAAAACGTATCTCGGATAATATCAAATGCGATGTTAAATGTAATACTGTCTTGTATAAATATCGATTACGCATATACGTTACATTATTATATCCACAAAATATAATTGGTATATTCAAATAATTTTAGCGCAAAAATAATAGCGCCGCGTGTAGAGCTAAAAGAAAGAAAACATTAGCGAATGTGGCTGGCTTTATACGTTTCAGCTAGACGAATATACACGTACTGATCTTTTTAATTACAAAATTGCAAAATTACATTAACATGCACTTAATGTTGTACAAACATACGTAGGCGGGATAATTAATTTAAAAAACCGCCCGCAGGATCCTAGTGAAAAATCCGAGCTTGCTCTGACCTACATTTTACAACCTGCGTAACAGCATGCGAGCCCAGAATCTCAGTTAGGAATATCGCTTTACCGCGTATTCCCGCGATCTTTCCCGGCGCATCGCGAACATTTCGAGGCCGGAACGCCCATGTGAGGTTCAAGAATACAGAGAGGGGGGGGGATGAGAGGGGGAGAGGGTTATTGGAGTATCGGTATATCTCGGTCAAGTACGATGTCACCGCAACCGGTGACATACACAGCCGTACGTACATACTTTGCCATTGCTCTCTCTCTCTCTCTCTCTCACGTAAATGTCGCGTCTTCTCGCTCCCGGATTTTTCCCGGACAGGCGGACTTTGGTCGCGTTTTCAGCGAGCGGAACGCTGGCGTATTGTGTTTCTGCGAGAGAAGCATGGGAAGCTGCATCGGCGGAACAAGATTGACGATGCGGGAGGGATTAACAAGACGCTGACAATGCGCGCGCGGACATTCGGCTGCGTGTCGGCAGAATTCCGCGCGGGATGCTCTTCGAAAAGTGTCCGGGCTCTCCTATCCGCAGTGGCCTGCTTGTAATGGAACCGAATAAGGAAATACGTGTATCCCGTAATACACTAATATCCCACTAATACAAACATTTTTTCCATCGAATCACAAATGTCTTTTATATACATATATATATTTCAGTATTTCATATATATATGTGTATACATTTATACATTTATAAGCAAATAGAAAGCAAAGGATATTTAAATTATTTTCGTTCGCGGCAGAAAAATATGTTATATGTGAGAAAAAGCTAATCTCTTTACCCGCAAGTTTATTGAATTATTATATAATGAAACGGAAAAAGAAGTTGAAGAAATTTATCTTAATTTTTAATCTGACATATAATTGACGGTAATGAAGATATTTTCGATCGCTATCTCGAACCGTTCTAAATATGCTAATTCCGCAATCTATACGAGATACGATTATACCACTTGTAAAAACACGATTACCACTCTCAATCTGATACAGATACTTGCATTTATATCGGCCTAACTCTTATTTTTCGTATACGTCGCATCGCAACGCTCGCTGTTTCGCCATCTTATAGGTCTTCTGTGTGCATCGTACGGCCTCTCCGAGGTCGAGAGGCTTACATCGGAATATTTTCTGAAAACCTAGTAACGAGGCGTTTCCAACGAGTAGCGACGTATAGATGGAGCGAAAGGGAGAAGAGCGGCGAGATAAAAGAGGGAAAGGACGCGGATAACGACCGCGATGGTAATACCAACGATAACCGGAAAGGCAATTCAATCCGAATCGGCAAAGATAGAACCGTTGCGCCCAAACGTTTCCATTACCGGAACAGGGGATGAGAAAAAAGAACCACGCGAGCCGACGTGGTACCGGAAAACGCGACGCTGTCGCGGGTAATCGCTTGGCAATATGCGCGCAATAGCACAGACGAACAGGGTTGATCCCAGGGGCGGGGGTTGCGCGCCGTACACAGGGACGCCGACGCTTAAGGAAGGTTATTCGAGTTTTAATCCAGAAAACAAGTTAAGCAGTTAATAAGTAAGAAATTATAGTAAGCTGTTGTACGTGGCTCGCTTCTTTAATCGCAAGATACACGATATCTCGTAATAAATGACTGGAAAAGTTATAAGATATATATATAAAAGAGAAATAAAAAAGCAGATTTAGTTCAAGCTGAGATTCTTCATCTTAACAGTCTGCGAATATCATTTTTTTTTCGACGATTATTCCGCGACTTACGTCAAACAATGATTTTTCGAGAGAGAATACGCGGAAAATTTCTATGAGGAATGGAACGAATAGCGAAAGACTTCCAAGTTATATATAATGTCACTCTGATTTTTTTCAGTTCTTTCAATATAATAGAAGATTTTTAGATAGTCTTTCACGAATACGGTTTGCGAATATCGTTTCGAATATATGTATAAATAGTAAGAATATATACACTGAAAAAAAAATTTGATTGAAAAAGGCAAAATTTGTTTTGCCCAACTAAATTATTTAGTCCGATACGTTCAAATAAATATAACTAAAATATTACGAAATAATTTGTTGATGCAAACAAAGCATTATTCAACCATCAAAACAGAGAGTTCAGTACAACGATGTACAGTTACTACACAGAATATTTTTTTGAACGTATTCAACTAAATTTTTTTTTCAGTGTATATGTGGATATATATGTAACTCACACACGTTTTTCGCGGTTATTATAAATGTCTCAATTTGTTATTCGATGTACACGTATAGGGAATTCGCAGCAAAAAGATTAGAGATATCCGTCATTTTTCGCTTGTATATAATAAGTGTATAAATTTTCCGGCGCGTGTTTATGGGGATTTCTTAAGTAGGAAGTATACGGAGCACATCTCGGATATACTCGGATCACTTCCGACTTGCGCCGAGAAAAAGCTGTACAAGCGGGTTAGAAGCTATCTTGTAGAACCTGCATAACGCCAGCAATATCCTTTAACGGGGCAATGTAGGATAATCGAGGAATTAAAGTCTCAGGCGGTGATTTCCTTCGAGTATTGCCAGAGGTTAGCGCAAAAGCGTAGGCTGCCAGTATTATTTCCAACCTTCTTACGGATAAAACTAACAATTAAGGCAAATCGCGTCACGTGCGAGATCAAGTTATCTATATATAATACAATCTCGAGACTCTGTCCTCTTGTGTCCTATTTCCCTTTTTAGACACATCTAGTAGGAAAAAATCAATTACTTCTAAATATCACAATTAAATCAAACTTAAAATACTTTAGATTAATTGAAAATAATGAAGAAAATGTCAAGTCAATTATCTCTTTTCACTCTATAATACATACGTAAAAATGTGAAAGTATACTGCTACTGATGTAGATTACATAGATCTTAAAGATACCTAGATAGAAGGTAAAATTTTTTTATTCGAAAATAATAGATCTCGAATAGATCAAATTTAAAAGATCTAGAGACAAAAGAGGTGTAAAGTATTTACGGGAACGATCAGGCGGGGTTTACATTATCTCTTTGGAAGATTTACAACTTGTAGCCTCTGATACATTCCTCAAACACCTCAAACGAAAACATCCCCCGGAGATCGGATACCCCGATAAGAGTCAACCGCACAAGCCTATTGTGAGCGACGTCGATGAGAGGCTTTCGCGCCTCTAGACAGGTCCATAATGTGTCCGTGTACGAGCAATAATGGCAAATACGAGAGAGAACGTTGTATCGAACAAGCTGGCCCTGTTGATTCCGCAATACGAGGATATGCGGTTAATTCTCACGCGGTACAGGGGTGTTTCTGATAGACACGCGACTTGTTAATGGGTTTATAGAAACTATACCAATTGCGCGATGATTTACAGAACATCTCGTAATCTATCGAAAGCAATTTCTTTTGTTTTTTTTTTGCAGATTTTATACAAATTTCTATATCCGTATAATCCAAATTGAAATCTCGAAATATTCTAAATGAATTTTTTTAACGGGAAGTGTTGAAATAACGCCTATTCATTTAGTTTTAAAATCAGTCCGACACGAAATAGCTCATTCTGCGCGTTGCGTTAAAAAAAAATGAATAGTCTATTCAAAAATAATTCCGATGAACGATCAAGTTTCCGCGAAATCCAATTACAGAGCCGAGTTTCGCGGTGGAGTTCAATGGCAGTTCGATCGTGCAATCGTGACGTTTACTCCCGTTTTGGCCTCGCGCGTACGATATTTCTTTTCGCTCCCTTTACGTCCGTCAGCCTGTCGTGTCTTCGTCGCTTTTCCATACAAAAGGCATCCATCGCGCCGGGCGGTATCGTACTAATTGAGAGTTACGTCGGTCTATTTGATATTTGACACCGAATTTTCATTCTATTCGGTGCGCGCTTGTTGCAACCAGTAGAAGCTACGCGATCTAGTCGTCTAAAACTATTTTTAGGTCGCGCATGTGCGTGTTTAGAAAACAGCTCTACCGCGACAAGCAGACAGGAAGACACGAACAATGATACGGGATAATTTATATTTGCTGACTGTCGACACTTTTGTTACGTTTTCCCGCTACACAAACTCGCGTTTATTTTTCCCTGGTATATATATATATATATATATATAGGAAGTCCAAACATTTTTACTTGATTTGGAAATCGTATTAAAAAAGAAACACATTGTTCTCTTTTCAATATTGAAGAAACTGTAAGAGTTAAATAATTTTAAGTGTTTTATATAGGTGAGAGAAAATGCGTAATTGCGTATAGGACACCCTATATATTCGTTAGGGATCATTAAAAGCGATATATATTATTGCTCTGTGACATTTAAAGCGAGGCATGGCACGAGATATCTAAACAATGGCAGTCAATTACGTTTGTTCGCCTGGAAATATCCATTTCCGTTTTATACAGTAGGTATAAATGAACAACACACAATTAATGATCGCGCATAGTATCGAATTACTTCATTGTATCCGAGTATCGTTCTAGTTTCATCCTAGTTATACCTGATTAAGCTCACGCTTATGAATTAAATAGATTAAATGGCAGAAGTAATCTAGCTAATAATATATTTAATGTTGGACAATAATTGGAAAGACAAAAGAGCAATAAAGTTAAAGTTTTGTATATGTGTGCTCAAATTTTACACATACAGTTAAAACACAAAGGATTCAAAGGTACTATCTCCTTTCCCCATCCTTACATTAAATATCAGTTCTTGTTTTCAATAATAAATATTCATTAAATATCTATTCAAAAATTAAGTATTAAGTATCGTTAAATATCTGTGCAATTGCTTTGAAATAATCTTGACTTCTATATTTCTGAGAAATAATACAGTACGTTCCTAAAAAAGTATATGGAAGAGAGCGAAAATCAGATTGAAACTAAAAAGATATAAAAAAAAAAAAATAAAAAATTAATTGATTCCTCGATATTGCAAAACTTGCTGTTCAGTTTATTTTGGCCAGCAATATTCGTGGTTGTATTAGACAGAAGGGAGCATCGTCGTGTGTCATATACGTGCGAGAATTTTTATCGGAGATGATTTTTTTTCTCTCTCTTTCTCATCCTCTTTTTTCCTCCCTCGTAAGAGTCGCGTGCGCGTGCAGACGATACCACCGTTGTGCATAAAACTCAAACGACGCAGATACACAGTTTGTTTTTCTTTCGACAGTTCAGATATCAGAGATAGCCCGATCGAACTGCCGGATATCGCAACGTAAACATAACGAGAGAAGAAGGAAGGAAGGAAGGAAGGAAGGAAGGGAGGAAAGAAAGCGAGGACAGACGCTGTCTAGCGCTGCCGTGACGCGCAGTGATACGATCGCGTTTACAGGCCAACTCGCGGGCTGCCAGCATACAGATTGGCGTCCGGAGTAGTCGTAACTTTGGCATCTGACATAAGTTAAGTAAGCATGTGTCTTTACATTTTCTCTTCACATCAAGCGCGGATGTTTTTCGTTCCTCTATGAGCGAGAAGAAAAGCGATTCAAGAAGATATCTTACACGCAAATAGTTTTTCAAATTGTATAAAAGGATCCGATTATCATAATTCGATATATTATAATTAGGTAATAAAAATTATAGTTTTTTATTTCTTATAAAATTTATTCGGAGATTTAAAAAAAAAATATATATATATATATCTAATATAAATTGCATAAAAAATGAAAAAAATTAAATAATTTTTTCTTACGGAAGAATTTCTGACTAAAGATGAATAAGTAACGCGTTGAATTTTTCGGAATATTTCATTTAATAGCTTTTTTGTTTAACACAGTTTACAGTGAATGAAATATACACACACAATAGTATCTTATGTGGCAAGTATGGAAAACAACGAATTACGTCGCACGTGAAGTTGCCACATGAGCCGAAGGCTTATGATGCATTCGCACCAGTACGAGTGTGATTTGCAGCACGAGCCGAAGGCGAGTGCTGTAATCACACGAGTACTGGTGAGAATGCATCATAAGCTGAGGCGAATGCGGCAACTCCACGCGCGACGTATTCGTTGTTTTCCGCACATGCCACATACAATATTTTTTGTAATGCCTGTCGTAAAAGTTCAATTTGAGATTATCCTTCTTGAATAAAGGTTATAACGAACTGACGTTTTGTCTCGCGTAAATTTCGCTACGTTCAAGTTTGTTATGTCAGTCGAGAAATGGTAAAACAAACTATCAACCATTCAGAAAGAAGATTTTTTACACACTAGTGCGGTAAAGTAAATCATAAAGGTGCTTTTCTCGCACTAGTGTGATAAAGTAAGTCATACATTGAATCGTTGAGAAATAAGCCATTTTCCGCACGCTAAACAGCTATCGAAAATCGAACTTTCGCGACAGGCATTGCAAAAAAGATATATATATATCTCTCTTTTTTAAATTTATATTTTTTTAACAATCACGGTTTATTTTAGTTTTATTGAAAGCAACTATAAATACATGCAAAGCAGTAACAGAGAAAATAGCGGTTACTCTAAATTTGTTTCTGTCTCGTTTGCAAAAATAAGTATACCCGTACGAAGCTTAATGGAAATTACGGAATCGTAGTGCCTTTAGAGAGCCAATAACGTCGCGGTCAATGGAACACGAGCCGCATCCGGAGTAGAAACTAGATCTGGTCGACTAGCCTCGTTAAGCGACGTTAGTTATATCTACGGGCGTGCAACGTAGGGCGATGCTGGTAATTTGGGTTCTCGGTGTCGTTTGCGGCGTACGATTAGACCGGACTAAGATCGCTGGCTTTACGATAAATGATTGATGGAGAAAGCGTGAAAGCGAAGACGGATGCGCTCGAGTAACCGCGCGCTTCATTAAAAGGATATACCGTGCAATCTTGCGCGCGAGAGAAACTATCCCCTAAAATGATCAGCGAGATAATGTTGATAATGTTGATACCCCTTGTCGATATCTATGATTCATGAAACGTGGATGGAATAGTTCGCGCGCGAGGCGACGTTCTTGTTCTAGATATACATACACGGCACGATCGGATATCAGCTGTACCCTTATCCGTCCACTTGTATCGCCTGAGAAATACGAGAATTGCGAGAGTTTCTTCGTTCTCCCTTCACTCTCATGGTTGTTCGTTCGTAATAGCATTGTAGAACCCCATTAGTGTGCATAATGTTTGTGCACATAAATAGAAAATTTTTTTCTTACATAGAAAAGAATTTTTCACAAGATGCTTACTTTGTTACATCGACGATTTTCGCAAAGCGAAACTTGCTCCCGAACCAAGATGTTTAAGTACTTGAACGTTTCGATTTCGTCGGCGTTACGTTTATATCAAAGCTTAAAAGAGAGAGAGAGAGAGAGAGAGAGATTTGGCAGATTTTCGAATTGATTTATCCACTTGCTGCGTTCGCGATATCTCACGAATTTACGTCGGATGATCAGAAAACTCAGTTTTGCTAGCCTGTGCGAAACCTGTTCGACAGGCGAACGGAGGAAAGATGAGACTCCCGAGACCATCGTTTCGCAAAATTACTGCTCGTATACTTGTTCAGCGATGATGATAAATACCGTGGGTCATTGCGATAGCATTTACGCGAACAGGTTTCCACACGCAAGTGATTATCTCGACTGCAATTCTGGATCGAAGAACAGAAGATCCTCGACAGATCGATATCTCTTTTCCAACACGGCATCTGATCATGTTTAATTACATCGGCAGATGGAAATAAAGTCAAGCTTCACTATTTCATAAACAGACAGAAAGACTCGACGTCATTAAATTATTTTCTGAAATTACGATATACTATTTAAATAATTAAATATTAAATTATTATAAAAATTATAATAATATTATAAAATAATATAATTATTATAAAAATTATTATAAATATTAAATATTAATTATTCACTATATTATTTAAATAGATATATGTATCGATTGCAATGCATATAAATAAATTAATCGTCCGAAAAGCGAGCTATCTCACTAGTCTATATAATCCTCCGGACGTACGTAGTCGCTGGGAAAAGTATCTTAGCCTCTCTCGAAAGAGAGCATTTTAAAGAACAAGGGTCAACGTTTGTACATCGCGCGTCTCTCCGCAATAGCTTCCTTCCGCGCGACGTTAAATAGCGCTGCTCCGCGTATAAGCGAGTCCGCGATATTAACAGCCCGTGAGAACGGCCCGGTTAGGTTAATGGCATCGTAGGAGGAAGTGCGCGATTACAAAGTCGCCATTATTTTTTTCTTTTCCACATTCGCCCCTTTCATCCGTTTTTATATCCTACAATTCGCGTCGTCGGCGTCAGTCGGCGCTTGTTATCGCGTTCCTTGCATCGAGCGTCACTAAAGGAACAATAGCATCGTATCCGATCATTAACGGACGATGGGGGACGCTCAAAGGGGGGGGGGGAGTTCAAAGATTGAACCCCGCACGCTGTCGCGGCGACACAACAATGACGAATTGAAAATTGCCCCCGTATGCTGTAAGTCGCGGAACGATGTTTATTCCGAGGAGCTAGCACTTCAGGATCCTTATACACGATTCGTCTCCGGCTTTCATTACTATGACTCTCTTTCGTATTCAATTTTTAACTTTTATTTATATAACGTTTATGTTTCCTCTTTTAATTTTTGTCATTTTTCATATTTCTATTAATCTATTTTTATATTGTATTTTTCTAATTTTTATGAAAAACATGTAATTCTTTGTCTAGACATGTTCGTTACAACTTCACGAACTGCATAAATGTTTCATCTTTTAAGTATTCATATGTAATTACTCATTTTCGTAGACTATATCATATTCGATATGATTCTTTCATCGACATCAGTTAATCTATACATACTTCTAATTTTCTTACTTCTAATGTGTAATTTTGCAAATATAATATATTTATGTTTTAACAGAATTAGCAAGCTCTGATTATCTCGGTACATTTCTATTAAGTTCATTTATATTAAGAAATTCATAGATGAATATTTCCAGTAAATCAAATTATTCGATCGATAGATATGATAAAAATGTTAATATAGTATTTACATAAATAAACTATGTAGCTATATAAAGTTCTAGAACTCATCCAATTAGCAAATAGTCATGTTGATGTCAAATTACGTCAAAATGACTACTTTTGCTAATTTGGATAGATTCTCATCTCATGATTCAAGCTAAAAGTGTTCAAGTAACTTTTACATTCATATCAATTTTACTTATACGCATATAGTATATCAAATTCCAAATGAAGTCTGGAATCAGAGAGAATCATATTTACTAGTATATATATAATTAAAATGAGCGTTTATATCGCAGAATTCAGTCATTTTAAAATTATAACGCGATCAATTATAATTTACCATATAAAAAAAAAGCCTTGTAACTTGTGACGTCTTGTACCAAGTACCTTGCAATAAGCATTTAGCGCGAATGAAGGTTTCTCTGTTCGCGACCAAATAAAGAGGAAATGTACGGCGTTTAATCGCGTCCGTTGTTACTTAACAAATTGTACGGACGTCCCATCTCCTGACCGCGCTTAGCCCGCCGTCTTCGATCTGTTCCGAGTATATTAGCTTCGACGCGAAAGGTATTCCTTAATTAACTCGGCCCGTGTACATACACACACACAGCCGGTGTAAAAGGCGGTAGAGATGGTAGAAAGTCGGCGTAAGGGCGCCCACGTAGCACTCGCTTTTCATTTGGACGATGGACTCGGCCGCCGATGCACTTTTACAAATTGCACGGTACTTGGACGAGGCTTCTCCTGAGGCAGGAGGTTTGGGATTTGAGGGTGCCGCATAGGAAATTCTACGAGACCGCCGAAATTCGGCAACAACTTACTTGTGCACCGTGGCGTGGCGGACCGATAAGTTTTTATCGCGAATAAGTTTCTCCGACGCGCGCTTCTGTTACTCCGTGAATATATATATCTGCGACGGATGCGACGTGGATGCCAAGTCAGACGCGGTGTCAAACTTGGAACTTTCTCGTTAAGAAAAATCGTCCGTTCTCTAACATCCTAGCTCTAAGTTTTTTGATGTAAAATATATGACTTTTCGCGAGAGAATTATATTAATTATATTAATTATACAATATTAAGTAGAGCGACCTGTGGCAAACGTTTAAGTCATTTTTACGAATCTGCATGATTTTCATTGTATTGGATTTTCTCTCGTAGCATGAAGAAAGATTTGAATATAGACGAGAATCTTTTTCTGTGACAAAACTGTCTCTGTCAAAAGCTTTAATAAATCGCGCGCTCTATTATTAATCCATACATTGTCCCGACCCATGGGACATCCCGAATGGAATGAAATATTTCCAGCAATATCTTTGATAATTTTTAGAATAATAAAATCATAAAAAATATTGCGTCAATCGTCGCTCGAACGCGGGAATGAATGGAAAAAAACCGCGATAGCTAAAATTGCCAGTGGGCAATTTAAAGGATTAATTTTCTGCTAGTACTCTGTGATAACCGCCAAGCAATTCGATCTCTCTCGTTATTGTCATGAATTATATGGCAATTTTTCTCTCTCGCCGTTCGCGCCCGCAAATTTACTCCTCCGGCTTTGCTCTTTTCTCGCATCTTCGACCACCGGCAGGTGTGCTCACAATGGTGGCAACAACGGTATCAACATCGGAAGGTGCACCGTGCGCCGCACTCAATGGGATACCAGGTACCAAACGTTATTCGGTACGAGCTACAGAATACGGAGCGCGGTTACCTACATACATGCGCCTCTCCAGAGTTCGTTGAAACATGTAATGAGAAATAGCGCACTGGGAATCGGGCCGCCGTATATCCGCGGAACGGAAATAGGAACGCGATAGAATTCGTTCGGATAACAACTTGTTCCGTTTCTACGTTTCTGCCCGAGAAAGATTTTAATCATGATGTTATTGTTCATTCTTTTCACGAAATTCGTCGCTCGTCCAACGCGGATAGAGAGGGTGGTAGAACCGCAGTATAAGAAGCCGGAAAATATACAAATGAAAAATAAACCGCGCCGTTGACATTTGGATAAAACTAACTCGACAACAATAACTGATTCATTTATTTCTCGATGAGACGGCAAAGCTGTAACAACAACCATTAAAACCAACATAAAAACCGCCCGATATATAGATATTCCGGGGTTTCGGTGGTCAAGCGAAATAAAATTGCGAAAATTTTTGGAGTTATCCCCCGGGGTGCACCGCGTTTAATAAACATAGCTCCTGTTTTATGAAATCGGCTTGACGATACGAATCGACACGACGAACGCGAATACGCGACAATTGGTATATCGATTGTTTTACACAATCTCGTAACAAGCGGAGACCTCCCTCCGTTCCGCTCCGCTCCGCCCTGTCCGCGATTCGCGCGAAAACTTTTAACCGCAATTTTATCAGGAATGTCAAATATCACGGAATGTCACCACGATCATGTATGAGAATACCGCGCGTGCATTTCTCGGCGATTCCTCGATAATCGCGCGGTCGGATAAGACCGTCAGAACGCGAATGAAGGTTTTCGGCGACGTTTTCGCATCCTTCCGCTGCATCCACGAGCCCGCGCGTATACCGCATAAAAGAGGAGGATCCGTCCGTTCTATAAGCCTAAAGGACGGATATTTCCCTCTGTCCCGCCGGCTTATATACCGCGTTCTTTGATCTCTGAAAAAATTCAATTTGCCTGGAGATTGAACGACGGTCACTGAACCGCACCGCGGACGTGGATCTTCCTCTTCCTTGCAAAAATCGCTCACAGCGCGGAAACAGATCGCGACGAAAACGTTTGCCCGAGTCTCTCCGAGACCCTTCACCCCCCCCCCCAATCCCCTCCCCCTTCCTCCCCTTAATTCGACGTATCGAGCCGTATTTTAATCCGAGGATATTCAATTCCGTCTACGTGGAAGAAAAAGAAATCGAGCGAACTTTGTACTTGTAGGATCGGGGCTGCTGATATTGTAAAGTTTGACGTGACGTCGCGACGAGTATAGAATAAGTATTTCCTTAGTTATACTTTTCTAGTAGGCGGAGTCGCGCTATGTATTCGCGGATTTATTGACTCGACTGAAATAAACAAGAAACCACTTTACCGCTCTTTCAAGCGGATCAATAAATAATGGCACGTTGCGACGTGATTTTGCAGCAGTAACTTTCGACTGCTTGTAACGTACTTAGCGCACGAAAACTACAGAGAGAGGGGGAGAGAGAGAGAGAGAGAGAGAGAGAGCACATGTTAACTGATATTTTAACTCTTTTTTTTTTCAACTTTCGGAGACAAACGGCTTCGGATTGCGAAGCGTATTTTCTCTCCAAGTTCTACTGTTACTGCTACTTCATCGGTATTCGAACACCGTGCACGAGTGTTATCGTAGTTAGAAAGTCGAGAAAAAACACAATTGCTATCGACAACTGTGTTCTCTTTTGTAATAACATTTCAAACTGACCCTGCCTAGTTATTCTCGATATGATACACTTTATTACATGTGACAATATGTATTCTCCGAAACAATTAGTGGTTGTATAACGTAGTACTAGAAGTAAGCTAGTTGTGTTCCAGTTTGCTTTATAAGCCGGAGATAGACTGATATAGACATAGATTGATTAATATACAAATTTAATATACTATATGACAATGGCTTGCAAGTCCTTGAAGTTTTTACGCTAATAATTTTTTAATAGCATCCGTATAAATTTATATATATTTTGTAATTTTATAGCAAACAATACAGCATTTCTTTTCTTTAAAGTACAAAAATTTTAGAATAATTTTAAATTAAAAATGACATATAAAAAATATATATATATGATTTGCGAGTGAAAAGATAATTGGAAATCACTGCTCTAGGACATTATTTTCTGTTTGAGCGGCATGAGTATTATACGTTGATTAAGAGATGAATAATATAAACAGAAATAAATACACAATAATATCAAAATAATAACGAGCTAACTAAACGACAATCAGAATAATTATAAAGAGTATTGATATAAAATGGAATTGACGTGATCATCTCTAATGAGAACGAGTAGAGATTAATGAGCTCGAAATGCGAAAATTATGCAGAACGACTAATAAGTGAAATATAAGGAAATATGTACGGCGAGGAGAGGGACACTTGATACCTCTCTAACGGGGAAATTATAAACTCCTGTTATAGATTAAATCGATTAGAGCAAACAGAAATTTTCTCGAAACGTATATAAATCTCTCTTACTTTTCTGAATTATAAAATATTTAACGTCGAAAATTTCGAACTTTGGGAGGGTTCACGTCCAGGTGTGAACGATGTTCTTGAAAACTCGCCAGACTCGCCTCGAAGAAAGAGCGTTTTCGCAACTCCCAAGGGAGCGACGTCTTTATGACAAGTTTTGAGAAAAGAGCGCCGCTCAATCGCACCTGTCCGAAATTAAATCGTGACGATATACATATATATATATATATATATATATATATATATATATATATATATATATATATACAGAGACAGGGGTGAAAGTGAATCTTGCGTGGAATGCGATTCGATTTAGCCGAGGACGGTCACCAGCATGCGCGTGGCGCGCGTCTCATCTAGGCGTCTCTCCGCACACGGAGCGTTGCACGGAGCGCGATAAACGTAATGCATCTTCAACCAGACCGGGCCAACTCTATTAGCATAAATTGAGCCGAGATACGCGCCTCGGTATATAACGCCCGACTTTTACAACTATTTTTATTGCCTCGACTTTATGCAACCTCGCTGCCGCGGCGGCGGCGGCGTCGACGGCGCGCTCTCTCGACTTACCTTTGCAGACACGGAGCTCGTCTAAGTTAAACACGCGGCGCTATCGCGGAGAACACACACGGGCTCTCTGAATATCTTTTACAGTCCGTTTACCTACTGCCATAAGCGCGCCGCTGGTGCGTATGATGTAAATAGAGAAACCACTCCGCACGCACGCACGCACGCATGCACAGTAATCCGGCGCGTTTACGCAATACAATATTGCGAAAATACGGGATTGATGCTTAAGTGACGGTATGATGTTTATTTAACGTTAACGTGCGACGTTGACTCTTATTGTTAGTACCGCTTTGCTGATACATTTAATACGCGATGCAATTCGATTCGTGTTAAATACCGTTTGTATTATCATCGATTAAACTGCTGACAATTCTCATACAATCATATCCATTTTTGTTATCGGACGTGTAATGTAATAATGTAACAATGATGAAACACGTTCGAATAAACGTAGTGTCAGATTTTCTATTCTCGTCGTCCGTTTCGCAGATATACTCCTGTATCGTCACATGTGTGAAGTTACGATCTAACGGTTCGACGCACACGCGTTGCGTCGTATTTTAAGACGAACGACCGCAGCGCTTACTTTATAACGAAGCTTGTAACTTATTTCCGTATAAATCATCGTCGGTTCGCGACGAAGTTTTCCCGTTAGTTTAATACGCTCTGCGAATTTTATTTTAGGCAATGAAATTCATAAGAGAGAGAGCCGAGGCGGTTTTGTGAAAAAATCGAGATAGTTTATATTTAATTAGTAGGCTATATATATATATATATATATATATATATATGTATATATGGTGGCATATGCTTAATTACATATTTCTTTTGCAAACTTTCCCTCTGTATAAAATTAATTGCACAAAACAAATTATAATAACACTGCGATGAAAGATTTTCCATTTTACCGATAGAAAGTATACACAAATATACGTGTAATCATATTTCTAAGTCTCTTGACATAGTAAATTTAATAAATTTAGTAAATTATAATTCCACGTGGATGAGGATATTTCAGAGCTCACAAATTGCAAGGCACGATTGTGTAGTTAAACTAGAGCAGACAAATATCGAATGTATTTCGCTTCTGTTGTAATTTCCCCGCACCCTGACTTTTGTATCGTACATACGCAGCCGTAGTTATATTTTCCTAAATCCGATAAATCGCGCATATATACTGACGCGAAATTTATTTCAACTCGAACGTTTGGCCCGCTTCGACCCGAGGTTAGCCTCCGGTTAGGTCACGTTTGACCCGCGGACTCGCCAGCTCATGGCCGCAGCCACGAGCTGCGGCCTCGTGGTCGTCGTAATAGGTACATTTCGGCATCAATGGAATGTCGGCGTTTCGTATGTGGACGCGCGCAGGGCGTTCCGTATAAACCCCAGCGTTATGCGAAGTATTCTAATATCCTACGCGTCCCATAACGTACCATTGATCGATAGGAACGCATTTACGTCCGCGCGGGCGCGCGCGATTATACAGGATCCACTTCCGGCGCATATGCATAAAATTTTCCCCGAGGGTAAATTCGCGTGCCCCTCCGCGCGCGCGCGCGCGCGCGAGCAAAAGGTTTCCGCATTCGCTATAACTGCTAAACTGCATTCCGACACGTTATTCCAAACATTACCAAACATTACGGTTGTGGTTCCATTAGTTCGGTTTTGGAAAACAGAAAAGCTCGTAGAACGTTACGCGTTTCACATATTATATTTCTATGTCTTTACTAACGCTTCTCTTTTGGCTGTATAATTGCTGCGCTATTATACGTAACGTTAAATTCGTATAATGACTGTGATTTTTTTTTAAAAAGAGAAAATAGACAAACGAAAAACTTTGTGAAAAAAAGAGAACAATTTATGATACGTGGAAAATTTAATAAGTAGAAGTGGCTTTGTGGGAGTATACTGCATTTAATAGCAGGCACTATTGTAGACAATGCACGGACTTTCATCTACTTGCGTCATATTATAATTCGTAGTTAATGGATAGCCAAGGCAGAACTAAACGTTCACGTCTGTCTGTACACTATGTACACGGATTGGTAACAAAGTTGGACAACAAAGAATTTCACTCTAAACTGAATTCACAACTTTGTTGGACAATAGAGTTGACCAACACTTGTTGACTGTTGAGAACTCGTTTACATATCGATAATTGTTGGCCAATACAGGCTGAAAGGACCGCCTGATGCACTTATCTTCGATACAACGTGACAATCTCACAAAGCTGAGTAAGATAAAATTTCAAAGAACGCGGAGGGGATATTCCATTATTTGGAATACAAAAAATAAGATAAAAATACCAATTGTAGTCAAATCATTTTTAAAAATAATTATTCCGAAAAATTCATATGTTTAATCGTATTTGTATAACATCATTTCTGAATCAGTTTATATCATTCTGAGACATAATCCATTTTAAAATGTCACTTCATCTTGAGATAGTTTAAACTCTTTTACTGAAAATTAAGTCACCCATTCATTTCCAACCTTACTGTGCTACTTTACTTAATTATACCGGAAAAATTTACGATGAACAGCAGACGGGGAAAAGTCAAAGTTAGCTGCTGAATGAGTATATAAAGCGCAGAATCGTTCCATTGCATCCTCGCTCGACAGATTATCACGGAAGCGATTTGCAAATCGAGGCAGCAGCGGCTTTTACGCCATACGCCGGATATGATTTTATACGTCCGGCGTTTCGCGATCGGGGGGAGGAGGGGGAGGGGGTGGTATACGGGCGTTTAACGTGGAATACGGTTGATAACGGCACGCCGTGCACAGCAGCACACCGACGTTTTTCTCGAAAGTATCCCGGGAGGAGACCATAGGGAACGACAAAGCCGCTCTCCCGTGCGCTCTCGCGCGAACCATGTTACTTTCCGCGCGCTTAATCGCATTTGCATAATATCAAAATGCCTTTAATGCGTATACTCCGTATCCGCCAGGAGAAACGATTCTCCCGAGTGTCGTACGGTCCCTTCCCGCTTCGTTATGTATTTTCCTTTTCATTTTTTCTCTCGCGCTTTCTCTCGCTTGTATCGCAGACCGAGCGGGAGCGAAGCGGAGATGCATCCAGAAAGAAAAGTAGCTACACTTCCTTCATTATTCATATCGAAAGAAGGACGCTGATAGCGCGTTCATATCGTAAAAGGGAGAAATTTCGGTCATAATAGTAGAGAGATATCGGAAAAGAATAAAGGTGCAAAACGGTATTTTTCTCGAAAAAGAATAAATCTTTTTTTTTCCGATATAAAAACGCTTCAGCGTGCGTTAAAAAAAAAATTATGTTGCGTAAGTTCAAAATTACATTACATTTTGGCGACTCGAGTTGTGATAAGTCAGATTTAAGTCACCGAACGGTGTCAATAAAGTAGCTAACTTTTTTCCGCATTTCTCGTGAGCACCGCGTCATTCGGCCGAGTCGTTTCTCGAAGTTCACCCTGTTCACCGATCGATCGATCGATCGATCGATCGATCGGCGAGGTGAAGAGGTACCGGAGGTGATTACTCGAAGGCAAACGGATTCCTCGTACGGCGGGCAGAAACTGCCTCGCGACTTCACAAAAGCGCTCCGCAAATATTTGCGGCCACACGTATATCCGTGCCGTCGATCTCTCCCGTCCATTTAACGGATCCGAGACACGCCACAAGGCGGACCCGTCGCCGACGAAGCTTGTCTGCTTGCTCTCCGGAAAGAAAAACTCTCCCGCGCTCGGAATCGCAACCGCGTCTACGACTACTGGAGAACCAGCGGGATGATGAACGCTGAGTCGAATCTTCGATCTTTCGGCGAGGACTGCGAGGCGCACCGCGCTCTTTCCGGAGGGATCTCGAATAAACTTTCCCGAACAATTTACCGAGAGAGATTTCGCGACCCGCCGCACGGCCATACGACGAGCATCCGGACTCGAGAACGCGGCCACGACGATCGATGTGAAGAATGCAAGGAATCTTGGTATATTCAATTTAATATAATAAAAAGGGGACCCTCCGTCTTTGAGAATCCTTGAAAGTCGGGAACCCGAGATACATTGCTCTCATATGCCGAAGGATAGTTGAAAAAGAGTGGATTTATAAGTTGAAAGATGGTTCCTCCTTTTTTTTACGTATATATCTTGCAAAAAATAATAATTTTAAAATATTTTATTATACCAATTATAGATAGAGTTAAGAATAAAATAGTGATAATATAAGAAAATTATATATAGAAAGATAAAGCGCGTGTACTCAAATACAGATATATTAGATGGTCGATTATTGGTGATGCAACTTGGGAATATTCTACATGAACAATAAATAAAAGAATATGTAAAGTTAATTTTTTTGCAACGTTCTGTTTTCAAAATTTGAAATTTGGCAAAATACATTTTTTTCCTTTTTAACAACACTTTTGAATGACGTTGTGCCATAAGTGAATAAATTCATTTCAACAGCAATTGGATATAAAAACTTGATGCTAAAACATACAATATATATAAAAAAATAATAATACTGATATTTAGAAAACATTTATTTTATAAACATTTCAATTATTTTTTAAATGGATTTTTTTTGTATGCATACCTTGTTATTGAAATATGCCAGTTTTGTCATCGTCCATTTATATCACGTCATTTATACATATATAAGTATATTATTCAAGTTTAAAAAAGTCTAATCAATTTTCTCTCCATTTTTCAAAATCGACTTTCTTAAAGACAAAGAATCTTTATTTTGAGAAGATATTTTATTCTGCAATCTTCATATAGAATTATATAGTAAAATTATTTCCTCATATAGAATCTTTTCTCAGGTTGCATAACCAACGAGGGACCATTCTGTATAAACGTACTCGTATTTACGCAGACATGTTTTTACGTTCTAATAAAGCTCAATCGAGTGAATTATTTTTGATCCAGATCTCGCGAAAGAGCGAGCTACCAGCCGGCCGCGTTCTGGTCAAAGACAAGGTCTGAGCTCGGCGAACTCCACACGACCGACAACGGCACACGACCGGACGATGCTCGTAACTCTCGGCAGCGATAATAACACGGCGACGAGCTCTATAAACGAGCGGGCCACGAACGGGCCGGCTCGTTTTCCACCGGTGTGCGGCGGGGAATGTTCAGTATTTCGCGGATAAATTTAGCCCGGGCCGTCGTACATTGCCCGCGCGCGCTCTTTTAATGTCCATTGCGCGGGCTTTCGAGGAAGACGGAGTTGTTTACTGCGGGGCCCGCTGGCCTCTCTCCTTCTCCCCGACGAGTTGCAAGATGCAGCAACGGGAATTTTGCCGGTCGCCGGTACATAAAGATCCCACGAAATCCCCGATCCCATTGTCTCACCTTGATACATGAAACTGGAACTTGCCAGGCGCATTGTAATAGGATTGTCTTTGCGTTCCTAGCAACGTACAGTTGCAGTGCCAAGATATTAAATCACGTTACAGGAATAATGCAGTTAGTTCGTTATTACGTGAAGAACATTCTATCCCGAGAGCGCGTATATACAGCGCCTCGCACATCCGCCGGCTGCGCTGATTGTTTCAATGTCGAGACATCACAACACACAACTACGAACTTATTTGATTATTATTCGGGTTCCGATTAAATGGATCGTTTAAAATTTGTGAGTAAAATGGAAAATTATATTAGCGATTTGTGTCAGCCTCGAAGCTGACTCGCCAAAATTTCTCAATTTTCAATACAATATTTAAATATTAAATTAAATGCAAAATATATGAATTTATTTGGAACGACTGTCAGTCATTTCGTGTTAATTTGTTCGCTAAATTTGAAAAAGTAAATTTCTGAAACGATCTGTATATAAAAGACTCGTAATGCATAAATTTCGAACCAGGCAAGACTTATGATTGTTAGAACGGAAAACAATCGCAGGAGCCTTGAATGATCATAATCTCGAAAACGCTTAATCTCTTATGTGTGTGCGTGTGCGTGTCTATGTGTGTATGCACTCGAAAACAATAGAATCGGGAAATTCATAGAATTTGTAGTTGCTTATTGGACCACTTCGTCGTTCTCTCATCGTTTCATTGCTTTCTGTGAGATTCCTAGCCTCGTAGCGAATTTCATTTAAAAGGAACTCTCCGGATATAATTGAATCAGTATGAGATGAGAAAAAACCTGGATCTTCGTACCAATTAATATCTCTATTAAGAAACGCTTGTAATTCGCTTGTATTAAATTGCAGATGAGTGACAGAATATTTTTAGAATACTTCCATGACTTATAAATAGCCTTTATCTGATAACTTTTAATGTGAAAAAATCATTTTTAATATTTCTTTATCAAGCAAATTTATATATTACGGTAAATATTTATTGACGATAAGTCCATATCGTTCATAAAGTTGTCGAAATTGCGCGTAGGTAATCAATTTTATTGTAAAGCTTTTTTTCTATTTGTGATCTTTTATGAAAAATTTAATATATTTTTATTTTCATTGTAAAATTATATATAGTTCATGATCACATTGCAAACCGTTAAACCAATTTTCAATTTAGATGAATGCGCTTCCTCTCGCGACCATATTTTCATCACTCCTATTTTTATTTTTAATTCTGAAATAACGTATGGACACCTGGTTTGAATCTCAATATTACTGACGCTGGTAATTTACTAAACTTTCAGATATGGTATATAAAGTAACCAAACATTGTTTTTTTTTTGAAATGCTACAATATTAATAAAATACGGAAATTTAATATATTAAACTACAGCATATTTATATTCAATGTTTGCGTCAAGAGAAGAGAAAATGCAGTAAAAAAATCATTGTGTTTTAAAAAAATTCGATTAATTTACTTTTATTGATGTAGCTGTAAGATAAAGATTTTAATTAAATTTTTTTTTATATAGAACCTACATAGAAAAAGTTGCAATATATTATTCTCGATAAAGTTCTCGTTATAATTTATTAAATCTTTTACGTGAATAACACTTCCTATAAATAAATTGGACCAATTTTGCGCCAACTAAATTTAAATGAAGCTCTTCCATTAGAATCACTTCGTTAAAGTCACTTTTAACAGTCATATCAACGTGAGTAAAATTTTTTCCACATATATCTTTCACCTATTTAAAATTTATGACTATAGTTTAGAAATAAATGTAGAGACATACGTTTAAAATGGCAATTTAGCTGCTACTATTGATACTTTTGTATCGACGTGGCTGGATTTTATTGGATCGTATACGTTATTATGAGCCGACATTCGTGGATTACAGCTCGATCGATCGTCGCCTACATACCGCGATTAATAGATCGCCATTATTGGCTGTTTAGAACTTTGTACAGAAGGCTGCAGTTAACGCGAAACAACTTGCTCGCGCGTTCACTAAAGCGAGTCTCGTTGGACATTACGTACATTCCTGCGATACGTTACTCGATCACTCCCGTGTGTCGTACAATGGCGAAGTTAAAATTCAAAACTTGCCAAGTATGTGTTCGGTGCGCGTATAAAATCGATTTCGCGCATCTGTCCGTTTCTCGAATCTGTTCGTCTCCTCGCGACAAATCGTTCCAACAACATTTCCCCATCATTTTACGCGCTCGCTTATACTTAAAGCCTTGTCGAGGAAAGCCCTTATGCTTTATCTAACGAATACTTCACCTTCTAAAGGGCATCCTGCATCGCGCGAACGAACATTATAGTACCGTGGCCTTTGCATTATCTTGCACAGGATGATGCATCGTACAAGGTCGTTCATAATTAACGAGGCGTATGTTTTTATAGTTTTTTCGATCAAAATCGAAAAGATAAAATCCACACGGTCTTGGAAATATTAATATTCAATTAATATTCAATGATCGATAATGTCCTTACTAATACGTAGCCGTATAACGCTGTAAAATGTTTTATAGGTTGTAAAATGTAGGTCGAATCGGTCAGTGAATAGATCTCCGCGTGATGCTTTCCATAATAAATACATGGTCGCTTATTTAGAAAGCAATAATTTTTGCGGTTGGACAATTCCATACACGCCCTTGCGTTAATTATCTTGAATCGGCTATATTCACCAATTGTAGTTGGCCACCTTTCGCATACGAATATATAGACCATACGTAACATTTGTTTTAATCAATGAGCAACAACAATGAAACAATTGTACAATAACATGGTTAACATGCGTAGAACCACGACTGATTAGGTTTTAATTGCCATTTACCGATACAAATTAATTTAATTGCCATTTACCGATATATAATAAATAACGAATCCTATATGTATATTATTTGTGTGTATATATATGCACAAAAGTATCTTTTATCTATTACTCGTATATAATATATTGGCGGTAAATTATTGAAAAAATTATTGAAAACAGTATCAGTTTTTTCGTAACTTTTTCAGAACGAAATTTTTCGATATTTCCCGATATTTCCCGATTATATCATATTATATCATAATTAACATAATTCTTGTATAGTCGTCGTTAACGAAATTCAACGTGTAATTGTACTTATTTAGAACAGAGTTGAGATTGAGACGGTGAACAACTTTAAAGATTTTATAGCCTGTACCTCCTGGCGCGCTATGGAGATTTACAATTCGCGCACGTAAGCGACATGCCCGCATCAGACGACAAAGCCTTCATGACGGATGGGAGGGATAATAGAAACTCCGAGAAGGAGAGAAGAAGCGCCGCGTTTCTATCATCCTAGAAAGGCGTTCAAGTTGACGCCGTTACGTTTTGAAGAACGCTCGACGACGACGCTCGGCCCGTGCAACTCACAACGCGTCTACGCGAAATTAACGGGGGACTCTCGGTGAGATTAAGATAGGTATCGTGCCGGATCTACTTGGGATTTGAACCGACGATGTCAGAACTTTCAACGGTATTTACCGTCGAGGAAGGGGGAGGAGGAGTCGCGCCTAATTATCGCGAGTGTTTTACGTCACCGCGTGCGCTGAAGGGACAGATGAAGATAAAGAGAAGACAGCAGATTAACAGTGACGGGGATTTTAGTAAATGCGGAGTCTGAAAGCGTGAAACACTGCTAGATAACAAATAGTTGGAAATTTCATTTATTGAAAGACGATCTAATGGTATAATTAAACCAGAAGGCGGATAATAATCATAAACGCTAAGATGTAAAAAGATGCTGTAAGAGAAGCTAAACTGGATAAAATATATCGTTATAAATAAATATCTGCTTTAACAATTTTTGCTTATCCTTTCTTATAATCAGTGTGGTTCTTTTTAAAGTATCAGAAAGAGATATCGAGAAATCCGTCACTGATGACGAACATGGAGGATGAAGGAAAATGTGCGCGAAAGTCTTTGGTGACTACGGTGAATTTAGAAGACAAGCGAAAGATTGCGGAAGAAAGATGAAAGAGAAAGAGAGAGAGAGAGAGAGAGAAAGAGGGATGGCAGAACGGACGAGGAGGACTTGTCTTCGTATTACAATGCAAAAGTTTCCAGTCGCGGACTCCGCGTCGAGCGCAAACTCGTTAACCGTCTCCGACGTTCGCTTCCCGCGTTGGGAAAAGCACCGCGAGAACGTGCACGAAAGTAATATTAGGAGAGAAAAAGTAGTCGAACATGGAACATTGATGTATAAATGGACGCGGTGCGGTTGATTTATATTCGCTCGTTACGCGATCGCGATGATTATCGCTCTACATCAAAGCGCCGCAAATATGAACATTGATGTATAATGACGCGATAACATTATCCTTAAAGGAGAAATTGCTTCTTAAACGGAGTCCTCGTCTCCTTTCCGCTGAGATGGAAGACAAAAGTTTCGCCGTTGTACTTTTAATGAATATTAATAATTCGTGCGGTGTGTGCTATCTTTATAATTATCACAGCTATTCGGAGTGTCGCCGCGTCATTTCCTGACAACACAACGCGCCGATCATTTTTCATTAGTAATTAGCATGCTCAATGAGAATCTGTTAAATGCGCGCACAATGAAGTATGATACGTGAAAAAGAATATCATCGATTGGTATTTATCATCGTAATCGAAAGCGGAGATATTTGGACGGCACTGCTTTAACACAGACAGAAAAAAAGAGAGAACAAAAAAGACGTGGAATAAACCGTTTAATTGACGAGAGAAGTATGCGTTAAAGCTTCTTTCTTTATTTCGATCAGAGTTGTTGAATGTGCAAATAAATAGCCAACGGCGGACGGGATTATATGATGAGCTAAAGCGTAAAAGCTTGCTAAATAAATTGAAAACGGCGGCGGGATCAGCCTCGCAAGAAAAAGATTTAACGCGTCTGAACGGCAATTAATTTATTTTCAACGATGGTGAGATCGCGGTACTGTCAACGACATAATGAGAGAGCCTGGCGATTGAAAGATATTCGAAATAATTGGTTGAAGAGCGATAGAAGAATTAACCCTTCTGTCAATGCATAATTTTTCACCTCTCCATCAATGTATGGGTATCCGGATACCAATTGCGTTTTTGACACATTACACTGCGACAATTTCTTTATAGCAGCTGCTGGACATCGAACATTCTTTCCCGTTTATATTTTAGGAGGTTTCCGAATATAAAGGTCCTTTGTATTTTCTTTCGGGCGGAGAAAAGTTCCGACACATTTTTAACATTTAAAGTTGCTTTGAATATTCGGATACCCGTTCGTTGACAGAAGGGTTAATCTGGTTTCGACCGTTCGTTTAGATTCGGTTTTAGCGGTAACGTTATCGCGATCTTCATGTGTGACATCGAAGAGAATTTATAATAAAGCGATTAATTCATATTTCATAATGCTACATCGGTCCGGGATTCACACGCGCGCGCGCATGTTACGGCGGAGCTTTGAAAAGTTTAATTACGAATTCTGATAGGGACATACCCACGGTGACATAGTGGTTCCAATGATATTTCTCCCGCGACCAACGAACGGCGAGCGTTGGAAAAGTAAGCAAAGTAACTCGAGCTTGAAACACGCGTAACACAGAGAGATTCCCGCCGGAAATCTCGCACAGCGCGAATTTTATGAAAGAAAATCCGACGACCGTTTCCGCGCCGAGCGATTTGCATATGCTATTTTTTCGCGGGCAAAAAAGCTATTTGACGTCTGAATCCGCGATTTGAATGTCGCCTTGACGTCAACATGACGTCACCATAATGTCACCGTCGTTTCACGAATGGACCGCATTCGGCAATTTGCATTCCGACCGCCATCCGCGCGTATTATTCCGCTCCGACGGAGCTTTTTTTTTTTTATATTCATCCGCGAAACCGCGTACCCTTCTGCTTTCGTATTCGACATTAATTTAATACTCTTCTTTTACCGAGGGCGCGCGGCAGCGTTGTCAAAACTTTACATTATAATATTCGCCATTCCGTTTCAATATTCAGAATATCGTCCCTCTCGCATACGGAATTAACGGACGATAAAATTACTGACCATTTCAATTACGATTATTTAACCGTTAATTTCCTGAGAGAGAGAGAGAGAAAGAGAGACAAATGATTTTGTTTCCATTCTATATGGACACACACACACACACATAAAATGCGATGCGTATGATGATACGAAATGTCCAGAAGATTAATTGGCCATCATGCCTTATTCTTTGTATCAATATTTTCCGCCGTAAATATTGGGGCATTTATTTAACATCGTTTTTATTCCGCATCGATTGTTTCGAGAGATACACATTGCAGCTAAACTGTTATTATTACAAATTATTATTGCAGGCATCTCTAGTTGTCCATTAACTTCGACAATGGATGGCATTGTACGTTCGCCATGCGGTAAGATCCGGGAGATCCACAGCCCGTCGTAGCTCAGCCGTGTCAGCCATCGCGGTTGATAGTATTTATCACCGCTTTCTACAACCCAACAGCCCGATCAAGATTACAGAACGTTTTTCTTCGCCGTCTTTCCGCGGGTCGGAGGAAGCGCAGGTAGCTTTGGAAGATCGATGGTTATTGTCGTTGATTACGGTTGTACGAAATGCAAAGGAATCGAGGCCCCGGCGAAAATCGCGCGCCGCGTTACCCTTTGTGATGCATACAGGTAGTATCAAAAGTCGTCCCATTCTTCACGAGAATTACAAATCCCTTTGTAAAAAAAATTTGCGCGCGTATACGAGATTTCTTTTCACTTTTTCAACATTTAAATATTGCTAAGCTCTAAGCTCTTCAAATTGAAAGCCTGTCAAATTAATCAGAGAGTATATTTTTTTTTATCATTTACGTTGACTTTTTAAATAATTTTTCATTCTTTTCGATTTAAATTCGTTTAAAATTCAGAATCCATCATACGCGTCCCGACATTGAAATATTCGATGGTATTTTTCCCGCTTTAAATTCCTATTATCGGCGATTGAGAAAAACGCGAAACTTTCAGTACACTCTGTATGTATGAATATAGCGACGCGCGACGCTTTATTACATCCAGACAGAGCGATGTGTCACAATGCAAAACCGCCGGGTAATTAACGTAAAAGTCGCGAATGCGGTTGGCATTGCGCTCTTCATGACGATCTGATACGCGGCTCGCGATGTCTCTATTTCCTCTCCCCCCGCTGCGATCGTAGCGGGGGGCGATGCAAATTTCATCGTCATAGTTGCGTTAATTGGCGCGAGCTAAATCGACGAGTCATCGTTGCGCCGCTTATCAAAGAATCCGCGGCCGCCAAACCAACCCCCCCCCCCTCGCCCTCTTCAACCCCCGCCACCCTCCTCTTTCTCATCCACCTCTCGCTCTCCCATTTCTCGCGTCGCACAACAATCGGGCGCGCGTGTTTCATTTGCGCTTCCGGCGCACGCTCTTTTTAATATCCTCCGAGTTATTCGCGCAACGCGGTTTTACAATTCATACGTGTAGGCGGCGACGGCAACGTCGGCCCCCCAGCGGGGCGCGCATCGGGTTAATTAAATTTACCGCGCCACCCCCGTCACGCCACGGTTTCCGTCTCGTTAAGGTTACGACCTTCGCGTTTCATCTTGGTAAAGCGACAATCCGCGTGACAATTCGTTTCTCCCGCGCGTTCTCCGGAAGTCACGACGCACCGCGCCTGCCCCTGGGATTCGCGAGTCGTTCTGCATTACAAAGCCGGCCTCCTTTTTTTTCCTCCCCCCCTCCCCTCCTTTCACCCTCTCTCTCTCTCTGCTCTGTGCCGTCGTCTCTTCCTTCTTTTCAACGGTACCCCTCTTCCTTTATGCGACTATTGGTGGGAAACGAAACGGGTCTCTGTGATCGACCGACGTAAAATCGCGTTCTTCCGTTTGGTTTACTGTCCGAATGAAAATACTCCTCTTCGAAAATAACCGCGTTTCCTGTCGGTCGTCGAATAATTAAAGTGTCCGGACGATATATTATGTCCACATATCAACGTGGCGTATTTCTAAAGATAAATACATGACGCATGTTGTCAAGGGATATTTTCAAAGGTATAACTTATGCATCGTATACACAAGATGCAGCAGCTATGTACGCGTTTTTTTACACGCAGATCCTTTATATATCTCGCGTAATCATTTTTCTAAAGGGGAAAAAGATAATCGAAAGTAATATGTAGAAAATATTACGCTTAAAACATGTTATTCGTTTTGCCGATCGGCAAGAGAGCGTTACAAATTAACACAACTCTCCGTTCGTTTCATGGAAACAACGTATGTACGATTAAATTGCAATTATTTTCGCAGCGGTTTCTGTCAAGGCTCGTTAGGCGAAATTTTCGTCGCGTGGCTGTTCCGATTGATGCGATGGTCGGCCGACGAGTCGAATTATCGATCCTATCAGCGGTGGCTGGCTGGTCGCGTTCGTGGACAAGCTCTTCCTCGATGACGAGGAGGTTTATTATTAGCACGACGAAGGTTCGGGGTGATGAGCTTGCGCCAAGAAGGCGGCTGCTTCCGCTCATCCGTAACGCTATCGTTCACACTTTCCCGCCCAGAGGAGCGGAAGCGTGTGCCGGACGACCGTGCCAGAGCATCCGGTATATCTCCGCGTCCTTCTTAAGCGTCGGCGATTAGCGTCGCTTTGCGCCGATTGTAGTCAGAATTCATCTCCAGTCGAGACGCACTTATCTCGCTTGGGGAGCTTCGACGACTCTTTTAGGCGGCCTCGTTATTCAATAATATAGAAGGAAAAACCGCAGGCGCGGATATTTATTGACGTTGCCAAGCCTTTTACTATTACTTTTTCTCTACCTCTAGGACAGAGCCGCGAGTTTAAAAGGATTTGAAAAACGGATAATTCTCGTAAATTATAATATAAGCTGCAGCACTGCAATTAGGTATAACAAAACCTTATTCTTCATTTAAATTCCACTGAACTTCAATAGATTTTTAATTTCAAGTTGAGAGTTCTAATTATAAAGACACTGAAAGTTGCATATTAAAAGTTACGGAAAAGATGGCATTTATTTTCTCGGGAGATTCTTCTTCTATATATTCTCGACATATACATATATATACATATATATATATATAAAGTATTTCCGGGTCATCATCCATCCCTTCAAACTTTCGAATACGCGCACAAAGATAAATGATTTTCCGGCTGCCAAAACATTCACAGTCGAGGAGAGAAATAGCACCGTATATATATCTAATGACAATATATTTGTCTTCTGTCGTTATTTTATTGGCATTTGGTTCCATCCTTTATTCGCGAACATTCAAAAGTTAGAAGCGTAGACGAGAATTTCGAAGCACCTCGGCCGCATCGACAAATACATCGACAAATATACGCGACGGGGTGAACGAAGGCCCTCGCGAGGCTCCTATCGTTCGTTTCGCCACGGCACCTTCCATAGGTATTCAACCGCTATCGCTCTCACGCGCGCGGGGAATAGGAAAAAGAGGCGAGGGAGACCAGAGGAACAGGACGTTGTGTTTCTCGGAGCGAGGCGCGTTTTCTTCGCCGTTCGTGCCGAGAGACCCGCCCTACGTTATTGCTTCGGCAAACTTTTAAATACTCCGAGGAACGGAACTTTTAAATTCCAATAAATATTTAAGTTCCTCAGTATTTCAGCTCATCTAAAAGGGGGGAGGGAGCCCAGGCTCATTCCGTTGTCCCCGGACGTCACGTCGACAGTCGATATACAATATACATATATCGGCCATCGTGTACACACACACACGCACACGCACACACAGACGCACACACAGATGGATGCTGATATGTCTCGCTACGCAACGGTCTCCTCCACGCCCAATGTACGCGGGGGTGTACATAGCACGTGAGTGTAAATAGAGACATATATGGTTCATTGGTATTCGTCACCGAGCGTTTACTCTACCACCAACGGTTACGCTGGTTCGTATCGAGTCGTTGCTCGGTGCATAAGCTTAACCGAGCGTTAATCCTTGAAATTCCGTCCTGGTTTCGATCTTGCCGCTGAAAACCCGTTAATTGTAAACCGCGCATACGTTTATGCATCTGCTTTACTCGAAGGGGAATGCGTGAACAATCCTTTGTAAAATAATAACAATAATAATAATAATAATATGCTCTATAGTAGTTATCTCCCGCGTACAAAATGAAATTTAGAATGTTCCAGATTTCTCTGAGATGTTCTTCTTATATGTATATATATATATATATATATATTCATGAAATTTTTAATGAATTCGGAAAATAAAATCCTTAAAAAAGATTTCGCACACAAGAGAATATCTCTAAAGTAATTAAATTTTCAATATCCATGACAATTTTGTTTCGAACGAGGTAAAGTTTATTAAGATAAAATCTATTTGACTTTATATACATATATTCGAATATAAATAAAATTCCATCAGAGACTCTTACATCTGTTTTAATTTGCTAAAATGTGCTCGATACCGCTATCCATTAAATCTCTCGGCCGTTGCGTTCAGACGACGATAGTTTCGCAACACTCTGTACATCCCGGGGACACGAATAAGTAACGCGTGCGCGTACACAAGGCCCGGACACGCATGCAGGCGGATAGGTAAGGTACGAGTACAACAGAGTAGAGATGCGCGTGTAAAAACGTCGGGAGAGACGGTCTGTATGTATGCCCGTACGTATGCGAAGAAAGAAGGGGGTAGAAAATGCTGGGTACGCGGCATGTGAGCTCTAAGCCTCTCTCGTACGAAGCAAAAGTCGCTGACCTTCCTACCAGTCACGCGCGGGAACAACGTTCTTCGGGGTCTCGAACGTGCGCGCGTTTAGCGTTCGCTCACGGCCTAACGCGCTCACGGCGCGGAATTGAATTTTAACGATGCGACTCTCTCTCGCTCTCTCTCTCTCTCTCTCTCTCTCTCTCTCTCTCTCTCTCTCTCTCTCTCTCTCTCTCTCTCTCTCTCTCTCTCTCTCTCTCTCTCTCCTCCTTCACCTGTTTGGAGAAGCTCCTGGCGGATTCAGATTCGCCGCGTCTCCCTAAAGCTTCCCGCGCCACATTACCGCGCCCGATTAATATTACAGAACGTCGGGTTACTCGCACACCGCCCCACCGCATTTTAATGGCCGATCTCGTACTTGCGAAATATATAATTCAAATCCCCGACGCATTTGTACACACGTTCAATTTCACGAAACGGAACGCGCAATGAAACGGAATCTTGATCTTGACTGAATGTGAATTCTCGAGTCTACCGAAAGTGCTGGAGGGATACTTTGGATACGTCACATTTTTTTTTTTTTTAGGTTGTTGCTTGATATTAATTACACTTGGGTTTTTTTATATCAGCCCCTCCCTTTCGATGGGAAAAAACGATGCGATATATTTCGGTTATTGATAATGCGTCCTCTTTAACGGTGTTACAATTTAAGTGGCACGTTGCGCTGTGTATACTTTGCATGCCTTTTATGAATGTAACGAGAATATCCGAATGAGTAGTTCGCGTGTTTCGCAATCGCTTTGTTTTTTCATTAACCTCGATTACCCTGTGCGCGGGGAATATTCTAAATCGACTACGCGTCGTAAACGATTTTCAAAAGGATTGTTCATATTTTTGATGTGTTTTTTTCATGCTCGGGAAGTTTTGCGATAAGCACAACTTTTGTTCCATCCATTTTGATTTCGTAACTACGTGCTTTACCTGAGCACGAACATATGCACGGGAATAAGAACGTACGTACATCGTTCGTGTTGTCCAACCATACGTTATACGCTATTAGAATATTTCGCGTAATCATTTTTCTCTTCTTGCTGAATTTAACGATCCTATTCTTCAACAGTGCTAACAAAATGATTCAAAATATTCAAGAATAAGAAATTGATTTGACGATCCTGAAAGGCATTTATAATCGCTACCGCAAACACAATGTTCGCCACGTTAATTTCTATCTCGCGTGTCTGATCGTGTAACAATATCGGCATTAAATACACGTACTAATGTGTCGGAAAATGTATTAACCTGACGCTTGATATTCGATGTTTGATTTTCGTCGAGCTAGCTAGCGACGATATGGCGAGTGAGTCGGTAGCAACGTCTCTCGATAATTTATAGACCGATCGAATTCGCCAGATGGTACCGTTTATTCGTCGCTGCGGGAATATCTGAATGATGGAGGAAGAGATGTCATAGCTAGAGCAAATTGTTACTCTATCTCTCTCCTCTATCGTCTTCTATCCCTCCCTCTTCCCCGTCTCCTTCCGCAGCGTCGATTTCTCGAAATACGCGCTTCAGGCGAGCACGCTGTAATCGACGTCTCTCATCGGATTTCCGGGATGATTTTAAATTTCCCATATCGCGCGTACGCGACCGCCCTTACCGAGGGTTATTCGAGGCCTCAGAGCCGTCAGAGTGAACAAGCGACGCGATAGCGCGCAATCTCTAGCCTCGGCGAAATAGCGGGGCGTTCGCGTTTCCATCAAACGCGCGTTTCTCGATAACCGGTAATCTCTATTAATTACACCATCGTAATTAGCGGGTTCTCGCCAAGAGGAGGTCCCCTCTCGCGAGCAGACTCGCGGGGGGGGGGGGGGAACTTGCTCGTTTCGACGCAACCGCGCCACGAGATATTTCGTGGCGAGAACACACACGGCGCCGTCCCCCTCCCCCTCGCCCCTCGATACGTCGACTATGTTCTCACCAGCAGGGGTGTAACGATGGTCTTTAGCCCCTTTATCCCCCCCACCGTGTGTGTTCGTTACAACGAAACCTTGCGGCCGGGGGCCACTTAGGCACGTGAGCCTCTCCCAATGACGTGCCGTGCACCAACGTCGTCGCGTAATCACAATGGTTAGCGCGATTGCGATCGGCTAATGACTGAAAAAGTATACCCTCGTTAAGAAATACCGACACGATCGAGCCGAGCACTCCTCGCGATCTGGCCGGTGTTCACGAACATAAAAATCAATTTCGGTCTCGAACGCGAAACTCGCCTCTCTCGCGCGAAGGCGGCTATTTATTATTAGAATTCGACACACACATACATACACTCTCTTTCTCTCTCTCTCTCTCTCTCTTTGTCAGAGACGAGACTCACATTATAAGCAAGTGCGCCGATGCGATTCCGGATGATAAATATATTTTGTTCAGCGGAATGACGAATTCACGATAATCGTTATTAATCAGTGACAGATAGCGTAGAGAGCTCTTATATTTGTCCGATTGTACCAGAATGCGCGTGATGCAATTTGCAAATTTTCAATGTTATTGATTATTTGTAATTGAATTACGCTAGTGGATAATCGTTGAAAAATATGATTTTATATATAAAATTTGCAATTTTTACCAATTTACGTGCGTGTTCTGATTACTGCAAATTTCGCAGCAATCTGATCGCTCTACCAAATATCTCTTCGCGTTTAGTGATTCATAAAATCTCAAACCTCATTACATTAATTATTAATAATTTTGCTTAACCGAATTATATTTCCATATATAACGCAACCGGTGTTGCAAAATTCTAGAGAGAGATTAGCGGGTCGTTAATCCAAAGGTTAATTAACCTCGATCGCCAACTCGCGCTTTCACGCTCACAGAGGTGTAGGCCTCATTTTTCGCGATGACAATCGATGATCGTTTCGATGGATGACGTTTCGCGCGTCGCGAATCATTATCCATCGTAATTGATATCGGAGGCGGATATCAATGTGCACGGAATGCCGGTGGTGCTTTTTTCCGCGCGCGCGCGCGCGCTTCGATAAGCATCTGGAGCATTTTTTATCTCCGGGAGGGGCGTCATCCGAAAAACTCCCCCTCGCGGTCTCTTACGTGTGCCAAACGCGTCGCGCGAGGTGCACCTTGCCGTATCAGAAACAGAGGCTTGCGACGAATAATTTCACTTTGCGGGCCGCGATAAGGACGCGAGTGCATGTTACTCTACCCGGTATGATTGCGGAATCGCGTGATATGCTTTCGCGCACCCGACCTCCGCGAGACGTGCTCGTGACTCGGCCCTTTCGCAGTCGCTGAAAGCCGGGACGGGAGAATAAGAAGAAGAAGAAAAAAAGAACTGAAGAAAAGAAGAATTCCGGGAACGAGCCGCACATGGTTGTCGTTACTTTCTCTCTCTCTCTCTCTCCCTTCGTTTTTCGACGACGCAAGAAAGATGAGAATTGTCAGTTTCCCCGTCTTGTCAAGAGGGTGCGATGTTATATTGTAAATATTAATTTGCGTAATCAATAAAATTCTCGGGTAACGTAAATCAGCAGATATGAAACTGCAGATATAAATCTTGTGATTAATGAAACGAGAGCCTCGTGCAACGTCGACGGCAATGATGACGAGAACGTCGAGAACGACGTCGACGACGAAGACGACGACGACGACGAAGACGACGATGTGAATAGTTTGTGTGCCAGGAGTTGGTTTGTTTCTTCCTACTTTCTTCTTCCCTTCACTTCCATATCCAGCCAGCTTTTCCAGCGAGTTTCCTTGGATCGAAGCCGCGAGGGATTTGCGAGTCTCGCGGCGTTTGCTCGCTGGCACACAACGATTGAATTTCCGATGTAACTGGCTAACCGCAATCACCTTCCACCAGTTTGGATGGGAGAGTCTTTCTATCAAATATTTGCGAGTCGCGAGGCGATCCCTCTATAGATAGAAACCCCAGCGGTTTTTTCCCTCTTCATTATATCAGATGGAAAACCGTATCATCGATTTTACTTTCTAGCTTCTATATATATACTATGCGCCTTCGTAGTTCATAATTTAGATTTATTCCTGAGAAGAGAAGCCCTTTCCTTCATATTCTCGGTTCAATCAAGTTTTACGGCGCATCAAAAAATCACGAATGCCTCGGAAAACAATCTGTTGCGTGTAGCAGAAGGTTTGCTGCAAGCAAGGGTATCAGTCGTAACACCTCGCTCTCAATCGAAGTGCAGCGTCGTTAAAGGACTAAATAAATAAGAATCGGCGATATATAAAGGAATAAACGATCGACGGATGTACACGGGCGAATTTTCAGTAGCTGCAGTAACGGCGGAGAAACAGAGAGAAAGAGGAGAGAATATTCGCACAGCCCGGGGCGCGATTTTTCAAGATGTAACGTCGTAAATATTCGCCGTCGAGACGAACGATACCATCGTTGGCAGCGCGTATGCCGCGCAGCCTGCACAGCGCGCCGGCATATTATTAGGACGAACTATACGAGCCGGAGTATCGCGTAAATACGCCCGATACCAATAAATCCGCGAATGGCTGTCCATAAATACCTGGACGGTACGTGCGCGAGAGGGAAGGACCCGGCGCGAGAACTCGACGGCGGAAAACCGGCGTCGGCGGCGGCGGCGGCTATTTGGCCGACGGCCAGCCGGATATTTTCGTACTCTCGGATTGCAGCAAGGTGCGCAACTAGGCTGCATGCACCGCTCGTAGAGGAGGAGAACGCGCGCATTCGGTCACCGTCTAAATCACTCTCTCGCGGATCTCTATCCCTTTTCTCCACCGTCCGGCAGATCTAATTAGATTCCCTCGCTAGTGATGAAAAACCACTGGCTCGCACGTGAGACTCGGATGGCGGCGCGGCGTCTTTTCGCGAGGGGTAAAAAAAAAAAAGAGGATTCGCCTAGTCACGGTACGGTATCCGTCCGTGTCTACGTATCTCGGCGTACGCATCTCGCATGTATAGTACGAGCGCGCACGTACGCACGCGTAAATTTCCCCGAGGTTAGCGCACTCGTCGCCGCTCCTGGCTTGTACTCCCGAGGATACATGCGCGCGCGCGCGCGAGAGAGAGAGTTCACAGGAAATGAAGTTATGTTTGAGAATTTTCCGATTTGCGGCATATGAAGCGCGCTTAGAAGGGAAAAGGCAGATATGAATTTAAAAAAATATGCGACAACGCGTTCAGCAGTGAGGGGCCTTCGAGGAAACGTGTTCGTATGTAACACGGTGTTAAAAAGATTATTAGATTACTTATATAAAATGAGAAGAGTTTGTCCATCATAATTCCCCCATGTTCCTTTTTTTCATGTGCAAGAAAATTTGCAAGATTTTAGATACCATTTTTTTTGAAAAATAATTTTTGCAATTTTTTTTCGCTTTTTCTCTTTTAAGCGCCTCTTATAAAAGCATTACGATGTTTTTACTATCTATCGGTCGTAAAAAGAGTTTGGAATCGTCTTTGCCCGATTCTTTTCTCGTTCACGGGATGTTTGATACAACCGCCGAAGATTGCCACCGGTATTCCGAGATTCTAATCTCCGATTAAATCCATTCACGATAATCGTGACCGGCGCGCGCGAGAGTCATCGAGGACGTGAAACCGTTAGTCCGCCCCTCTCTCTCCCCCTTTTCCCTCCCACGTCGGGGGACCGACGACGGTTTACGATTCCAATTACGCGGAATCGAACGTGGATACCTCTCGTTCAATTAAGAAAAACTAATTTTCTCGCTGCGAAATCCAAGCGATTGTCGCAGCCTGCGCGTACGTTTTTTTTTTTTCCCCTTTTAGCTATAGCGCGGTAATTCGTGCGGACGGTCGCTCTCGTTGGATTAAATTTGGCGCTTATCGTATTATCCCCCGCGCATAGTTAATCTCTTAACGCCTTAGAGAAAGAAGGCGCGCAATGAGCAAGCAGCTGTTCGAGCATCTGAAATCATCCGGGAAATGTCACACCGCAGCAACACAATCAACACGGAATTTTTCCAAGTAAGTTTCAATGTTTCACTGTATATACGAGTGGCGTACAAAAAAAAATAAAAATCTCAAAACTCTTAAAATATATCGACTTGCAATATCTAATCTTCTTATCGATTTATGTTAAATTAATTACGCTAATTAAAATTTATACTTATGTACGATATTTTAAGATTGTCCTATAATAGCAGTTAATGATACGTTTCAGTGGACTTAAAAAAAATTACGTTATATTAGCTTCGATATCTGCTGCCTTTACAGTTTAATCCTGTAACAAAGATGGATCTCTACTCTCTCGTATAACGACCGTCCGAATTTCGATCCTCCAATTAAATGCCGCTCGAAGGGATAAGTTCTATCCGAGAGAGACAGAGAGAGAAAGAGAGAGAGAGAAAGAGAGAGAGAGCGAGAGAGCGAGGGAGAGAGAGAGAGCGAGAGAGAGAGAGAAGAGAGGCGAGAGAAACAAGTTGACCGTACTAAATCCGATATCCTGCGTCCAGGCTACTTCACGGAGATACGTCGATATAAACGTATAGGATTTTTATCGGTATCCCCCGTTCAGGATTGGCACGGTTCTCCCGATACGACGATCTGCCATTAGTTACGTCCGGGATACACGTCGGACGACGAAACGCAGGACTCCGGCTCTGTGTGCCGGCGATAAAAGTTCTAACGTAAAAATACAATTTGGAGGAGAGTCACGAGGCTCGCCCATAGGATAGGAACTCCCGAATAAATTCTATCCCTACGTAGTGACCAAAATGTCACGAAGACTTACCACATTCGCGACAGATTTATATTACGTGAAGATTATTTACGTGAAGATTTATGCTTGTGCGTGATCCTAATCAAGCCAAGACGTGGCTCTCCGATATTTAAGACACGCGTATTTCACGTATTGGAGGAATTATTTTCGCACATATAGTCACACAAATAGAAAATTTTCTATATATTATGTAGAAAAATACGATTATTTTCTGGATTCTATGGGTATTATATTATTTTTTGCCACAATATCTGGAAAAGATAATATAATCTATCCATAAACAAAAAAATTGAGAAATATAATCCCCTCTCCATCCCTTGTGTATCTAAAAAAGTATACCATATTCATCGCAGAAACCAGAGTTCCAGTGGTTGTACGTATGTAGTTTTAAATTATTATTTCCCTTTTCAGGTACGCATACACACTCAAATACAATGTATTAAAAGCGACCATTCTGCTAAATGAATTAAAGCAAAGATCCCGGAATTTTGAATATATCTATGTTTGCGTGCGACAGGCATATTCGAAGCCGGATTCTAACTTGAACCACGACGCATTTGCAGATTAAAAGCAGCAAAAAACGTGGTATCAGTCTTCCTTCGGCTTCTTTCGGCGAGGAAGAAAAAAAAAGGAGAATTCGCCTCAAGCTCTCCTTTCTCAGCTGGCCCGCTCTGTTCCAGTATTCTTTTCCATTCGTTTGTGCACTATACTTTCTCTCCTCTCAAGTCTTTACTTAGCCTTTTATGCGCCTCTTCTGCATTCGCCGAGTAAATCCGCGTTGTAAGCCCGCCGCCGTCTTTTATTGTCGTCTATTTGCGTGCATGAAAGTTCGCGGTTTTTCGCTGGCAGAGTTGAAACGAATAGCAGCGGGTCCGAGATTTCACATTCCAAAGGCCACATTCAGCAAACGACGTGACGAAATTGTGACGATATTTTGTTACGTTATTTCACTATTATTATTCTATCAAATATTAAGATTGACGTACAATTTATCGTTACATTCTTGTTTTTTTTTCTTCATTGAAAAAATAGTGCCAAAGGCACTATATTTTGCCGCTCTCTATTAATAAGTTCTATTTGAAGTAAAATAATTAATTTAACTGGAAATGCATAAGACGAAGAGAGCGAGCGCGTTTACCGTTTCGCTTTTAGAACAATCTACGTTACGTTTAACGATTTCGCAAATAAATAAACTCCGATATTCGTTGCACAGCGTGCCGGGTTGACATAGCGCCACAGTACATAGAAAAACCGGGGAGAAATCGATTCACTTCTCCATAAACCTATATTATTTCTTGCTTCTATCATTCTGCCTCGCTTTTTGCCGCAGCGATCGCGTGTTCTGTTTAGAATGAATGAAATGCGTGGCAACGCACAGGCCACGACGTGGATGGGGGGAATTAATGAAATGCAGTTTTTTTCCAACCACGTGGCTTTGGGGCGCAATCGATCCAGCGTCGTCGAGGGAAATGGAAAAGAAGAGCGGGAAGAATTGCGCGGAAACCGATTTCACATGACCAATCGCGATATTACGGTGCGAGAGATGAGCGGCCCTTTTCGCACAAAACCCCGCACAAAAGGATCGATCTTTTCCTCTTTATCTCGTAACGATCCTATCCGAGAGCACTTGATTTCACTCTAAGAAGCCGTTACAAAACTATTTCAATTTCTTTTGCCAAAGGTCCTCTTGGCACCGAAGATTTCCTCGATATTTTCCCCAGGATTCGGCATTCTCTACGGACCACTTTATCTCGCCCCTTGTCCCCCCCCTCAACCCCCTTCCCAACTTATCCTACCCTTTTCACGCCTCGCCCGACGCATATCGCTCCAATCGAGTCTCGCGCGGACTGGCACGCCTGCTGCTCGATAACACGCTCGCATACGAGCGGACTCCTTCTCTCACCCCTTCATCCCCCCGAAAGAACGCCAATATCCCGATCGTATTATTATTGCCCTCAGTTTCATCCTCCGTGTTTTAGATATTATTCCATAGAGTGCTTCGTAGAGAGGACCTTATCAGACTTTAGGAGCTGATTGACGTGATGGAGAATTTTTTGAATGGAGTTTTAAAACTTTCACAAGGATAAGATCAGCTCCAATATACGAGAGCGCTTTCAATATTCGATCCGTATTATACTAACGTCCAAGATCGAATTTCGATTTTAAATATCAATCGACACGATTATTATTTATTTATTTATTTTTTTCTCACGTTGTTTTCACTTTCTATAACTCAATCAACTGCGCCAATTTCTTCCAGCTACGCGAATAAAGCACGAGGCAGATTATCATTCGCGGTCGATCTCGCGGTTGATTGACGATTTATGATTTTCAATTTTCAACACAGACGCGGTCGAAAGCGGCTTAATGGGCCATTCGCCCACATTTGCATCGAGCGGCGCAAAACGTAATTAAGACCAACCTGAAATCCCAGCTAATAATACCACGGGGCAGGGAGAGGGGGGGGAGGGGGTGATGTGGGCGGCTAGCACGAACCGTCATTGCGAAATATTTGCTCGACCGGTTGTTTGCCCGTAGTCCGATATCGTCATCGACCGGACAGTCACGTTTTATCGTCACGCGCGCACATTACTTGTTCGCACTGGACGCATATGCACGCATGCATGCGTCGAACCTACGCGACAACGCGTCGGACCGCGATTGTCCGCTGTATACGGCCGCAAAGTGGCCGCCTATTGCTCGCTAAAGTTACGGCGAAAATAATGACGGTTATGAAAACAGGATTAATACAACGCGCGAACGCGCTGTTGTTACGTGAATTCGCGCGATACGCGCCGCGAGATAAAAGGGGGTCGCTCTTTAAATTTAGCTCGCTCCCCCAAATTTGCGCTCGGGAAAAAAAGCGCCGTGTTCCTGAAGCGCTATTTCGCTAGGCTGTTTCGCGTCCTTTTTCATCTTTTTCGGTCGCATTTTTTCGGTCGGACACGTTGGAATAGCGTTGCGCGCTAGTTTTCGTCGAGGGTGTTTTTTCGATTCGCCCCGGAAATCCGCTTATCCGACGTTAATCCTAGCTAGCAGGACCAATTGGCGCAAACTACGAATATGTCAATTACAGTCAAATCCCGAGAACGGAAACGCCAAAACCTTATTTGTACCGTTGTTCTTCGCTTTTAGATTTCCCGAGACGTGAAATTTCTGGCGGCCCTTCAAACAGGTATTACGGTCGGCAACGCGCCGTAATCGATTCTCGAAATATATGTGGCGTATCTGCGCGATTTTCCTTCGGTAACAAAATTACGAGCGTACTCCCTCGGGGGTGTAGTCTCCACACTTGGTGGAGCCAGGCGTCGGTACGTCATCCGCGGGATTCCGGAACGTTATCTTCCTACGTAGAGGTCCGACGTGACGTCGCCGACCGGACTCGGTGACGTTCCGATCGACGCGACGCGATTTCCAACAACAGGACCCGCCGTGTTGTTACTCTTCCCCCTATCGCCCACGGCGCGTTCGCAATTTACGTAATGCATCGTTCTCCATAAATCCACCGGTGGAAAGAGGATCGACGGTGCGATGGACAACGCCGTCGCATAGGAGATTGAGGACCGACCGGAGAGATACGAATGTTTTCTCTTTTTTTCCCCTCTCCTGGTTTTTTTTTTTTTTTTTTTTTTTGCAATTTCTCTCGTCTGTCTGTCTCTCTCTTTCTCTCGCTCTTCTCCTCCCGTTGGACGGGCTACTGATTTTTTTCGCGAACGACTGATACCGATTTCCGTAGCGAAGGACCCTCGGGCGATTAACGGCCCGTGCATTTGTTTTGTGCGTGTGCGTTTTACGCGGGACGTGTAGAGCCCGTCGTTTGGAATTCATCGGCAGTTTAACCCGGGTCGGGCCGACAGTTTTCATCTCGATTGACGCGCGTGCGTATTAATCCTCTCGCGCTAACTTTTTCATCGGTTGTAAAGTGCGCTCTAAACCGCTTCATTTGGATGATATTATCTCTATTTAACGTAAAAAAAAAGAAAGAAAAATCGCACGTGTTTTTAACGGACATTAAATCTCACGATATTTAATCGATATATTTCGCATTGTACGATAGTGCGAAACCTGACGTTCACTAAATTGTACCAGCTGTTATTGACACGCCAGTGAATTGGCGCGTTCACAACCGCGTTCGCGCTTTAATTCTGCAAGGTATATAAGGGAGAAGGAAGAGTCGGCTCGTTTTTTCCGTATCCGGCGAAATTATCGAGAGCGTCGCCCCTTGGTTGAATCCGTTACAAGGCTCCATTTGGTCAAGATATAGCCGGATGTGTAACTTTGGTTAGGACAATATACACAATCGCATCGAAAATGCAGCGCTCTGAGTAATGTCGCCGCAGTGTTTAAATATAAAATGTACTTTCACCGCGCCGGTGACGCGCTGCGGATTGCTCCCTTGTTGAGCATTGCTATCCCATGTTCGTTTCCGCGTTTCGCCGTTCGTTTCCCGCCGAGGACTGGCAATTTCGGTCGGCGGTGTGCCATACTCGTGGATCTTCGACGCGAGTAGTTTGACTTCTCTGCGACGACCGCATTCCCAGCGGTGCATACGTGAAAGATTCACGAGGAATCGCGTGTTCGACAAAGTCACGAATTATTGAACGCGTGCCGGGAGAGAGATACGAGGGAGGGAAACGGAGAACGGGGGCGGGAAAATGGGCGCGACATCGCGTAGAGGGGTTCAAAAATCCCTTCTCGATTCTCGAAGTTTCGCTCGCGTTTCCCGACGATCGCATCGAAAAAGGTATCGTTGAAAAAGTTCTTACATCAGTTTCATGCATTCAACCATGGCACACGCGGTTGACGATTGATCTTGATATCAAGATAAAAAAATGGTATAATAAAAATGTGCATGAAATATATACATATACATATATATACTTAACATTTAATAAAAAATTGAATAAGTCCTCGATCTCTTTTAAAAATCCTCTTTTAATCTTAAATAAAATAATTTGTGTCTCGATTTATCCTCCGTACATCGTAACCGACATATTTGCATCGAGGCGACGTCGCGTGTAGCTTCCGATTATAGGTGAGTGGTTACATCGGTTCTGATTAAGAGCCGTTTACCGCCGCTCGCCGTCTGGAATACCGTACCATTCTAGTATTCTGCGAATCAAGCTATTTGTACTGATTCGGTACGCCTTCCTGTTGCGCGCTTATACCGCTTGTGCCTTGCTACGTAATTTGGTAGCGAACGTGAGGCGGGTACGTGGCACGTTGCCACGAAAGCGAAGCACTATACCCTTCCTCGACTTCTCGGATATCTCTCTCTCTCTCTCTCTCTCTCTCTCTCTCTCTCTCTCTCTCTCTCTCTCTCTCTCTCTCTCTCTCTCTCTCTCTCTCTCTCTCTCTCTCTCTCTCTCTCTCTCTCTCTCTCTCCCCCCCCCTCTCTCTCTCTCTCTCTTTCTCTCTCTCTCTCCATGTAGTGCTTTTGTCGTTATTCTGACCCTCGAGTGTTATGCAATTTCACATGCGCAAAGCTGTACCGCATTAACTTATGGACAAATACAAATCGATATCTGCGCCGAACATGAAGAGGATAAAAGTGTTGTCACTCTGTCTGAAGCAAGAGTATGTATGATGTATGAAGACTGAAAAGCCACTTTCGTTTTGATCCACTTTTTACTTTCTGTCCATGGTTTATACTTAAAATATAATAACGTGCAGATCACGAATGTATCGGATTTTCCAGGCCAGAAGTAGATAGATAGCATTGTAATAACGAAAATGTCTGAAAACGACTACGACGAGCAAAAAAATGCAAATACTAAAGCATAAAAGTTCTGTCATTATTCTCAAAATGAAAAAATATTTATCTTTTGCAAGATCCAACTTGACGGAATTCTGTGTTTAAGAGATTACGCGTTTTTAAAGTTAAATTAAAAGTGCAATCAAAAGACTGTATGTCGAGAGAATTAAATCTCACTTATTTGTTGTACGATATATGACAATAATCAAAGTTTATCGATACGTTACACTTTGTGCTGTTTAAGATTAATGATAAGTATTGTAGTGCTTATAAAAAATGATAGCATTGCAACTTGATGCAATAAAACATTGTCTTGTGTCGTCGGTGTTGTTCGATAGAGATGGATTTGTGCTTTTGCCCTTTGATATTTTAACAGCGTCATGCCCGCGAGGGATAGAATTTTCTTACGGAATTCCGTCATGCGTGGAACATTCCTTATTTTCATCTCCCTGTGCGCGATCAGATCCCGCGATCAGATCTCGCGTTACCCCGACAAATTGATCGTGTAATACGAGAGGGTGCATAACAATCCACGAAACGGACTATAAAATAATACGTGGGCGCAAAATTTGTCCGCCGATTTGCCAACCGAAAACTGTCGCGTACGAAAATTCATTCAACATGTATTTTTTTCTCTTTATTTGCATTGTAATGGTAATTCCCTGTCCACTATTTATGCGAATTCCGTTGATCATAGTATGAATCCTGAAATCTCGTTATAGTTATATATCGCGTCGCGAGAATCAACAATTTTATATTTATCCGCGCGATCGATGCATGCGCAATGAAATTGATGGTTAGCACGCGCGACCTGCCGATTCGAGCAGCAAATTTGTCCATCCGGTATATCCCGGGGCAACACGTTCTTTTCTATATAGCGGTCTTTTCCAATTTAAACTCCCACCGGTCACGAAACCTCCTTCTTTTTTCGAGAGTTTTATTAAAAATTGCGATAATTCCAATTGGGACTGAAAAAAGTAAATAGACGTAAATAGACGAATATATTTTTTTCATTCCCAAGAAACGTACAACGAAGAAAAAATAAATCGAGAAATTAGAGAAACGAAACGGACTGTCGCCACCCGCGAATACACTGTTCTGTCAACAACATTCTAGAGCACGTAGCACGTTTGTCGGAAAAATTTGCGTTTTTAATAGAGCTGCGCACGAACGTGAAAGTTTCTGAATGAATGCCTTCGTTTCGCGGGTATATTTATCGAGGGTTATCGGTTTTTTTCTTCTTTTTTTCCCGAACACGTGACGGCGAGTTCCCGCTGATTGTGATTCCCTACTGACTTACATCCTGTATACGCGAACAAAATGGTAGACGCGAAAGGTAAGTAGATAGGTAGGCAGGTCCCTCGACTTGCAGTCCCTCACGAGTGTGTTTGCCCCGTTCAACTTGACCTGAATTTATCACACGCGTATTTAATCTGTTGCGAGATTTACTCTGAATATTCTGAATTCTTCGCAACAGATTTCCGACGCGCTTCACGCAATCGCTTTTACACCGAGCTTTTATTTTTTTTTCCTCTTTGCGCGGCCGATATTCCGACGTATTGTTTAGAAATTGAATCCTTCACTGGCGGTTAACAGGAGACGTGCGTTGTAATAGTTTCGATACAACGAACGTTACGGTTAACAACGTTACTTGTTCAGAAGTGACGCCATTAACGACTCTCCCTGTCGATGTATCTCTTTTTTTTTTGCCTCGTTTCCCCGCGAATACAGCAATGTATTCACGTCAACTGCGGACGTAGACTGTTGCTAATTAATCACACTACGATTATTTCAATCGGCCTGTGATAAGCTTTCGAATCTCGCTACACCTCACTCGTCCGATAATGAGATTATCAACGGAATAACACGGCTGATTTACACGGAAAAGAGATTCGGCAGTAATAAAATACGGTGCCGAGTCGGCAATGATCTCATAATTTTGACAGAAATCCGATGACACGATATTTTTCAACGGAAAACGATATTAAAGTTTGCGCACACTGTTGATGTAGTGCGATCGGGATGTTTTACGATCAGTCGCTCGTGCAATTAATGCGTCGAACTACATACACTGTTTTTTTTTCAGTTATGAATTTGCTAAACAACAATGGCGACCGATCAGAGAGCGATATCGGGGATATTGTACATAATGTCAATCGCTCGTATACTTAATAATTTATGCACGCGCGATGCTATATAATAATTAACATAACAAGTTTTGGTTCTATTTGCAACACAAACTCACGCCGCGTTAATTGCACATGCCCGATATTTCACGCCATAAATTTGCAGCCTGAATGATTTCGGAACGATGCGTTTCACACTCAGCACTACACCACTCACATGAAATCAAACGCTCGGCTCATGATAGTAATTTCAATGTTAATGGCAGTTAAGCGATAAGAACGCGGAGATAAAGCGAGAACGTAATGGAAAGTACATTTAGTAGAAATATTAAATTATCTGACAGTTTTTAACAAAATATAGAATTATGGGAAATTTTCACTTTTTCCAATATCGCGTGCAATATGTAAATTTTGATAAATATATATCATGGGCGGTGTCACTCGTGTATCTACAGAATCGCGAAATTTCAATTCGCCGGAATTATACCGGCTCGAATCTCTCCTTGTGGGACATGAATCAATCTTCCGGAAGTTACTGTTGTCCGGAGCAATAGTTTCTAGCGAGATATCAATTCTCCTGGACGAGGTATCAATCCGTCGTAAGCCCATAAAGTATCGTTTGAACGGGACATTGAGTAAGAAGACGTTTATTCCTCTGTTATTCCAACATATACTTTAGATTATTATACGACGACAAAATCGCGCAACGCGAGGATAAGAAGATTGCTGTGCTTCCTCGAATAATCCAGATATTAGTAACTTAATAGATAAAAGTAAACTTTTAGATAAAAGTAAACTTTTTTCTTTCCCCTGTTTCGTCGCGGCGAGCTCAGGTTTTGTATCCGGAAACCCGCTCGAAATCGCGCGATAAAACGATTCGCTCATTTGTCCCGCCTTCGTCTTATACCTGCGGGAAAGAGAAGCCGAGGGAGGATCTCTAAATATCCCTCCGACAAAGCCGCATTAACCGCCTAAGGGAGGATCTCCGCGTAATGACGCGACACCGCGCCGAGGATATTTACTAGCGTATGAGAGAATCTCGCTCTAAATTCTGACCTACGTGCGTAAAATTCCCCGTATTACTTGGCCTGCAACCACTCCGATCCTAACATCTACCACCCCGGCCATCTACCACCCTTCGACGTCGGGAGGGTGTTACTTTGCTCGGCTTCTGCCTTTTTTCTCTCTCTCGGCGCATTACCGCGCGCTTTTCCCATTTTAGCATGTTCGACCTGACCTGACCTTTCCTCCGACGGCGCCGCGAAACACGGGTTCAGTGTGCTAACTCACGGGAGTGCCGGTACGATTCTCTTGGCGAAAGACGATACGCGGGATGGACGGAGCAAGTAACCCGATCCGAATCTCGCATATTGCGGGATGATAACGAATGCGAGAGAATGTGCCGTTGCGCGACTCGAAAACTCAAAAATAATTGGCACTAACAAATGTACATTTATTAAAACAAGAGGTAAGGAAAACAGAACGTAAATCATTGTGAATTTACTACGCACATCGTGCCACGTGTAGAAAAAGTTATAATTAAAAAGAAAATATTAGTAAAAAAAATTCAATACTATGTCATTACCTTGTATCTGTCGCCTTTTTAAATACAGCTTGCATTTAAATTGTAAATTTATTTCTGCAAGTATATTTGCGATGCGCGAAGCTCTCGTTTCGCCGATAATTACCGTGCTATCTGGCGGCGTTTTCGTTTCCCCCCCAACCTTCCCTTCGATTCTTTCTGGCGGCAAATTATCCGGGATAAAGGTACAGATACGATACTGCATTTTGCCCCTGGTAATTACCCCGTGTGCGATCGTATCTTCTACACCTTCCAATTTCATCTGAATCCGACCGCCAATCGTATTAGCGAGGCGAGCCGCACTACGAGATCCGATGGAAATCGCGCGTCCATCGATTCCGTCCGCGATGCGCGGTTTAATACGAACGATAGCCTAGCGGCGTACAACTTTATTACGGTTGTAATAAAGTTACGGGAGAGCTGACAGCGCGCGCGGACACGGCAGAGAGAGAGAGAGAAAGAGAGAGAGAGAGAGGGTTTGTTTCGTCACTGTGGATGGCATTAATCCGCGCGCTCGCATGCACAGAACGATACAGAGTTACCGATCACACCCTCCCCTAATCGAAAACCATGCGTCGAAACACTTGGATCGTTCTTCCATTTTTTTTTCTCTACAATTTACTTTGATAAAAAACATTAGAGCGTTGTAATATAAAATTAAAAGTAAAAAATACTTTTAGATCCATTGGCAACGCTATTGATTTTGCCTAATTTTATTGTTGCTTATATATATATATATATATATATATATATATATATATATATATTGATATTTTTAGTTTAATTTTATCTTTATTTATATATATATATTTATCTTTGTTTATATATATATGATAGCTGTATTTTTTTGAGCGATAATTAAAACATGACGGAAAGTAATGTAATCAAACCCACAAACGTTTAAAAACCAATTGGAAGAATTGATCGACCCTGAACCATTCTACATACGCGGTTATCGGCACGCGCTTTACAAAGTGTCCGCGAATTTCGCTAAGTACACGCTCCACAAGTCACCGATGTATAGCGCTCGTTCTTTTTTTTACCATTCATTTTAGCAACCGCGAACCGAAACGCGTCATCGTCTGTCGATATATTCGCTTACGAGCCGGTACCACGGTCAACGCGCACGTAATTGCGAAGCACGAAGAGAATGGTCCCGTTATTGTGAATGGATTGACAGCGCCGATCACATTCTTCGATACTACAAATACCGCTACGCGTTCTACATGCGTTTGTTGAATCGTGATTTACGAATAGATTCATCCGCGCGGACATTCTCCGAATTATGACAATATATTCTACTCTACTCGATTGAACAATATAGAGAACAAGTTCAGCTCGCTTGTTCGATGCACTTTGATTGTTTGAAAAGTAAATAATTTCTTCTGCATTCGTCGAATATAACGTTCAATTATATGGCGATTATAATTTGTATAACATTTTAGAAACAATTGAAATACTTGGCAAGTTATATCTGAAATTGTGCTTCGAGCTATCTTCTCGCTTTATCGCTCGTAATTAGATTTGGACGAAGTATAACGCAGAATTGTCTAGTAAATATACTTGGCTAAAGTATTAACTCGAAATTCTTACTTTATTATATTTTAAGTACCATTTACATGGACAGAAAATAAATTTCATATTTGGAGACTTATTCTTATACGCAATATTTTAACTTTATTTTAACCGCCCTAGATATCAAGTTTGTCGCGCACATATGTTGCGACCGCAAACATCTTTTTCAGAAGGTGTTAAGGCACGTAGAGCATATTTTCTTCTTTGAACGAAGTACATCGCTTTTGGTAGAGAAAGAGAGAGAGAGAGAGATAGGAGAGACGCTCTCTCGTCTCCGCACGACTGTCTCTGGCTTTTCGCATTTTCCGCTAGCGCAGCTATTGTTTGTTTATGAAATTATCCGCGACCCAATTGGCTCGGGCGGCTTCGTCGGAAGGCTGATCTTTCGGTCGGTTTACTGCAACACCGCCAATGGTTGGCAACTCGATGCTATTCCGCAGCATCGCCAGAAACTCGTGCGCCGAGGACAGCAGAAGAGAAGCGTAAGACGGCGCAAAAATTGAAGATACTTTGGCGAGATGTTCTATACGCATTTTCCCTCGACGATGGATATTAAAGACCAAACGTACAGTCGCGGTCTCAATGTTGAAACCTTAATAGTTGTTGAATAATACATTACGAGTATTTAAAATACTCCTGCTAATTAAATCACGACGGGGAAAAATTATATTCCGCGCTCGCAATTTGAAGCAGACATTAACAGAATTTTAATATGAAATATAATTGCCGAATTTTTAATATTTTAAAATCAAGAGCCTTCGCGCGTCAATCACGATAATATCGGATTAAATTCTGTTCAGAATTGATTTCAAATTACGAGCTCTTCGAGCTCAATTCGCGTTTAAACCCCTCTAACTTCTTTAGCGTTTATAAAAACATCAGGGAGAAAAATATCAGTGAACGGAAGGGAGTGCGGAGAAACCAGGGCGCCACGGGTTTAAAGAGAGGTCAATGACTCTCTCGACGATACGATGACGGAAAGGATGCGAATTTTCTAGTTATCGCTTCCATATAAATCATCGCCTCGAGTCGCCGCGATTGTTCAATGGCTGCGTTTACGCTACGTTATGCGACTGATGTTCAGGCCTCAATGACGTTTACCCTTCCTCTTAACCTCTCTAGGCGGTAGCCGAGTAAAGCCGGGCTTTCGCCGATCTCGTTGCTTGCTAAAGCACGCCCGTTTGCTCGCCTGCTTTTACGTTTACGATGCAACGCGGTCGCACATCTTCTTTACTCTCTGTATACTTTTTCCCAGTTATATTATTGAAAAATACGAAGAATCTACAAAACAGAGTCATATGCAAGCGCTGTAATGTTCGAGAAGCTGTTCTCCTAGCGTTAAACTGTCTCGTTTTAAATTTTATTCGTCTAATAATGGTACGTAATGTAAATGCGAGATGAGAATACTGCTATATTCGCGAGCTAAATGCGTAACGAAACCCTGCTTTTAAGGCGGCTTTATATTTTCAGCACGAGACTACGAGAATACGATAATGCCGCGTTTGTTTCATATTCAAGTGAGCAACAAGAAAGATACTGCAAATCAGGAATGTGTAGTCATTATCGATCGTAAGCAAGAGAGATACACGCTGCTTGCTCGCGAACCGATATCTGTAGATTAAAGTACAATGTGCACACGTGTGAGTAAATGTAAAACTAAAGCTATAAAATTTTTTCGATGACAAAATTCAATTTCCAAAGAATCCACGCTCAAAAGAAAATGCGCGATGCTCCGAGAGACTTCCGAAAGATATCATTGCCGATCGCATGCATTTATGCCTTCGCAATACCCCGAGTGCAATATTTCTCCCGAAGCACGTGTACACAATCATTTTATTAACTCTGACAGATCGAAGAAGATCGTCCCACCGTGCGAATGAGATTTTAACGCATCTCCGGAAATTACCATATTGTTTCATTCGCAACGCTATTGGAGGACGAAATTTCATTCTCTCGGAAGCAATCCGGCACAGAGTGCACTACGGTTGGATGGAACGAACAACGCGTGCGTTATTCCGCGTTGCGACGACGTATCGCATACGACGGCGGAAAAGATCGATTCTAAATGTATCGACATTAATACTCCAGCGCAAAAATCGATGAAAGATTCGCAATCTTTTTTAATCTACTACGTAGCTTATTGCGAAAAAAAAATATTTTGTATACCTAATCTATTCTTCTCTTCCCATGTGTGCACATATTTTCGTCCAATTCTAATTCTCCGACAAATAAGACTTTAGCAAGGCTCGCAAAAAAAAATATTTTGTATACCTAATCTATTCTTCCCTTCCCATGCACATATTTTCGTCTAATTCTAATTCTCTAACATATAAGACTTTAGTAAGGCTCTCAATGTGAAATACATATTTAAATTTCAACTAGCTAGAAAGAGCCAGGATGGTGGTGCGTCAGTTTCAAAGAAAAATTATTTTTCATTAAAACTTTCCTCGGTACGATACCAAGTTAATAATTAAATTAATTAAATAAATCTCAATTCGAGATTTTATTTTTAATAAACCCCTCTGTCCCTCCCTAAAGAAGCGTAGACGAGAAAAATAATTCTAATTCTCTAATTCTCAAGTCTCTCGTCAATACGAAACCACGATGAAAAAAGAGGGATAACACAATAAAGACGATCGATCGCGCTCGTGGCGTCGTAACGCAAGGAGTGCACGAGGTCAGTTACACTCGGCGATTTCCAGTGTAAAGACAAGAGTTGCGTCGACAATATTTAGACACGCGATGCAACATTTATGTAATTACACTCTCTCGCCTCCCTCTCTCGCCGAGTGTAGTCGATATTAATATTTACACGCGGAAGAGGATGCTGCTCAAAGTCGTATCCCCTGAAGGGGGATAACGATGTTACACGATGTCTTTGTCGTGCATCGTTTCATTTGTCGCTAGTTTATGATATATTTCTTTGCCGTATTTTTCGAGTTGTGCGCGTTCCAGTTGGCTTTTAGCGCGAGACTCGATGCTATCATATTGCGAAAATTATATGCCCTTTGTTTCGACAAATATGTTATCGACCGTCCGGTGCGTTCTTTTTTTTTCATATTAATTAAATTACGATAATTAGTAGTCGGCTTTTGTTCCGGTAACTGCGATTCATCGTTTCGCATGCGAGTGTAATTACGCTCCATGCTAAAATTCCACGCAAAAGTCCTTTTTATTATTTCACTACAAGAGCCCCCGCGATCACGGCGCTTAAAAGCCGACGCGTAGTAGCTTTATATTCCCTTCGAATAACCGGTGAGAAAAAAAATTCCAACGTATGTATGCAACCGTATGTATCACGCCCGCGATACGGAAAGCTAACTAATTTGATATCCGAACGACATTCGTGAGAAATGCCGCGCCGGCTCGTAAGAGCGCGTATCGGCGACATTACTAAACGAGGTCGACGGAGTGCTTTCGAGCACGCACGTGCCATTTACGGAAGTAGGAACCGACGTTGGGGGTTGGAGGAGGGGGGGGCGGATATGCGGAGAATACGACAGTAAAGGCGAATTCACGCTCATCATTTCGATGAGCATCTCGATTGAATCGCGCGAGGTTGACGCATGGAACGGAGAGAGAGTTTTCCGTTAGCAATCTCGACCATTAAAATTTATTTCAAACTTCTCTTTTGCAGAATAGATTTCTCCTTTAGTCCTAATCTTTTTCAATTTCATTCATCGTTGAGTCCGATGTGAACTCACGGCGATAAGAAGGTTCTCTCTCATTAGACGCGTCATCGGCACAATTTTATTTCTCTTACTCAAATTCTTTCACTCCTTAAACGATTCTAGGATTCTTCAAACGACTCTTTAAACGTTCTAAGATGATCATCAAGAATGAACCGTGTAAATCCGCCTTCAGATGCAGCACGAACGATGCAGGGGCGGTAGAGCGAAAGGCGGGGGAGGACTACGTGGGTGGAAATTACCGCGCCAGTAGCAGAGCGTCTCTCGTTAAATGCATCCGACTGTTGTTTTATTAAGCGTAAGCGTAATCGGTTTAGCAATGCCGGGCGCAATCGCGAGGCGAATATAGCCGGCGAATCGAGCCTCGCCGAGATGCGATGAGCTTTCACGGAGCTTGCGCGGTCGCGCGCGATCATCGCGAATAAGTCTCGTTGGATACTTGGGCAAGCTCGTTTTCTTTTTTTTTCTTTTCTTTTTTTTTTTACGAGCTGGCAAACAACATGCTCGCCGAAACTTTTACAGTAGACAAGAGCGATTACGAATGCGACTTTGAATGCCGAGCTGAGAAGGGGGACAATTTTCCTCGTCGTATTATTCGCGTTATTTAAGACCGAGAACGATCTCGAATCAGGAAGCTAAACGGGTTACGTCGAACGGGAGAATTCGCGAGAACAAGTCGGGAATGTAGAGCGAGATACGTTTCGCTCCTCCAACACAATATCGAAATATCTGTAAAAATGTAAAAATGTGTAATCAGCTCGTGGAACGCGCGGTTAGAGAGTTTTCATCGGCCAATCAGAATTCTCTGCTATCGCGCGCTTCATTCCTGAGCTCATTATAATGCGGCTTGATCATGGGAAATAGGGGTACGATGGAAAGCCCGGATTTTTGGTCGAACGAGCGCTACAAAGGGCGGAGTTTTTGTTTCATTGTCCGCAGAGCGAGAGAGAGAGAGAGAGAGAGAGAGAGAGAGAGAGAGGGAGTGGTGCGAGAAGAGAAACGAGAGCAAGCCGGACGGTTCACGGTAATTAGTACACGAAGGACGGGCTTTTTAGTCTTAAACGAACTAGCTTGCCGGGGTTTATCCCGAAAGCGGCGTCGTTAAGCCGCACGGGCAAAGAAACGGAAGAAAAATACGAAAAGCGAAGACGAATGTTGGCTGACGGACGAATCGTTTCTTGCGGAACTTTAAAATGCATCTCGCGAACGATTTCTCGCGATACAATTCATCTTTAAAAAATACATACGTATAAGATAGATCAAAAGTTTCTGATGAAACTGACATCGATTTTTCGGAGTTTAATTGCCTGAAAAAAAAAAAATAACCTGATTGAACATCTTTCCGCCGAATATCTTTTTCATACAATTATAGTTTATATTCTTCAATAAACCATTTTCCTGCTATTTTATCAATAAATAATCCTTTTTTTAATCCATTCATTGTTATTAGATGAAAAGCTCAGTGAGAAAAATATTTTTACGAAATGTGCGACAGATACAAAGGATTTGGAAAACCACATTCGCACTATATAGATCAAAGATCTCAATGACGCGAATCGATTCGATTCCACGGGCGTTGCATATTCACCGCGAAATTACAAAGCCTCATTTTCACGGGATAAAATGTACACGAGCGAAACCGCTTTACCGGAGATCCTATCGCTTGACGTGCGGGTGCGCACAGCGTTGCGAGATGAAATTCGGCTTTCGGGTAATCGAGAAAATCCAGGATCGCGAGTATCGCGTTCGGGCGAAGGTGGAGTCAGGATAGAAGTTACCTAAGGATCCTCCCGACCGTAATCCACGTCGTAATCGTCGGCTATACTCGCGGGCCTGGCGGGGACCCAACTCTATTTTCTCTCTTATTCAAACCCATCCTCTCTCCGCTCAATTTTTGCACTCCGCTTCACTCGGCCCGGGCGTGTGCACCGGTATCGTTTTTATAGATTTGCGCAAATTCACTGGATGCGCGCCGCGGAGACGGCGTTTTAAGGCGAAATTACGATAATTGGGCCGCCGCGCGGAATAGCGGCGTAAGTCGGTAAAAGGAAAAAAAAAAAAAATACAATTTCGGAGTACCTCTGCCGGTTTTCGTGCACAATTATTTCGGCGTGACTAATCTTTCTCTATAAAAAAACCGTAAAAAAACGCTATGATAAAATAACAAAATCTTGCGTTGCATGAATTCTCTCCACAATATTGATTTCGTTTCTTTTTTTTCTCGAAATAAAGAAAACATGATTTATACCATTGTTTCGCTTTTATTTCGCATTCCGTTATTTGATGCATAAAATACCGGTATACATAATGTACGTTATTCAATCGCGAAATATACTCGATATCCTGACTTGTCATGCTTCGATTCCGTTATAGATTCTTCGATAAATTTAAGATCAATTTCATTTCGTTAATGAGACTTTGATTAAGGAACTTTAAAGAATTTTAAAGAATTATTTGACATAGATAAAAGTTCTGACAAGTCAATCTGAAAAATTAATACACGATTCTCGACATCGTTTTCAACTGATTTATTGTCGGATATATAATTTGCAATTGATTTCTTCAAGCGCAATTATTTTTCACAGTTAACGCAAATATTTTTGCAGCACGACCCTTTATAATGATTTCCATACATACTGTATAAATTTCTGCATGGTTGCACGTGGATAATTTAGTCTCAGTTGGCATAAAGGCCAATATGCGCGCGCGAGAAAGATACTTCGCACGAACAATGCCATTATAACCTGTTGACTCGCAAACAATCCAAATAATGTTTATAATGGCTTTGTATACGGCTTGTAAACTAGCCCAACAAATGCTATGTTATTGGTTAATGAGAGATTTCTGTTATTTTGTCAGTGACGGCGCGTTAAAATATCGATTTGTCTGGCACGAGAGACGATCTTGCACAAAACACCACGGAATTTAACCGAAATACGTAGTCACTAACCCAGCGTTTTGGCCTTTATAGAATTCACGTAACTTAATATCTCGTGTTTCAAAGTGTCCATGCCGGATAACAAAAATAGAAATAAACAGCGTCGCGATCGCGAAATATTAAATCACATCCAAGCAACCAATATTTAATAAACTATCATAATTGACGATCTTTGCTTTTCATTATTTTTTTTCTTTTTCAGCAATAATTATATAAGTTTTTAAAATTTCTCTCCGCGCAACGCGCCTCATTCATACAATTTTGTATCTTATTTGTAATAACGAAAATATATTATTTTGTATCTGTATTTATTTTTGCAACTAAACATATGTTGCATATTATATTTGTAAATATTGTATTTTGCAAATGACTGTATTTATATTTATACATATATCTCAGATGTCTACGTTTAAAAAAATCTCTAAACTATCGAAAGAGTATATTTAGTAGAAATAGATATGTAATAAAGGTAATTTTTTATGATATTTGTCATTAAAAACTAGATTCTAGCAGTCTGTAAATTGTGCAAAATGTGTTGATGTTAATAAAAAAATTGATAAAAGAGAAATGAATTTTAAAAGCTCAAACGTTGCTACGCTTATTGTTTTTTCAATGCGATAATGTACGGCTATATTATCCAAACTTATTTCAATGCATTCGAGGTCATAAATTGATCGTGAGGCAGCTACACTTTTGCTCGGAGCGCTACATTTTTACGATCGACGAATTTGAAACACGCGCAATAAATTGTAGAAGGAGATTTTAACGTTGCGCGAAAAATTTCATTCAAGTTATACATAAACTATAATCAAATTGCAAAATGTTTAACTTTTTCATTACATCGTATTTTTTATCGTTATTAATTTTAAAGATATTTTCAAATTATGTATATTAATAGTATTTTAAATATAATGTGTTAAATATGATATCTATAATTATTTATAAAATCGAGAGAGAGAGAGAACAGGAATAATTATTATAATTATTCATTTTACAAAAAAATTATTTTAAAATACATTATAATTTTTAAATTAAAATATATTCCAGAAATATATCCTTTCCAAGTTTCGTATTCTTCTTTAATTATTCGAAAACTCAATTCTATTCAGCTGATCTGAGATTAAGTAGCTATTCTGTCTCGTGCTTAGCGATTAGAATGCTGTATATCGCGCGAGTTAGCAATCTTTTTGCTTTCTTGTATCGCTTAACTATACCTTTATTTTCGACTTTAAAAACTTCAGACTAAATCGCCATCGCATCGACGCAATGATTTTCTGTCAGTTTTTTTTTTAAATGCAAACGCTGGCTTATCCTGGAGGTAAATCCGACGATCCAATACACGTGTACGTCATCAAGACGACGTTCTCTCGACATAGCAGCTGATCGCCATAGAGATATAATAAGAAGACGCGAACCAAACGAGCTGTCGTTTTCTTTTCGCAGTGTTGCCAGTGATAACACTAGATAATGAGATTTTGCCTTCTTCGTAAATCAGGAGATACTCTCTTTCGCTATGTATGTTTAGGTTCACTTTGAATTTTTAACGATCTTTGAGCATCGAGATTGTATCATCTTATTATCAACAGAAAAATCAGATTTGCGACTAATTAAAGCCTGAAACTCCAAAGTCCATTATAAAAGTCCAATAAATATGAGAGTTGCACCGAAGATGAAGAACGCAACAAATCCTTCTTTCATTCATAATTCATGTCGTGAAAAATTCAAATACGTCATATGTATATCTTTAACTTCCTGGATAAATTAACGATGTTGATTGGAGAAGGGAAGAGAAATAATAATAGTCTGTCGACCGAGGCGATTATAAAACTGGAAGTCGGTAGACGCGCGATGCCACTTCGACCTCGGCCGCTTGCTTGTCCTTCCGGTCACGCGAAGTCGAGAACTTAAATACATGGCGGCAGCTTCGTCGTTAATTGGTCGATCGAAGATGGCCCAGCTGGACGAGGAAAACTTGTTCGCCGATGAAACACCTAACGCGGACACGACGTCGAGGTGTCGAACATCGCGTTGGGAGGATTGCTCAACAGGAACTAACATCGCGCGATATTCGACGTTTTCGACGATTTCATTAGTGCGATAATTGACAGATATCTGTCTGCCAATATGGCATGTATCCATCTGCTAATATGGATATATTTATGGCCAATTATGTATGCTATGCCGATGATAGACAATGGGCCGACATGATGCTGTTTTCTTGACAAGATTTCAACTAGGCTAATGACGTACATAAATACTTGATCATCGTGACGTATATCCTCGATGATTATAAAGACCGTCGCGATAATTGGCATGAATACATTGTCTATAACGAGGAAATTCACCCTCGAAAACGAGCTAATCGCGATAATGTCCCCGTGGGAACGTTTTCAACGGGGGATCCGTTTGAAGAATTCTTCGCGCAACGCGAAGTGAGAACAAATCGCGTTTATCTCCCGCGGTCATCTTCCAACAGCGTTTCGTAATCGAGCGTGTAACACCCGTCGCTTTCAATTTCGCCGAATCGTCGTGCAATCCCGGCTCGAATAGTACACCCGCCTAGATCTTTGCCGCAGTGTCTTTCGCCGCTTTTAAGGACAAACCGAGAATAAGGGATAAAGGCGGATGATTATTCCGCGCATACCTCCAACAGCTCCAGTAAGCTGCTCCTCCGCAAGAGCCGCGTCCCGGTTTATTTTCCGCGACGTAATCGTTCTCCTTGCGTTACGTTCCAGAAGTCAAGTCAAGTCAAGTCAAGAGAAACAAATGCCGATATTGTTTGCCCATAGAGATAAAATAAGAACGAGTGCGCGCCACATTGTGTTTGGATTATTTCTAAGAGAAATGTTGTCTTACATTCTTTTTTTAAAAAAAAGGGAAGAAGGGAAAAAGAAAATATATAAAGGAGAAATAGCCTCTCAGAGAAATTATGTGATTATTCGGTTGATCATGCTATCCGCAATCCATTCTATGGTTTACTACCGTTGGAAAGAAAAACATTCCATCGTGCTTATAGTCGCTGAGGCAAAAGCACCTAAGGATTACAAGTCGCGAGAGACAGAGAGAGAGAGAGAGAAAGAAGTAACAAGTTGTTTGTTCAAGCCCGCGAATTTTCCGAGGCACGAATAGTCGCGAGAAAAGTTGCGCGTCAGAAGAAATAAATTCGTTTCTCCAATAATATCGACGTCCTCGCGCACGAGAAGCGTAATTCAATGCTCGCCGCCGTATCGACGTTAGTTCATTAACTTGTTACACAGTTGCATGGCGGACGCTCGATATCTGCGTTATCGATTTTCAGTCGACTTCGATGGCCAAAGTGCCGTGACGCGACGTGGAGTATCTTCGCGCGGATACAACAAGCTAATACTCTTCCGTCGAATGCCCTTTTTTTCCTCTTTCCTTCGCTATCTTCTCTCTTTGTCTCTCTTATCGAGAGAACCGAAGGACGTATATATACGCTCTTTTCCAACGATCTCATCGATCGCGCGACCTACTCATCGCGCGCGCACACGTGTCACAGGTGCCGTTTTGCAGGTGCATGTGTTCGCGTTCGTATCTAGGCGTTCAGCTAGACGACTCGTGAATTTATCACGACGTTTTCTAGTCTGCGAGCGGTTTTCCGTATATATAGCAACACGTCGTCGTGCGAATGAAGCCGCGGGACGTCGTCTAATAACTTAATTATTGTCAAGCCACCTCACTATGCACTGAATAACAGAAACCGTGCTACTTTTCTTTTTCTCTTTTCTGACTTTCTGAATTCAATTTAATGTTTCTCGTCGACGTATCGACTCCCTTCAACTGGAAGCGCCTAATTGATCAAACTCGCCTTTCTAAAAATGAATGATTACCTCAATCAGACTTAAGAGGACCGTTCACTATTTAATGATACTTATAACTTTCTATGCTTTGACAAACTTGATTCCTTTGGAAACAAGCGCCGTCTTTATCAAATAAAACGCAGAGTATCTCGGAGAAAGATTCGCGACTTCCTTCCTTTAGGATATTTTTATTGAAGATCGACCTTTCGAAAGTTTATTGTGCGTTCTCTTATCGCAATGTTTCAAGTTTCATTGCTAAACATTCGGATTACGAAATCCAGGCTAAGTTTCCGTGAAAGCAGGAGCCATTCCAAATTAACTTCCCGACCAGTCGCAGACAACCTCAGCTAATCAGAGAGAAATGATTCCTTCTACGACGCTTCTACAAAGCTACTCTAGATGACGAGAATGCGGATTGTCCCGCGCGACGCTCGTTGTACGCCGAGAAGAGAGAGAAGACTCCAAGTTTCGCGCTACGAATTCCGGTGGGGTGCACGAGACGAGCTTGGCTCGTCTCGGAATTGTGTTTGTCGCGAACGTGACGGACCGGAAGAACGGGTGGCGCGCGTGCGACACGAGGAAAGCCGGTGAAGATCGTCCTCCGGTCTCCTGAGGGAGATCCCTCTCCGTGACCGATGCGGGAGACGACGACGACGGAGACGACAGAGGGACACGATAAACGGCACGAAGCGAGACTCGTCGTCGACTTTGCCTCGCGTGCCAGGACGACGAGGACGACGGAAGTGGCGACGATCGTCGTCGTCGTCGTCGAGAATTTTCCCGCCCGCGAGACGGCCTGTGCACGATATTTCAAAGGATCGGGGACCAACCGGATCTTAGCTCGACGCGACGGTGTCTTAACGGACGGTTTCTTAACGTGTCGGCGGCGTTTCCCCACGTGTCGACGATCGTTAATATAACGCCCGGCACCGCCGCGGGTCGTCCTGAGAGCGGGCGCGACGTGAAATACTGCGGCGGGTTCCGTCTCGACGCTTCGCTGCCGCTTCACGTGCCGTCGCGCCGTCCGGCACGAGTCGTTTCCACGTTAACGCGCCAGCTATTTCGTCGCGGCTACATCAGCTGGTTCCGCCGCTCGCATCCGCGCGATTCTCACCGCGATAATTACGTCCGAAACCGGCTCGGCTTCCCGCCGACGACGACTGGCGAGATCGATCGATGCGACACCGTCTCGCGACGCTAAGAATAAAATTATATAGACGCGCACAAAAGGGTCAAAGCTAGATTCACTATATGTATTCGTATATATTATATTTTTAAATGTCTTGCATAATTTGTGGAATAAGATTCGTATATTAACATGTATTATACACGACACTTTCTGATATAAGGATGACATTTTTCGATTAAATTTTACTTATACGCAAATGATTGATACGTTTCATGTATATGTAGATATTAATAAAATTATGTAAATATTGTACACATATTTCTGTCAAAATCTGGCTTGTTTGGTTAAAATTTTAATGGAAATCTATCTCTAGTTCGCCTCTTATATAAGATGTTCCTATTAATCTCCTTACGTCATTCACATTGAATATTACTCATATTGAATCACGCGCAGATTTTTATTGAATAAACGTCGACAAACTTATAAATGTTCTCTCTCTATTTATAATTTATCATAGCTCCCAGAATTTTTTCGAGAAAATATTGTCATCTCAAACTCCCTTATTAGATTTATCACTAACAATAAAATTAGTTCTCGCTATTAAGTTATCGTATTTTCATCATCCTGATGTTTCTCCTACATATAGTCCATCACTATATACACGTGTATAATTATTTCGTATACCGAATAATCGTTTGTGATAGAAATTTGTTGTCCATTATTACGTCTGTAGAATTCTCATGTTTAATTATTCATAACTCGAAGCATAGGAAGCGCACGTTTCAGGACATCCACTATGGCCGACGACGACGACGACGACGACGTCGTCGTCGTCGCGAAACTCGATCGGGGAGTGCGTAGATGTCCAGAGGGGAGCGCATAGACGGCGTATCCGCGCGTTGCCGGAGGCGGATAGTAGAATCGTCTGGCATTGTGCTTGCAAATCAAGCAGACCGAATTTACATGAGATTTATGGCATTCCGTTTGCTCGCGCCCTCGCTCCGTAACGCTCCCCCCTGCCCACCCCCCTCCCCCCTCGGCGTTTCTGTTCTTCTCGATACCCCCCTGTGTAATGCACAGCGTTCGATCGTTACGCGCGTCCCGTATGTGTGTCCCGGTCTAGGATCCACGCCGATCGTGTGTCTCCTTGCGATGGTAATACAAGTGATAAGTTATTTCTAATCGAGAGAATAATTATATCCCGGAGGAATAGTATGAACGGCGAATGTGGCGGATGAGAAATGTCCGACTATTTCAATGCTTAAGAGTGTGAAAATATTTTATATAGATATCAATATTAGATATTTTACATTCAGTTGCTTTATCCTTCCATCTATTATTATTTTCCTGCCTAATATTATATTACCCTGCCATTATAATGCTTAAGTCTTGAAATCTGAAATAGTTGAATTCTATTCTAATTATATAATTTTATTCATAATATATATAAATGTCTCTCGACGGAAGAGAATCGATCGATTATTAAATTAGTATTTTTTTCCGACTAATTTTACAATGAAGAAAATAGTTACATTAAAATCGCGTCAACTAAATTCAATTCTGAGAGAGAGTTACTGCGATATTTATAGATATTTTACCCAGACACAGTGGCTAGATCGTTCGTCGATTTCGGCAAACGGATCTGGAGATGATCGTAAGAGGGACACGTGCAAGCATAACGTTTTTATACGAGATGCCGGGAGAACGAGGACGGAGAGCTGTCGCGAAACCGGTCGGACAAAGACATCGGGATAATGATAGGTACCACGCAAAGCGCCTACGCAAAAAGACTTGGAAATAACAGCCGGGGTACCGCCCCAACTCGACGATATCTGCGCGGCAGATGCAACGATCGGGGGCCGTAAAAGGGGAAGAGGAGGGAACGTTTGCAGTATATATATGTCTGCGCTTCGCGCGGCGAAAAAGGGACGCAAGTACGTGTTTGACGATTCGCGCAAAATCGTGCGTTTAACGTGCCTGCATCCGAAATTCGCACGAGATTATCGAGAATGATAAATATGCAGGCTTAAACAAGGATGTGAGCGCGATTTCTATATTTTTTACAATTTCTAATAAATTCTCACAAAATAATAAAGAGAAGTATATTATGTACATATATATATATATATTGTAGGGAAATATAGATATTATGTCTATTGAATGATCAGAAATAATTAGGAATAATCAATTAATATAGATATCTCGGGTGAAGCCTAATATTATATAAATAACGCAAGAGTTACATATACATATATATATATATCCCTATAATATAAAATATTATGTATTATAGAAAGACTCACCCTCTCACGTGATTTCTTCATGCACGCCGTTTGTGTAGATTTGACGCGAATGCTGCACAGATCTGAAAAATTATAAGAATAGTGTTAATTCTTTTATATATATATATGTCTGTGTTATGTATCTCATTTCACTTAGAAATAGAACGCAAAAATGTTAAGGATCTCTTGAAAGCTTTTACGATTCAATATTCAATGTCCTTAATTACTATCCTCTATTCATTAACGACGAATCTTGCGCATGTTCGAATTCAGCATTACTTACAATTTCTTTCTCGTTTTTAAGAACTTTGGATGTATCATTTATTACGGACATAACACAAGCGTTTACACATGTATGTATTTTTATAATGCCTGCGAGGAAACGCGATGATCGAGAAAGAACCGGATATAGAAATACGGAATAGATAAAAAAAAAGATGGATGCATTTGTGCAGAAATATGTAAATTGATAGCTTTGTATTTTTACATATGAGTTAGAAACACTCAGGAAGATTCTAGTCACTAGCAAAAAAAAAATAATTGTAATTTCATAAGAGTTTAAATATTGTTGTGCTACAAGAGAGAGACAGAGAGAATGCTACTTATGTCCTTTTTTAAGAATGAAAATGAATTATAACTAAAATAAACACAATATAAACGAAATCACAGAATGTAATGTAAAACAGCCAATCGTTTCTCTTGAACGCATCGCGAAAATCGGAAAACGAGATTGCTAACGTATGTATGCACGACATAAAAGAAAGCAAAAAAAAAAAAACTCCCTGCAATAACCAGTATCATTCAACATATCCGAATATCGATAGTAGGTCGCTGCTCGTCTAGATGCAGCTGTACCGCAAAGTACGAGTCTCGCATCATCGCTCTCGTCTCGGAATTTCGTGAGATTGCAAGCAGCATCCGCGGGTGGTCCTTTTTAATTTCCTGTCCAGGATGCGCTTGGACGCCGCGACGTCGTGGTCGGGGACAAGAAACTCCCTCGAGGGGGTATGAGAGGGGGCGGCGGTAGATAGAAAAGAGACTTACGACGGTTGGCGGAAGAGGAGAGAAGGGGAACTGAGGCGGAATTCTTAAAATTCCGGATTTAACTCTCCTGAAGGATTAAAAGGCGACGCTTTCGAAAATGTCCAAGTGCCAAAGAATCTGCGCGCGACTTACGATTAGTTTTTTTTTTTTTTTTTACTCCTCCATCATGCTTCTTCTCTTTCATCTTTAAACAGGTTTCAGTACTTTTAGATATTTCGATCGAAGAGTGACTTATATACGAATACATATTTATGCCTGACTCGTGTTCAGTCGCATGTATGTAACATGTATATATTATAAATGACAAAAAAATCCCTTCGGAAAAGCATCGAATCTTATTGGAAGCATCTCGATCGGGCGGAAGGAAATGGGAAGAGTATGCCGCGTCGGTAAGTGGATTCGTTCTGTGTACAACGCGTCTCAGACTACGTATATGTATATATGTAAAAACCATGAGCTCTCTCCTCGAAGACCTTCGTGAGACACGTTACGTTACGTAGGGACTCGAAAAGAGACTAGAAAGAAACCGCGCCGAGGAAACATCTAATAAACCGAATCGTTTCTGACTCTGCGATGAATAACCCATTTCTAAAACATGCAAAGAGAGAGATACGATCTGCCATTATATCTGTAATCAGAATGTATATTTAATCAACGACGGAACTTGCTTTTTATACTAAACATCGTGTAAATCTCCGTGTTCGTGACCTTTCATCGTATCGAGCGCGAAAATTGGAATGAAAGAGGTAAACGTATATTTCTATTTCGGCGGATGTGCCGAATAATCGAAAAACGTAGGACAGAAATTGTCGAGTTGTCGGGAATGTAACGATATTGAATTGGAGTATCGGCGAGACGGTGGCTCCTCATAGAAAGCAATACTTGGATGACAGTTTGACAAAGCGCTACGCCAATGTGATACATCGTGAAAGAGGTTGATAGAGAAGCGACGTAAATACAATAAAAGGAAGTAACCAGAGAGGGAGAGTATTAAGTTGAAAAATAAATCCGCAGGAACAACAATTATGATGCCATATAAAAATATATCATAATATGATCTCTCTCTCCTCCCCCCTTCTTTCTCTCTCTCTCTTTCTCTCTCTCTCTCTCTCTCTCTCTCTCTCTCTCTCTCTCTCTCTCTCTCTCTCTCTCTCTCTCTCTCTCTCTCTCTCTCTCTCTCTCTCTCTCTTTCTTTCTCGCGACAGCATTGTTTTTGATATAATTTCAAGTAAATTCAAACTCCCAATTCATATTCCGATAGAATATTTCACTGTATTATTTGAAGATAATTTTAATACGGAATAAAATATGCAATAAGCTAATGTGTTTTACCCAATCATTTCTAGCTTTAACGGAGGCGCGTATTCCGGCGGCGCAAAAGTTTTGGCAAAAATAGAGCGCGTCAAACAACGCCTCCTCATATTCGACGCAGTGTCAAAATATTTTGCATCGCACGAGAAAGAGAGCATCGCGCATTGTCACGCGTTTCGAGACTACCTTTGCATACGGGCGTACGTACGTTAATGGAACGAGCATTTCGCGCATATACACTAGTAAGGCGCATTGCGGATGATAGCGCGCGCTACCGGTACCGAGTGTATGTATGTAAAAGAACGCGAGCCAGATCGCTCTTTGATCTCTCTGTCTTTACGCCGGATACCTTTGTCGAGAATCATGATAAAGTTTTCGACGATTGCGCGCTACGTAGAGATCAACGCGCCTCTCCTTCTCTCCTCTCAGTCCTTCCTTGCGCTCACCTTGCTTTTACATCGTGACGGCCGTGTGGAATCGCGCGCGGCCCGAGATGATAAAAATTTATGGAGATGGAAGAGTAAATTGACATCCCTTATAGAAAGTTCCGTTGCACTCTATTCGAGGGATCGTTAACTTTTGAGTAGATAGAGTAGAAGAGTAACGCGATGATAAAAATAATTGACGGTAACGTGTCAAATGTCGAGCGCAAACGAGATCGAATACATTGAAAACCTAAATAGTTCAGTAATGAAATAGTTAGTGACGTATCATTAATCATTACGTTTCTCTCTTTCTCTCTTGAATTTAATATCCTCTATTCATCCGCGAATACGGATTGTCACTAACGCGATCGCAATTCTGCTCGTTAAAATCTTATTCAAGTCGAAATCGCGAATATCAAATGAAGGTTTTATTCGCGATTGGAGCTCGCTTCATTTCGAGCCGCGCAGCAATGCGCAAATTTCTTGCAATTTTTGATTAACGACACACGACAATACTCTATACCTAATCGGGCTCCATACCTAAATCCAGCTTGCCGAGAACCTATCTACCTAGCTCATCAATTTCAGGTACCCTCCCCCCCGGTCCAATGTAGCGTGCGCTAATTGCATTTGCTTCTGTGCCGATACCCGTGCCTGTCTCCATCAGATTATTATAATTATTGTTATTACGAATATCCCTCATACATGCGTAATTTACGGCGAAACAATTTGAATTACGGAGACTCTGGTATCAATTATGTGTGCCACCGCGACGCGGCGGCAACGCTCATTGGAAATTGAACATTTTTAGCACAACGCATCGTCGACGTTGTTCGAGCATTAAATTATGTACGTCGATATATGCGTCGTCCACGCGTAGTGCGTGATATATCCGCGCCGGTAAAACATTTCGATTAAATGATACGGCACTTAATCGCCGCTATCATCTTTCATTCTCGCTTTAATGCTCGCCTTTACATATAAATATATAACTTGACAAAAGCATAGCTTAAATATAGCTTATACATAGCTTGTTTAATATCTATAGGATTTTCAAAACTATTCATTTTTTAAATATGTAACCATTGATCCCTTTTTAAGTTAAAATTTAATGGAATATCGTTGTTGGATACCTTTAATGTTAAATCTTAATTTAGTTTAATTTTAAACTTTTCTTCTTCAAGTTTAAGTTAACGAGGGCACATGATATTCCTCATATTAGATATTCCGTAAAACATGAAAAATTTATATTACTTAAGAAACTGTGCTTAAAAGGGACTCGGATGCTCCTGCGTATGTAGAATTATTTTGTGTTTCCGTTGCACACTAATAAAGCTGATTTTCTTTTCGTTTATACACGTCTAAAAACTTAAAGCGAAAACAGAACAGTGTCGCAAGCGAAAATGTACAACAAAGAACGCGTCTTTCCGCGTCGCAATCATCCCGCAATTTGTTTGAGGCGCACGGAGTCGGAATGTTTCCTTAATTGTCAGGTACACGGGACATACTATTTCATGCGGCAACCCACCTGCGCGAATTTGCAGGGCCGTAAACTCCATCTAGCTACTATCGTCTTTGAGGTGCTTTGAGCCGATCTCACGGTAAGAGTATTGAATTTGCATATTATTTGGTAGCGCGTATAGTGTGTTCTGCACGGTCCTTGTGTGCCAACCGGGCGACCGAGAGACTTCCTTCCTTCCTTCCTGCCTGCCTGCCTGCCTGCCTGTCGAAACGGCTTCTCGGACCGGATATCCAGGACCCGGCAGGATATCAGAATCTACTATAGTCTCCGCCGCTGTCGCGGATGCGCTTCGTCCGTAAATCTCGCACCTTCGTCCATCCTCGATTCGCGGCGTTTGTGCCATTAACACCGAGAACACCGAGAGGCATCGCGATTCCGCTATATTTCCCTCGACGGCGATAGTCGTTGTGATTTAGTGTGTTACATTTCGTATCGAGAGAGAAAGAGAGAGAGAGAGAGAGAGAGAGAGAGAGAGAGAGAGAGAGAGAGAGAGAGAGAGAGAGAGAGAGAAGCAAATGCGGCTAGACGAGTCCCTGGTTCGCTTACTTTATTTCGACGACCGGCGCGTTCGAACTCGCGGGAAAAGAATAAATCTGAAGTATGACTATACCGGGATATACGTTCCTAGAGTGTAAATTGTGTCTCGTTCAAGTACCGCGAACGATTTCTAAGTGCAACAGTCATGCCGCGGCGCGTCCCGGTATACTTTGCCGGCGAAAAAGGTGTATACGATGATGATGATGATGATGCCGAACAATAACGCAACGTAACCACTTCGCTCGCGTAATGTATTTCCGTCGAAAGCCTCGCGATTGCATGCCGAGTTGCGGTCAGTTCTGGTAACGATGGCCTAATTACATTATTAACCTCGCGACCTCTCTTTCCGCGATGTCTCTCACATTCTCGTTAAACGCGTTCCTTGAATATAAATAAAAAATATAGATAATTATTTTTAGACAATTCTTAAAAAAGTTTCATAAAATTTCAATAATTGCTTTATCTGTTATTAAATTTTCTACAATTAATGATGTACAATTAATATGTCAAAGCAATGTCCTATAAGCACACGCATATATGCACACATGCATGCATGTGTGCATACATACATATACATTTATAGTTTATAAATTAAATTAAAATGTTAAAACCGTTTATAATAACGAAAAAATAGAACTGTTGCTGACGTAAACTAATTATCAGATTTTCAAAATTAAAATCTTCTGATCTTATAGAGCGAGTCAAACGCATTGTAAATGACATTTAAAAATATTCAAATGAGATAAAATGTGGATTATAAAGCTCGGTGCAATCAATGTGAATTTCCTATGCAAACTGATTGTTTTGCAGTTCTTGTTAATAAATATTTTATGCGTCTCGCATGTGCTACATTTACTCGCTTCAACGGTTTTAATATGATGTCTCAAAACATATTCTGCATATTTTAGGTACATAATTTGTCAATAGTACACTTTTTAAATAAACTCATTATCGCAATATATATACGAATAAATAGGTTCTTCTGCTATATAATTATTGTATCATTATATATTGTATTATTTATTCTCTTGCACGCTCGTATTTTATTATTCGTTCTATATTCGTACTATATTCGTTTCATTATTCGTACTTTTTATGATGCACAATAATCCTTAAAGATAGAATCTTCTTTCTATTTTTCCTACGTAAACCGTGCGCATCGCTAAGAAACAGCAAGTTCTTGAAATGTTAAAACTTCTTCACATCTGCTCACATTCGGTCTCTTTGACTACTTTTAAACTATTCAGAAGGTGTTTCGACAATCGTTGTATATTGATAAAACGTGTTCTGGCCAATAGCGAAAAGTCGAAAATATATTCCGATCTTTTTTGAGAAAGAGAGAGAGAGAGAGAGAGAGAGAGAGAGAGAGAGAGAGAGAGATGTCCTCAATCTATCCTACATTATAAAGTTCTAAAACTCGAGAATATTCAGTTGATAATCCTTCGTAAAATCTTGGGATTTTTTTTCTCATTCACTGGACTGTTATTCGATCGAGCTTAACACATATTACGAAAGACTTATTTCGACTTTTAAAGTCTCCTAAATCGGCTTTAGGAGAGAAGTCTCTCGGGCGTCCAATTATCGTTCGACGAATTCCATTGGAGACACAGCTTAGCACAGTGAAATTTTTAATAAATGTCACCTGCATAAACGGTATGGATGAGGAAACTCGAGAAATTTTCGTCCGTAAACCGGTACAAAAGCCGTCGAAGGTTTACCGAGCGTATATACGTGGAACGCGCGCATCGACAAACCGGTTTCCACGATCGCCCATGGCTACATGGATGTGTGACAGGAGTCAACGTCTTCGGAGGATGTCCTCTACGCGTAATCTTCTTGCCGTTGCACAAGCGCGACTTTTCGCTACAGTGAATCTTCGTGAGGAGTGGCTATGCAAAGAAAGCGCGGACACGCCCGAGCCGCCTTTATGCAGCAGAGACTTCCTTAATGCTCGACCCGATGAGTTCCTCGTCGCGAGAAATACGCGCACGGTATAAGCGGCACACTACTGCCGGGAGGGAACCGCATTTTGTGAATAGGCAAATAAGTGCACTAAATTTCGCGGGATTAAACGGACACGAGTAAATGAAGCGAGAGAGGCTAAGTAAGGAAGTAAAATCGTATGCGATTGCGCATGTTGTTGGATACACTGGAAATCCGCTTCATTAATTTACGCCGCATAACAATTAAAGCTGCATAACTTTGTGATATTTAAATTGCGCGCATATATATATATATATATATATATATATATATATATATATATAAAATACAAATTTCTCATTAATTCAATTAATTAATAAATGCAAACGTATGAATTTCCTTCGTAAGTATATATTAAATTATAATTAAATTTGGTCGTCGTGTTATTATCATCACGATCGATAATAGACTTATAATCAATAATAAGAAGATCCAAATATCTCTCGACATCGCGAATATACCGAATTCTCTCTTCAAGATTATTGACTTGCCTAGACGGCATTTTATTCTATTCTCGAATAAAATTCTCCGGCCGCGCAAAAGGGATTCCCGCTCCGTTCGATCGAAATGCCGTTGCGCATTTTACCTGTCAGGCAGTTTTCAGCATCTCCGATGAAATATTGGGGCATAAACCTCTTTATGGGATCACTTAACCAAAGTGTCCTTCGAACATCTATTTTTAAAGAAAGAATTTCAACCGCGTCGTAAAACGATGAGATTGATGATGAAAAAAATATCTCAAAATCCGCGATATTCTGTAAGAAGATTGGACACGAAGTATCCGTATAAAAATATTGCGCGTGCAAAATATGTAAACAAAGAAACTTTTCAGAATCATGCATAATCACGTACGTTGCATCGAGCACGTGCTCGTTCAATGGCTGTCCGCGACAAGTTTCGCCATGCTTATTACGTGCACCGCAAGAACACAATTGCCTCGGAGCTAGAAATATTGTCGTAACGATGCGTGGCCGCAAGATTGCTCATCGGCCACAGAAAGTAGCTAACTACCGTAGGCAAAAGCGAGCGTGAACTTTTTTCCGCACCATCAAAGCTCGGCATATCCGACGATCAATGGCGTAAGTTAAACGGGAGCGAAGGGAAGGAAAGATCGCTTAGAATGCAAGAACCGCTTGGAAATGCAAAACCGTCGAAATCTAACATAATATTTGTTATATAATAAATTATATAACAAATAATGTCAATTAGCTTTTTTAATCGTAAATCGACGGTAATTTTAATCGCGACAAATTTAAACATTCTACGAGAAAAAAAAAGAGAACTATACGTAATGTATTACGAAAAAGAGAGAAAGGAGGTGTTTTGAAGCGCTCGATCAAGCACACACACACACACACACACACGTACACCTAGTTACGCCACTGCTGCCAATCTTTCCGGACGGATGTTAGGAGGACGGCGAGATGTCGTACTCTTTGCGGTTCCTTCTCAGCTAGATGCAATGGGGCGTTCACGGCACGACGGCGAGTCTCGATTCCGTTCCGGTCGAGAAGCCGGGAAAAACGAGAATCGATTCGTAGTTACGGCGAAACATGGACGAGCTCGTCTCGCTTCGCGTCCGCGAGTCGATCGCCACGAATCGGTGTGGCAATCGATGCCGAAGAGAGTACTCGATCGTAGTAGTAAGTGCTATACGAGCCCTCGAAACTTTCGCTGGGAAAGGGTTTTTGACGCCGATGTAACTTACAGACCATAACCGAGCCAGTTCTGGCTGCTTAATACGTTACCAATTTGCCAGGTTTTTTCTTTTTATCACGCAGAGATCACTGTGATAAAGATTCGCTTCAAAGATCCGTAACGCACATATCTGATCTTTGATTCGTTCCTCTGATAAAGTTTCATTAGCACGAATAATTATCACAGTAATTGTATTATGATTGCGCCATATAAAAGGCATCCAAAGAGAGATAATTCTATTGTTTCATTTTACCTTCTACTTTTTAATATTCTGCTTTTTAATATCTACTTTTTAATATTTCTAAAATAATATATTAATTTCGTAAAACGGAAAAACACTGTTAAAAATGTTATACGTTTGTTACGGTTACTTAAGTAATGAACAGCTAAACAATTATTTTCGTATTTTTGCGTTTAATACACACATTTATGCGTGACCGTTTCGGTAAACTATATTGTTGAAAGCTAAATAATTTAAGAGTTTTCATGCGTGCATATACGAAAGCGTAATTGTATGTTAATTAGACAAAACGCAAATGAACATACAGATTGAAAATACAGACGAAAAATTTGACAGTAGCGTAAAATAAGCGGGGATGCATGCATTATGTATCAAATTATATTAATTGCTAGAATAGTCGATGAAACTGCAAATGCGCCTCGACATTTGCTTTATGTCATATTAATATTCCGTTGCGAAACAGAAAATTACCTCATTTAGGACAAATTGCCTCGATATACCGTCCGCCTCCATAACGCCAAATTATTCGACAAAAAAATTGTACTATGCCGATGAAAGCAAACATAATCCATTGTGTATAAAAAGCGCAGTAATGGAGTTTTTAGCGTCCATTGCTGAGCTCTGACTGTAGTGAATTGCATCGACTCAAAAGTTTCCAAAATACGGAGATGACATTGCAACTGAAAATACGAAATAATGCGCGGATGCGTGAAGAGAGAAAGAAAGAGAGAGAGAGAGAAGGGGAAATGGGAGGGACGTTTCCATAACTTCTGTTAATAGAAATTATGTGTTAATAATTTAGTGGCTGCATTATGATCTAAAAGGATGAAATAGCAGAATGCACGCGCAAATTCGAAAGCGGCTAGAAAGAGTCAGAGATATTTATTATGTTCCAAATCGAATCTTATAAATACATATGCAGCTAAAAATATTTTTTTATATGTAAAAAAATATTATTTTATAAATTAAAAATATTATTTTATATAAAAAAAAATTGAAAAATTATACGAGAAACGCGCGCGCGGCATTCTTTTTTTTATTAAAAAAGTGAAGATTTAATTATTGTAACGTAAAACCATATTATTACTTTACAATATGTTTTTTGTATAATTTCTAGTGCAGAATTTTCTTAAAATGTTATGTAATATTATATCAAAACATTATTAATAACACGTGCACAGTAATATTTGTCATACGCAATGACAAATTTCATCGAGCGATTTGCAAATAAAGTCCATTAATTTCTCAATACACAATCTGCCTGAGTATAGAAATGTGTTGACGTGTGCAAATTCACGGTCGTCGCTCGCTCGACACGCGGAAATGAATTTCATTAGGTTCATTCGTGCATTCTTATACCAGGGATGAGAGTTTAATTTGATTTCACTTGTGACAGTTATATTTGTCCATAATTAAAATCGTACGTGTTCGTATTCTTAAAGCATAAACTGATCCGAATAATCACTATCCGTCCCTATATTCCGTCGAATATTTTTCGCATTCATAACGATTGTGTCCTCCAACAGCCATTATATATTACGCATTAAATAAATTTTTATCACCCGTGTATGATAATCGTATAATTTATTAATCATGAGCGCACATTTACGATATATGTATATAATCGCGGTCAGATCCATAGTTCCGTTATCGTCGATTTAACAGCGCAAAGAGAGAGAGAGAGAGAGAGAGAGAGAGAGAGAGAGAGAGAGAGAGAGAGAGAGAGAGAGAGAGATAGCGCGCATCTCAGGGTTAACGACTCGTTCTCGAGATGTTTTCGGGCCAAATAGAGCGCACGCGTCTAAATTGCTCGTACATCCTCGGACGTATCCTTCGGGACGACGACGGGAGCGATGTCGATGGGAGGGGGAGGGAGAGAGGGTGAGAGCGTGACGGCGAAAGAGGACCGCCGATCGAAGATTCGGAATGCAGCCGTGCGGCACACGACGACCGGCGAGCTTTCGGTTCTCGCAAGCACGTGGAAGGGTAACGGCCGCGCGCGGAATCTAATGAAGGGATGTCTAGGGAGCAGTTTAAGCAGTTTCGCCTAATCTAACTGCCGCGGTCGCTCCGTGTTAGCGAGGAGAGAGAAACTACGTGGCTTTTGTCGGCTCTCCCATTCCACCCCCTCCCTCTCCCCCCCCCGCGATAGCGCGCTATCACGGTAACTCGCGAATGCAAAGGAGGAAAAGAAGCGAAACGAATCCCATTCGTGAGAAAGTAATCGTGCAGGAGCAACGAGCAGGAACAAGATCGGCACAGATACCGATTTTCGCATCTTACACACACGATTCAACCTCGTTCTCTTTCGTGTGTACAAAAATCCAACTATTGGTACTATCATTGATTAAATAGTATTTTAATATCACTAGTAATTATTATTTTGATATTTGACGAAGTTTACAAAATTGTGATCGATTCCCGGTCGGCTTCTTCGGCTGTTAATTAATCAGTTGCCAATTTAATTCTATCATATAATAGATAAATTTGGCCTTAATTTTATTTAATTAGCATTTAATTGTTAATTTAAGTAGCATTTAAATGCTGATTTAATTAGCATTTATTTGTGGTATTAATGACAAGTAAACTACATTATTTTGCTATTAGCAGACAAATTGTAAATGGCGTTATTATAGCGAGCGACACGGCACGGATTTACATCGAATTATACAGTTCATTACTAATTCATAAAGTAGTCGACGATGATGAAGACCGGATCTACAGCCTGTCGAGCGCAGCAGAGGCGGAAACGAAGATCGCCCTCGTCCTCCCCCTCACGCTCTCTCTCTCTCTCTCTCTCTCTCTCTCTCTCTCTCTCTCTCTCTCTCTCTTTCTCTCGCTTTAGGCGACAAGGACGGTCACGAGAGCGGGACACGAGAACCCAATTGACGATTCGTCTTTAACCATTCTTCGCTCTGGCAGATCTCAGAAGTAAGCAAGAGCAGTGGCAGTAACCGACATGGGTAAGCCCCCCATCGAGTATTCATGCGGCTTTAATTACCGGAACAAACTTTCGACCCGATTGGAAAAGTTTCGACGATGCTGGCATACCTGATCGCCGTGCGAGAGAAGAAGATTGAGCCAGGCCGGGGTTCGAAGGAAGCGGATAAGGACGAAGATACCGCCGGAGATATTAAAGGCGATCTCGCTAGAACGGAGCTTCACAGCTTCCGCGTTTGCATGCTGCACGCGCCCGTTTATCTCATGCTATTACCTCATGCCATTACCGCATCTTTGATCGTCGTGCGTCTTTTACGACGTATCGTAAAATGACGCGGCCCACGAATAGATCGAGGCAATTCGAATCGTGACATTAGAATCGATCATGTCTTTAAAAATGTAACTTGTCAAGAGAATGATTTGTTTTGGCGAACGCTCGCTGTTGCTTTCAAGGATAAAATTTGCTAATTGTAAGTGACAAGTGTAGTATTTTACTAAAGATAAAAATGCATTATATACAGACATCTCTCTCTCTCTCTCTCTCTCTCTCTCTCTCTCTCTTTATATATATATATATATATATATATAAAATTTTATAGATAATTATATAAGATATATCTTTATGTTGAAAGTAGAGCAAAATTAAAATAAAAAATATCTTCAGCTAAAAATGATGATTCTGATGATTAACATCTACTGAGCTACATCAGAGTTAAGGATTTAAAATACGTATTACTTCGATTTCAATGACTAAATGCAAATTACATATTTTTTTCGCTCGACTTCCCTTGCACGCGGAAGTATCTGCAGCATTTCCCTTATAATCTACACATATTCGCGCCGGCCAACGTGCATCGCGTGCTAGACATCGAAGTCTAAAATACCGACGACATTGCGTCGTTCGCGCTTATCGAGGATCTTTCCACGCACTGTATGTACGTGCGAGCATGTCATGAAACTCGACTCATGCATCTTTGAGATGTCGCGAAGTCACTTGGCGCTTAAGAGCTCGTCGTATCGATTACTCCTAGTACTCGTTAGCTATGCTAATAACACTCAGCTACTTGCCATGCATTTTAGTCTATAAATGTCCTTTAAATCTTGTTATTATTATCTTTAATTTTATGCCGCTATTGTGTAAATTATCGCGTTCCCCCCCGAACAATTAAAGTGCCGCGATCCATCTATCTAACGTTCAAACTGTTAAACAAACTGAGAAACATGTCCCTCGACAATTTGCACATGTTTGTGCCGTTATTATATAGAGTTATAGAGGAACGCTATTTATGGAAGACACACTCGCTACAAAAAAAAAATAATGTGGGACAAAAGACGCTTTTATATTACACAGCGAAACACTTCCCGAGAAATCGTTCCACGATGCGTCATACAATTTTGTATGATTGTCTCCTCCTCGCGCGAGATGTTTCCGATCCACTTGCCGATCGACATATCGACGGGAAAAGTACAGACAACGACTTCTCGATACGACATCGAACGGCCGAAATAGTCGACTTTTACGAGCACTCGTGATACCAGGTTGGCGTTGCGACGTGTCGCGTTGCTCCTACAAACTCGAGCGTCGAACTCCCTGCACGATGATCGTCCATTCGATCAAAGGCGCGTCGTTGACACTTCGAAATTTCGTTCCGACCGATCAATCGATACTCCTGTCCGCAAGTGCAGCGGCGGAATCGTTGAGAAGCAGTTTAAGAGATCCCCGACTCTATTGTGTACCTCTTAAATATATAACCGATAAATTTATAACTTATTTCCAAATTTAATGCACGTGTAATAATAATAAGAAATTATGTAAATTTTTTAATTAAAATTCACACAATGTAGAATTTCTAAACTCTCGAATATAATATTGAAAATATGTTTATTTGCTTTCTTCTTAATGGCTAATAAACGGTTAAGCTTCAATAGCGTGGAAAATGCTTTCGTAATTGAAAGGATCACGCTACATTGAGGTCCCTAAATGTGCCGTTTCGAAAGTTTTAAATCCACACCTGAGCGAAGGCGAGGGCGTACGGCCGTCGACGCGGCAATATCGAAAACGTGCCTGGAACGAGTAGCTGGCGGCTTCATCGTCGTCGCCGTCATCGTCCTTACTTGTCGAAGTTACGCTAGGTTAGGCTGGATGTTTTGTCTAAACGAAGGAAGAGTCGAACCGAGAGAGAGATCGGAGGAACCGTGGAACGAGGAAGACCGAGCAACTCGCCGAGCACGATATTGGGATCCATTGTTCTACGGAGGTTCGCGACGCCATAGAGACGAGGAACCATTGTGCGAAGGACCGAGCGCCCTTGTTGTGCCACGTTTGCCGGCATCACGGCTTCGCTCGATTAAAAGGGTGTTAATTGATCCTTCGATCGACGCTTGGATGGCGAACGTCGCTCCAACGAATTTCTCATATTGCCGTGCCCTTACGAGCGACTTGCCCTGTATTTCTGCGCGGTGACATTCTTCCGGACAAAATAGATCGCCGTTTCCTAATTTCGCGAGATTTAATGGACCTTTAAATTTCTAAATTTCAGACTTTTATAAAAAGAAATGATTAGAAATTAATTTCGTTTTCCCGCATATCTCGCTGTTTATTATGAAATTTATAGCGTTATTTTATTTTTCACTTAGAGGCTAGCGTTTCCCGTAAATAGATTTTCTTTCCGATACAAAAGATGTAAGATGTTCATGATTCCATCTGATCGAATTTGGCCGAAATATCTGTCTGCAAGGTCATTTTTATGGCATAAGAAACGCTTTCATATATGTCGAAAACGTGGCAAGATCTTCGAGATATTCGTTCGAAAGAATATCTCGGGGATTGTCCGAGGTTCCTCGTCCAGCTGGGACGTGGCCTTCTGGAGAAACGGCCGCTGACCCGATCTTTCACGTACTGCGGAAGGAATCGATTTCGTAACCGTGGCAGTATCCTGAAAGTATATCGCTCGATCTCGCTCCGGTCCTGGTGTCGCGCGGAGCGTGAAAACGGCTTTTATGGTGTCGACAACCCGGCATAATACCACCGCAGTCGCGTCATTTCGAAAGTCCATGAATCCGACTACGAAGGTGCATGTCGTGGCGGTCAGTTAAGGTGCAAGTAAAAGCGAATTCACACTATGTATATTTGCACCGATCGGTTCTCCGTAATTATCATCGAACGTGATTTTGTGTAGATTATCGAGAATAATAAATTCGCAACAAATTGATCTCTACCATAATATATAAATTATTTTATATAAAAAAAAAACTATAAAAAAGTGTAACTCTATCATCCGTATAGTATACGAAATGGAATCTTTTTAATCTCCCTCAGAAATACTTTCGGATAATCAGTTAAATAATTCAAGAAAAGTGTTATTCAAAAATTACTTTCGTCGTTGAATCTTGACAAGAAAAAAAAATTATCCTACAGAATCATCTTCAAAAATCAAACGTAAGAGTCTAAATTTATAATCCACTTTTTGTGACAACAATATCGCTCGATTGAGTCTTCTTCTATCGTCGATACGATCCGTCCAAAATACGATGCGGCCAAACGCGGGGTGTGTAAATTCGCCTTAAGTATACTCCCATTGGAGAGCCCCGGAGTTAACAAGCAACCCAAGTAGCGACCGAAATTTGTGGTTCCTAACATACGTCCCCGTACCACAACCGCCCCCTCTAAATATGGCTCGCGTACGCGTACGTACGTTCATCTATATACGCCACCCACCCCCGTCGTGCCAAATCCCCATGCGATACGTTTATATCCGTCGTAGCGGCGGCGACGTGCCAGCTGGTTCGCCAAGGCCGCTATATCCTCTTACGGCCCCTCAAACTTCCTCAAGTAGGTACGTCTAAGTTTGCGCGGACGGTATCCCGCCGGGCCGAGATATCATCCGTTATTAGGACGTTAATCCGAAATATGCCGGCGCGCCGACACGATTGCAAATTACCTTCTAAGGCCGCGCTCAACGAGCGCGCCAAAGATCACGATATCTCGTCCCGGATATAGGTCGAATCGCGCTGGCACGTCCGACCCGATGTCGTGCAATTAGGTGCGCTAAAATTTAATGGGTTATCGATCGCGTTCCACTTTTATTCCTTCGAATTAAATCTGCGGATGGTATTCCGATATCCCGCGGCATCGTTCCATAATCAAGGAGACAAATTCGTGCATTAATAACGCGCATTACACAAACACGGTTAACATCACAATTATGAAAATATACAGTTGTGTACACGTTCTGACGCAGGGAAACATTTCTGGGATAAATCTCGCTCTCTCTCTCTCGTAATACTGGCGCTAGCGGTAATATTAAGGACACAAATCTAACAAAATGAGTCCACACGGCATACTATATCAACGTACCTATGGCGCTAAACACACCGAGAAAGCATGATACATGGTCGTGCGAATCGAGAGTCTCGGATTATCTCAGGCGGATTCTATCGTTAATGTGCACGAGGGTAGTCTCGAGGAACCTGGAGGTTCCTGGAGACCGGACCGACGCGATAGAGCGTAATTAGAACGATCGCGACGCGTTGCGAGATGCGTGACAATGAGACGAGGAAGCTGTAATCACTTGCATACGATGGGAGACACGACACACGATACACGATCGCATCCGCTGATGATCATCCGCATCTACCTCGATCTCTTTCGCATAGTCCTTTTTTTTTTTATTCGCGACGTACGATTCCTTGCTGTCGATAAATATACTTGGATAAATTTAAAGAAACTTAATTCTGCGACTAATATCTCTAATGTCTCGAAATTAGATATTTGTTTAAAAAAATTGTTTATATAGACGAGGTCTCGCACTCTCCCAGGATTTTTCAGGCGCGCGTTCCTTATCCAAGTTTTTCATCTCTGATCTATGCCGCGCGACGGCACGCCACTTAGACGAACGCGATTCACATGCGAGCATGTATCGTCTTCTTCCACGGCAAAGAGTCCACGAAACGGTGGCTCGACGAGCCGTGACGGAGGCTTCCGGTCGCACGGCCTACGCACGCATCGCATTGCGCCGGCATAGACGTTCAGGAAAGATAAAGAGTAGACCGCGCGAGGAGGTCGCCCTTGGCGCGAGTAGGGGAATCAACGCGGGACTTACAATGAGAGGGAAACCGAAGCGAAGATCGCGGTCGCGGTCGAGCGTGACCTGCGAAATTATATCGAGTCTCGTAAGTTCGCGAAGAGATTATAAAGAAGAAGGAGAACCTCTTCTCGATTGTCCCCTCGCAATTGTTGATCAAGATATTTCCCATTTTTCTTTCCTCCTAATAAAGTTTTAATAATAATAATAATAATTAAGTGGTGAAGAGAGAGGAGAAAGATGGCGAAAGAAGGTTTCCTAAATGTTTTATTAGCGAAAAATGATGAAGGGACCAAAGATATTGATGCTAAAGTCGAGTATCAGGTAAACGCGTAGGAGCCGCAGATGACATTGACTCGAGCTTCTCGAGCATCTCATTTTCATATTTCCGGTCTCGACTAACTTACCTGACACGAGATTAACATGCGCCGTCACGGGTTCCACGCTTTGCGTAAAAAAAGTGTTTAGCTGTTCATGATGCAATCGTTTCTGAAGATTTTGTCTGATTTGACAATCGTATTGAATCAAGATAATATGAAAAAAAGCATGTGTTTGATAAAATGGAATGACTATTGTTAAATGTCAGGAATAAAAATTTCTAATAATCCTCTTAGATCACGTGATATTTGAAAAAAAGAGTCTATTATAGGATATATCTAACGCGAGATGATAACGCGTTAATCTGTCGATTTTCTGCTAACGTTCATCGGGGGTATCGTTAACCAAGTTCGCCTTCACAGCATCCCTATCTATTGGATAATTTATGATTTCCGTCGTCTGGGTGTCGACAGTGCGATGCATAATTGATACAACTTTGATCATGACGTCGGGATGAGTTTCGAGAAATGTAATTCGATTAAAATACATAACATAAATCGAATTCCCACCTGCGAAAACTGAAGGAAACGATTAATAGCATTATCGCGAATGACAGAAGAATAATCGCCTTATTCAAAATTTAATAATCAAATATTATTGGTTTATTATATGTCTTGTGTATAATTATACGCTTTATTTTATATCGCAAGTATATGTAGACGCATACTACTTTCATATAAAAAAAAATATATATATTTTTTTTATAAAAAAAAAAAAACAATCGATCAAAATAATGTATATTTTCAATTTTTTTTCACGAAGAATTATTTTTTAATTGCTCCTCCACCTGTGTGATTTATCTAATCCGTATGACTTATTTTTTAATATACGTAGAATTCGCCCCGGTAACGCACCCCAAAACCGGAAGACGAGACTTTACGACGACTTAGGGCGACGTGAGCTTCAACGGTTTTCATGTGCATCACCGTGTCCATTGCGTTATTGCGTACGACGAAACCGACATGGAGGAGTGGCGGTTGGCAGGTGCCCTAACGACCGTTTATCGTTTCGTCTAAAGTAGAAGGCCATGACCGTGATGTAAGAATATCAGATAAATATACATATATATGCAGTGTATGTGTATATGTGAGCGGCGCTTTAAATTCAGACGGCACCGGACGTTACATCGCGTACGCCGACATCGTGAAACTGTACATTAATGTCGCGCATGGATTACTCCCACGCAATCCTCGGATTTTCATTTCATTTATATTTCAATACCGTTAAGCTACTTTTGTTCAGCATTATTATGCGCGCGTACATAGTGTGTATTTTCATAATAAAATATATTGCTGCACACATATATAAATGTGAGGTATAGTAAAGCGAAAATTTCCCTATAATGCATACGAGAACTTGAAAATCAAAATAAAACCTGCGTTTAATAATAACTGAAATACACACGTTGTTTCAATTATCGTTCCAACAAAATTGTATGAGAAAAATATGGGTTTTGATGGATTATTTTCGGTATTTAAATTGTATGAATCGCAATGTGAATCGGTATTTATATTATATGTGTCTTGAAGCGGAGAGAGATCGCACAGGTGTTCTGCATGCGTGTATAAAATAACGTGTCTATCCGAGGGTTAAAACGGACATCGCACATTTCTACCGTAACAAAATGATAATATACCCCCCTTTACGCATTTCGCGCCTCGCATGGCTGAACCATAATAAACATCGGATAACTGCTGATCCGTCACATCAACATCGTTTGTTGTTCAACGTCCTTGCTTATCTTATATGTCGTTGACACACCTCAATCTGTCACGTGAGATCGCAAAACAAGCGGAGGGGATGTAAGGAAATGTAATAATCTACATACGCGTAATATGCATCGATGAATCTCACTATTGAAATTATCAGAATAATGTATATAGCGTAATTATTCGAGCATCGCGAGCGGTAATACCCCGTTTTATTACACACGAATCAATATATATTTTGAGTATTATGAGTATAAATTTATCATTATATATCAGTATATTTTAAGTATATTTAGTATATATTATTCTCCCACGAGATCACAATTGTAATCCTAATAATAAATAGAGATATATCGTATGTTGTGATATATGTTCCGAAAAGAGCAATTTTAGCTTTCATTTCTCTGTGACAAATGCAAAAGGATGATCTTCTAGCGTGAAATTAAAAAGAAATTGATAAAATAACTGATTCGTGAATCTTTTCTGTCTGCATATAATTTCTTGACGTATGAATTTTATAATAAATTCGTAATCGCTCTCTCTGCAATAGAGATGTTACATACAAAAAATAATGAGTTACTATTTTCACGAATCACTTACAGTACCGTTTCACGCGATAATAGTACTAGTCATTAACGATCAAGTTAGAACCATTAGATTAGATAATCAATGTTGGAGAACTGCACGATACGAAGAAACAGGTTAAGCCCCCATCTTTGCCTCTTCGCCAAGATTCCAAGTAGCACTACGAACAATTCTCCAATAACGGTAACTACGTGTGTTACTTCGGCAACGAAATTCAGCAAGACGATTACGGTTCAGAGACCGCAACACTTCTCGAGAAATTGTTTCGAGCGACGCGGATACTTGATTTAGAGAGACTTCCGAAACACGATCCCACTCGATTCATCCTGGCTGGGAAAGGCCGGACGGGTGGCTACCGACAAAGCCAAATCCGATATCTGGCAACAACACCGGTATCCGTCCGCCGTACGTTCGAATGAGACACTATCGGAGCCACGGTAAGCTACAAAGAGAGAAAGTCGTCTTCGCGAGAAGGAGAGGAAAGAACAGGGCGCGGAAAAGACGTAATTTCTCCCCTCGCGCGCGCCTCCTCTCTTATCTCTTTATTTCTCTCAGCTTGGTAATCGTCCGCGCCTTCCTTCCTCTCATTGACGCGCGATAAGAGCAAAGTAAGTCGAGAGAAGTTGGTGCTTGAGAAAAAAAAAATAACAAGTTTATATCGCCCCTTCATCTCTTAATTCTTTCGCTCCCAGATTACTTCTCGACAACAAAAGAATATTTCGTCGTTTATACTTTTCTCTATTCACTTGGAATTACTTGCGAACGATATATTCGACATAAGAGATAATTTCATCGATTAAGGAAGAAAATCTGTCATTTATCCGTGTCTTATTCCAGCGAATCATCGAGTCACCGCGGATTCGAATCGACCGTTCGATTTGACGCACAAAAACCGTTTGCAATTAGTTTCCCTGTATTACTTAATCCGGTTCGGGTTGAAAATTATACGAGTTTCCGAGAACCCGCCCGCGCGATTTAACGACTTGATTAATTTGGATCGTTTGCGGCGCGCCGCGAGCATAGAATAAGAGCGCTCGCACGTACGTAAATCGTCCATGCGAAACACCACGTGACGCCGCGTGCTCTCCGTTTCTCATCGTCAATTACAGAAGAAACTTTGAACGTGCGCGCGAGTACGACATCGATTATCGGCGACCTGGGCGACGCGGCGGAGAAATCGCGAGAACGGGGAACGGGGGGTAGTTTGACAAACGGAAGTCAACCGCGGTACACGGATGGGATAAATCTTCATTCCTGTTTGCAACCGAGAGGCAACGCAAAACCAAGACGAGCGCGCGCGCATATGACAAAACATCCTAGCGGCAAAGAGAGCATGAACACGAGCAGCGATGTTTCACCGGGGGATACTCGGAGGAAAAAAGCGGAAAGAGAGAACACACGGACGAGGGAGAGGGTGAGGGACTAGATCGATAAATAGATAGCCAGCTCGAATTACTTGTTTCGTCTTGGGATCAAGAGACCAGGCTGGCGTATATAAGCTCATGTTCTTCCTCTTCGATCGTAAATACGGTCCACTTTGATCTGTCGGATCTAAGCTGAGGATTTTCGTATTTGGAATCCCGATGAAAAAGAACGTCGCTCTTTCGGACTATTTAAGAATTATTCTTCTCAAGCTCTCTTCCCCCCCCCCCCCTCTCTCTCTCTCTATTTCAAATCTTATTAAATATTTCTTATTAAATATTTCGTAAATATTAATTTTTAGCTTCTTATTTTTCTTCCTAATGTTAGATATATAATTGTTTTTTTTTTCTAATTTTAGTATACTGCAAGATATTGTGGAAATTATAGGATTGACGTTGTTTGTCAATTTATTAATGAAAAATAACGATGCTATTTATTTATCGGGATTAAATCTATCTCTAGCCGTAGCTAACCGATATATTAAGATAGACTACAAATAATTGGCTATAAATGGTGAAAAAAAAATAAAATAAATTAGTTTCGTGAAAGATGCAACTATTTTAAATACAAGAAAAATATACGTAGAGCTATCCGAAAAAGTTGCACAGTGTGGACAGTTTTGACAAAAGTTCGGATTCTTCGGAAGACCGTGTTTCGTCATAGTGTATCTTTTTTACGGCCGTCTCGGACGAACGAGAAATGAGGCGACGGAAAAAGGGAGGAAGACAAAGTAGTCGGGAAACGTTATTTCTTTTACGAGCGCAGTGAGACGTCGCGCGGGCGAAAACTCTGGCGGGAGAAAGCCTCGCACAAGTCAGCGACTCATTTAAAAGCCATAATGCGCCTTCTTCGTGGTGTATGCCATTTGTTCCGTATCGTTCAATCCGACCACGATGTACATCTTCGTGTACTTGCGTATCTTGTCACGCAAGCGACCCCTCTGACTTTAACCTTCTTTCCATTTGTCTTTCTTTGCTTCATCTCTCTCCACATCGCTATATTCCTTTTCAACAAATTGAACGAAATTAGAAAACGTTAGCAACAAAAGTTGCTGAAATTCTTCGATTAATTCGTAATTATTTTTTTAAATAAATCTCAAGGTTTTTCCTATGAAAATTACTCATTTTTCCACGAGAATGACAATCTCGCAATTTTATCTGACAGAATTGAAGAGCTTTGTACGTATTTGATATTTTCAGAAGACGACGGTTATCAGAAATTACGTAACATATCTGTTATCTAACATCCAGCACAATTTCCTGGAAATATCTACTCTTCTGTGTCTATAACCGAAACAAATATTTTGCTATAAAACTAAACTTCTTAGTGCAGTTAATCGATTAATTTGATGATATGATTTAATTCGAGCGATTCGAGCGGTAAAAATACATTCTTGCATTTCTTTTCCACATGCTCGACAGAGAATATGCGGAACGGCTTTCCTTGTTCAGCAGAACCGAATATAAACGAACTGATTTGACGACGAGTCAAAGAGAATGTTTTATCGCGAGACTAAACGATAAAATTTTTTTTGCGAAATCAGCTAATGGAATTTCGATTCTCTCGTGCCTGCAAATTGGCCGTAATTCTTTCCGATTCATAGACTTTCCAGAATTTTAACTGCCTATATCGAGTCTATCCTCATCCTTTTACTAGCTAAGCCATTATCGTAATAACATATATATTTTGTTTTAATTTATATTTATATATATATTTTGTATTCCCAAAGCATCTCCGATCTCGTGGTCCATCAAAGTAAGCGAGACACGAAGATGGTTGAAAATATTTAAATGAAAGAAAATGAATCATCCGTACTTTTTACAGGATTAGTTAGTATCGCATAATAGTACAATAGATTACATAATTTCGGTGATCTGAGTTTCAGAAGCTATATATAATATCGACGTTGATGATGCTGTAACCTAGACGTAAAATCTATTTTATCTTTTAGTTAGGCGCCAAACTTTAATCGCTGCTTATCACGTCTGTTATTTACGCAAAAAAAGGCAAGCGTAAAAAGACTGATAACTGATAAAAGAGTGAACCGATCTGTAAATAACGGATGAAAAAAAGATCGAAGGATTTTGCGGTGACCGAAAAGTGGGTCACGAGCTTCGCTCTTTATTTAAAAGCTGCCTAAGAGTTTTCTTAACCTTCTTATCTCCTTACTTTATCGCTTGACAGATTTCAGTTCGACTCTAGTTTCTCTTTAAAGAGATCGGAACATATCGACAATATTAATGAATTTTGATCTTTTTACGCTCTTACGTCTCAATAAAAAAAAAAAAAATGTTTATGAATTCAAAATTGTGCTACGCTGGTAATCTGAAAAATATAAGGTTCGTTCGATACCGTCGCAAATAATGCAGAAAAACGCAAAACAAATACCCGCAATGTTGTCGCAGATCTAATTATCGTTGGCGACTCACGTTTCCATCCGCTCTCAATCTACGTTGTCAACCCCTGCCGCTTCCCAGTCTAGAGTCCCTCTTTAGGGATTTCTTCAATTGAGTCGGGCATCTGCCGGCGGCAGAGACTCGAGGGAGTTAAATTAGAAGAAAACAAGAAAAAAAGAGTGGCGAGAGCGCGCGCGGGAACGACGTGATTTCGTAGTTCCAAGCGCGCGACCTCGTTGAGAACCGACAAATCGCTTCTTGGATTTCCTCTCTTTACCTTCGACTTCTTCTCGCCCCGCGCGCGCGTTTCCGCATTTACCCTGTCGGATTCTGCGAATCGCGGAACTTTTCAATAGCTCGCGATTTTTCGCGGGTGTTACCGCGAACGCGATTGACTTCCGCGGCACGAAATCCGCGATGGAAACCGCAAGAGAATCCGCGCGGTTCATCGACCCGCGCTGCCAGATATTACCGTGAACCGGAGTAAGGGGGAGGGGGAGGTTTTCGTTTGTTCCCGATTTCGCCCGCGACGAGAGAGTTTGGCGCGCCCGACAAAGAGCAAACATACGGCCTAGGGCGTACGATCCCCGGGCAAATGTCGACCCGGGGATGTGAGAGACTTACTCCGAGTTTGTCGCAACCCCGTTTCGTTTCGCGGTCCTTCCGCCCTGGTCCTTCCCCGCGCGCATCCGGTCCCATACACGGAAGCAACAACGCCGACTAAGCGAGACATCCAGTGATTCGGAAACTGTAATCCCTTTTGTGTGTTACCCTACGACGCGAGACGAAACAGCGCGCATATCCGGGAGACCGCGACGGTCTTCTCGTCCTTTGTTCCTGCATCCTGGGGTGGTCCTCGCCCCTCCCTACCCCCCCCCCCCCGCTCTCTTCTCTCGAAGCGACCAAGAGGACTTCTTCGCGGGTTCTTCTCGCGAAGGAAGAAGGCTTGGGTTCTCGCTCGTAAAAACAATATAAAAACCTCCGTGGACGCCAGAGCGTCGTAAACTCTCGGAGAGAGAAATGACGGCGGATCGTTCACTTCTAAGTACCAAGTACCGGTGAAGTCTTGCGCGCTCCAGGGGACGGTCTTTCTTTTCGCCTGACTTAGGCACGCTAGAAATTCGTGGCAATGAGATTAAGTCGCGAAATTCTTCTTACGCCAGGCTCGCGTAAGAAGAATTTTCTCTAGACGACATATTTTTCACGCGAGATTACGACCAGAATCAAGCTTCGATATCATTCGTGATATCGACTGCGTGTGTAATTTGCGGAGAAGATGCGCAAAATAATTCTCATAGATTCTTTTAATTTGTCTGACAAAGTGACCAAAGCGACGAGGTGTGATGATTTACGCGATAAGATTATTTTAGACTTTAGAGCGTCGCGCGTCAAGTAGACATAACATTTACTAATTCGACATCGCGACACTACTGCATATTACGCGTATATTAATTATACATTGCATTTATATTAAGCTTTGAGCGAGCATGTTCGTGTATGTTGCGCACCGACACGTTAGCTTCCATTTTACGGCAGCGCTAATTAATCGAACATCACAACGGTGATTACGTACGACGACAAGTGAAACGAGGTTTCGCTATTAAATTGATGCTTTATTGAAATCCGCGAATTATGCGAACTATGTAAATTCATATTGTGCTGTATTAAATCGCTACTGCTTGCGCGTTAATATGTAAATTTGGCGAAATTATGGTATTTTTAGAGCTTATTTTATTTTATTTTATTTGTTTACGCGCACAAGAATCATAATCTATTTGCGAAATGGATTAACCTTTTCCCTCGTATATCTGTACAATGGCAAATAAAATATAAGCAATTTTATTTTCGAATGTTATAATCCATAATTAATACGAGCTGGATATTGATATGTAAACCAACTTTTCCTCGTCCAAATTAATTAACGTGACATTATCGATCGCGCTCATGTTGCAATTCTTTTAAGCAAATTATGTAGCAAAAAAATATTGTGATAACAGTTTCCTATCATGTTTAAGAATTTTTGTTTGATATATTAATTTTAGACAAGTTCTCTCTCTCTCTCTTTCTATTACACGAAATTTTGGTAACTCTAAAATCTATCTGGTTCGAGGAAATTGTGGATCTTTGCCATTGTCATATCAATAACGACGTGATGAGTTTCGTTCTCGTGATGCCCGTCTTTCGTCTCTTTTGCAGGTACGACTGGTTCCTCCCCCCTCCCCCCCCCCCCCGACATTAGCAGTTCCCTTGCCTGTATCAAACGCGAATATACACGTGCCGAGTACTCTCGTCGGGGCATCTCTTAACCGCTGATAAATAGAGCAAGTTTCGTGCAACGTGTTGCTTCGCCTCTTCCTCGTCTCGTTACTCCCAGCTCGCCTAAGTGCGCAAACTTTGGCCCGGATGTACCGCCACGGGAATGCGGATAGGCAATGGCGCGCAACCAAGGTGTTCTGGGAACAGCTTAAGGGGAGCTGATGCACTCGCGCGGCGGCGAATGCGGGCCGGAGAAGGAAGTGCGTATGCGCCGGCGACGCTAACGAAGGCAATCGAGGGCGGCGAGGTTAAACTTTAAGCAGGGTCGATGGAGCGATGAGGGACGGAAACTGAACATCCTTTTACCGAAACTCGTGTCTGTCTTCACTCTTAACGTCTTAATAACAGTGACGTTAATTCGGAACCGCGTAACCGGAACCGCGAATCTCTATATTATCTCTCTTTTATTATTTAATCATCAAGATATATAATCTATTTGTTTTATGATTTTTATCGATCAAAGAGCATTCGTTTAAATTCGTCGAGAAAACAGCTTCCTTTCCTACGCATTTGAATTTGAAACTTTTCAATGTTCCAATGTTTTTGTTAAAAAAAAAAAAAAATCAAAGAATTGGCGAGTATATGAAATGGATATTCTAGAATTATTTTGAAAAACATTTTTGTACGATCACAAGAGAATCGTCGACCTCCAGATGGTGTTCGGTTGGCGTACCATCAGCGTAACGAACAACTATATGGACTTGTTATTTGCGATAAGTTTTTCACGTTTGTCGGGTGCACGTGTCGCCTCTCCGTTCCATCTGCTCTTTGCTAAATCAAAAAAGCGTGTTCGAAACTTTACGCTTTCGCGGACACACTGCAGCGGGTGCGTTATTCATGACGAAAACCCTGCACGGATCGTCTTCCCCCGGTTCTCAGCCACGGGCTACAATTTCTTGTATACACGACGTAACGACTATCCAACCTTTTTATTATCTACCCTCTTCCAGTGCACCAACTGACTCCCCAATATACTCTACGCCAAAAGATAATTACACTCTCTTGTGCCACAATGATACGATTTTAATAGTCGGCTAGTTTGATTAATGCAATTAAACGCATACATTTTCTTTCGATAAGTGAATTTGTCATTTCTCGTAATTCTTATGAAATAGCGTTAAAATTCGATTACTTGTAATGTACAAATAAATTAATAGAGTTCTTCCAAAATATATGCCACTGTATATTAAAATATTTAAAAAAAAAGATATATAATATAAGATATATCTTTCAAAATTTGATACTCGTTATATTTTTCAATCGGCGTTACCGAAATTTTCCTTAATCTCGGCTAAGCAAAGAGATATTTATGCACACTCTCGTGTCGTAGTTTAGAACCCGAGAGACTCTATCTCGGAACACGTAGACAGTATCCATCTTACTATACGTTTATCTATCCTCCGGACTAAGCCACGTTCGCGGACCGCGCTTAAGGCTACCGTTACATCGGCGGCCGGCGCGGCGCTTCGCAGCCAGCCAGCCAGCCAACCCGATACCGACCTCTCCGTGCACGTACGTAGAAACGTTAGGCACGGAAAAAGATGTACGACGAGTAGATGGAGAAGGAACATATATATTGAGAGAGAGGAACAGAGGAAAGGAGCGCGAGAGAGAGAGAGAGAGAGAGAAGTTACAGCGGAGTACTTAGATTCAACGCGCGCGAGTCCGTTGAACTCCGGTCGAGACCGCGCGACCTCTTCCGACCGCGTTGTCCTCTTCTTCCTCTCATTCTCCTTCTCCTCTCTCTCCTTCGCCTTCGTCCATCCGCCTATTTACTCTCGTTTCTTCGGTGGTTTTTGCCTACGGGTGGACGGGTAATCATGGTGCTTCACGCGTTACTGGACCCGCCGTTTTCTTTTCTTCTCGAGAAGACCAACCTCCGTCTCTATCATCCCGATTGTCGCATACTCGCCTTGTCCGCCTCTCTCTCTCTCTCTTTTCGTTTCTTTCGTGCCAAGCGCAAAGGCGAACCCGAGACGAACTCTTCTCCCCGTCGCGTAATGACAAAATCATGCACTTCTGTCAACTGCCATCCGACGACTGCCGTCGTTACTGGTTTCTTCGGGTAACTGCGAACAACATCGAGAAGACGTTGTTTCCATTGTCTCCACGATATTGTACATTTATAATTTTTTACTGGATCAGAATGAAGAAAAAAAATGTGCTATGCTACTGCGAATTTCCCGGAATATTTACACCGCGCGTAAACGTTTTCTCCGTCAGTCCAACATAAAAAAATTTACAAATTAAGAAATTGTTTAAAAATAATGCTATAGATATATACATAGTTGTGCCCGTTTTAACCCATGAAAAATACGCGAACACAGAGTGGCGTTTCCCGATTTTTCTTTTTTACTAGAACATGTCCGGCCTCAGAATATATACGACTGGCAGAGAAGAGTCCGATCGTCGTACATCTAGATTATAATACCCTTATTTTCTCCTGCGCTCTCGGATACGTCCGATTTTTTTTTTCTCGCGAGAAAGTGGAACAGCAGCACACCGGGGCGGCTTTTATGAGATAGTCGATACGATGCACGGTGCACGGGATATGTCCGGATACGGATAGCAAGGGCGAAAGCAGGCACCGTAGCTACGGTTATGAGGCTCTTGTTACATGTCGCGTACCGAATGAATCCCTCTCATCATCCACCCTTTCGACCGACGTTCCCTTTCCGGCGCGGCGGCGAGAATCAGCGTATCCGCGCGCGCTACCTAAAGCTACCGAAGCAACATTTCATTAGCCGGACGACCTCGAAAGATTTCTCGTTTCAGCAATAACGCGGAGGCTCGGTTTCCGGATACGGGAATTGTGCGCTCTTCGGCGAGGGCGAGGTTAAAGAGAAATGCGAGCGCGGCGGAATAAACAAATTAAATCGGACCGCTTCTACTTTCCCTTCAGCAACTCCTCCCGCCGTAACGTAACTGCACCGAGGAGAGAACGAAGGGGTGGAGGTGGAGGAAAAATGTTTGGACGTTTCGTGCGTGTAACACTGACGCAACTAAGAATTTCCGACGGGCCGCGCGCGTCGTGTACGTGCCGTGCAAGGAATTTTTATTCACTGTTTAGTTTTAATCAAAACCCGAGCGCACTGGAGTCGCCGTGGCAGTCTAGTTGCTCTTCTTCTAGCTCACTGACGGGCCCTTTTTTTTACGTTCTCCAACACGCGCACTCAAACAGAGAGCAGACGAAATGAGAACGGACACAGAGGCCACCGTCGAGAAATAATTGAAAAAAACATGAAGTGGATCAAAAAATTCGGTGCACCGAAAGAGCGGTGGAAACCAAGTGCTACGGGCTCTCGAAAAAAAAAATTGATAGCCCTCCGGGTTTTCGCATCGGTCACGGAGCGAAGAGAAACGATGTCGCGCGATAAAAACGATGTGAAATTGTTTTCCAAAGTAACTACCGGGGGATTATAAGAGGATTAGTCGCACGTAAACGATAGATTAAAAAGTAATAAGCACTTTCGTTTAAATTGTCTTCTTCGGTCCGGCATATCGAGCATACGAATAAGTACAAAAGCTCCAGCTTGCTTGTTTTATAACGAAAAAATAACACTGCTCAACGTAGCGATTCGTTGTTCTTTTTTTTTTGTTATTCGTTTGTAGGTCGGTTTACACACATGACTGCGACATTCTGCAGCGCTGCGATATTCGCGAGAAAAAGCTTTTCAGTGAATTATATTTAATCTCCTCGATTAAGTAAACTATACGCGAAGTAAAACAAAGTCGTTACATTCGAAAATAATTGCTATTAAAGTAAATATTCGATTTATTTCGTTAAGTATGCTGCTATACGTTTAATCTTCCGTATTCTCTCGACGATATCCGCATGTAGCTTTGCCGCGAATAAGTATCTATTCCACGATTCGCTTATTTGCGACTTAAAAAAAAAAAAAAAAAAATTAGGGATCGATGAATCCTCGGTTAGTCGCAGTTCGCTCGCGTACAATGCAGCATCGAAAATCGCAGGACGTTAATCGCCTCGATGACGCATAGAACAGATCGTGTTTGCTTTTTGCTCTCGTTTGTACTCCGCTCTCGCGTCGCATCAACAATTCCGTCCGCCCGGTTGTGTTGTAAATCTTCGCGAATTGGTATCGGCGGAAGAAACGCGCGAGGTTTAGCCATACCGTCGCTCGTAGGTCACATTGTCCAATTTAGCGTTCGTTACACCCGCTCCACTTCGCGTCTCGCTATGGACTGAAAAAAAGAAAAAAAAAAAAAAAAAAAGAAAAATCGCCGGAGTATACTATCTGATAGCGGCTCAGTTAGTGCTCGCACAAAACTCCTGTGTGCGAACGGATACCCGTAGTCAGGATGGTGTACGCGCTGCTAAAAGTTATACCACGCGTCATAGGGTGCACTAAAATTCCCGACGAGTTCAACCTTGCGCAGAGCAACGATTTACCTCATCGAGCCCGTAAAACCTTCTGAAAATCCGACGCTAGTTTACGCTTTTTGCGTATCAACTCACGGGATACTTTTATTACGCTTCGCGGCACGTAGTGCGCGCAGTTTTAAAACGATTAATTCTCTCAGAGCGATAAGCTTCTCTCCCGCAATGACTAAAACCGGAACGTTCCGAATCTTATCGCGCCGAGATCTATTCGCGGAGTGATTGTAAACTATGTGGGAAATTTATATTGACTGTCAACAGGAGGTCGGGTTGTAACATTACAAGATTTTTCAATCAAGAATGAAATGATGATCGTTAGCGTGTTATAGAATCGTTGAAATAAAATTATTTATAAAATTACGGCTAGCTCAGTTGTGCTTTTCGAAATAATTAACGTGCTACATCGAGTATGCATCTCGATTTTAGCACGTAAGAATATAATATAATATATTTGAGTAATATAATTAAATAATAATAAATTAAATAATATAATGTATTTGATAATACAATGTTTGAGAAATAGATTGAGAGAGATTTCTTTTACTTCATCATACACAAATTAGACCGCGCTATAGGAGCAAATATCAGCTATTGTCACATCATCTGTAACTTTTAGATAAGGCGAGAACTGCATAGCGCAGAACTAAGTAGAGCGTTTAGCTACGGGTTATAACAATAAGTGTTAGATAAAGTTAAGTGACATTTACGATGAGATTTGCGATGGAAGAGAATGCTGTTCGAGTTGATTATATACGCGCTCGTTTATTATCGTGAACGTGAATCGTGCGGAGACGCCATCGCGAAGAGACGTACGAAACGCCAGTTAGTCGCTGCATCGGCGACTTTTGTACCTCATTTTTTTCCTCTTATTTGATCTTTTCCCCGAGTTTTCCGCAGCGTACCCACAGGATTCATCCGTCCCTTCCAGTTGTGTACGGGGCTGATTCCAGCCTGATCTGGCCAGATGCCAAAAGCAAAAGTTCTTCTGCACGTATTTACCTGATATCGCCGCTATACGCGGAGACGACAGGATGACCGAATCGGCTGAGCGTGCCCAGTGACTGGATAACACAAGCCTCCCCCCAATCAAATTGGATTTGTTCAGCGAGTAATTCGGATAGTGCGCAAAGAAACACCAGAGACAGAAGATATTCCAGTCTCCACGTATTATCAACTATTTTATAGTTCTTTGATTATAATATATATTTAAGCGATTTAAATCATTATATATTTATCATTTTTATATAAATGTCCTGTCAATTTTAAATAGTTCTATGTAAAATGTGCCAAATTCCCTGTACATTTTTTTCCGCTACGAATTTCTCGCTTTTTGTGTAAAAAATAATCACTATTGACATTGAGATTATCATGGAACGTACCAAATCGTTCGCCTCAAATTTGAAAACAATGCATTGTTTTGTAAGGAGACTAAAAAGATCGAAGCGCGCGCTTTTGTGCATTCGCAGTTATTCCTCACGTTCGGATAGAAAACGCCGCTGGACCGAGGCTACCGTAAAAATCGGGAGGTCGAGAAAAGTGGAGGCCGAACAAACGGCAAAAGTGGAGAAGAAATAAATTCGCGCACGCACGAAGGGGCGGAAATTGGCCCGCAATCTTTGCACGGCTTACGGACAATTGCCGTCGGAATTGCTTTTCTCTGTGCTTTATTCCTTCCCTCTGTTCTTCTCCGCACTTTCTCCGTTTCATCTCTCTTTCTCTCTCTCTCTCTTCGTTCTCCTTTTCCTTCTTATTCTCCCTCTCTTTCTCGCTCTCTTTCTTTCTGGTCGGATTACCTGCTTCGCAACGCTGTTTCCATAGTTGCAGCTTCTGTTGCCTTTTCGGGTCAGTGCTTCTTCCATGTCTTGTATAAGAATATGAGAGTGAAAGGCTATTGAGTTTGCGACAATAATATGTACTTCGAAGAAGTAAAAAAATTGCGTAAAACAATTTTTTAGAGTGCAATATCATTGATTGTGTACGATCTCCGCACATGTTTTTATAGAAATATATTTGGATTAATTGTCGAATGTGTTACAATGTGCAATACCCTTCGCACGATACGATTCGGTTTCACCGACCAACAATAGATTCAGATCGCATTATTTTTTTCCTATTTTTAATACATATTCCAATTCCAATAGTCTCTATTCTTCCAATCAGATATTTTCACAATATATCATCACAACAAATATTTTTACATTTTATACAGCAAAAATATTTTTAAGCGTAAATTTACGCATAAAGCATCTGTTTACAGTTATTTATAATTCAGAAATTATACCAACCCGTCTTATTCAAATTTCACTAACTCAGCGTATAATGCAAAATAACATAGAAGTTTATGGCTTCTCTCTCTCTCTCTTTCTCTCTCTCCCTCTATGTGTGTGTATGATAGTCTCCTTAAACAATACTTACGTGTACAATTTCGCGAAATTACTGAGTTCGAAACAACATTTTCTCGCGTACAATCACGCGTAGCACTGCAGGTGCTGCTGATAACTGCGCGCGTACGAATAATTGCGTTTTTCGCCATGTATTTCGGCGAGGCAATCGAGAGAGAAGGAAAAAGAGAGAGAGAGAGAGAGGGAGAAAGAGAGAGAGGCGAGAAATGGTCCCGCACTCGAATATGCGTGCGCTCAAATTGCATCGACTACAGAATAGCGTTCCGCGCTTTAAACTTGTTCCGCCTACATTTTTCATCATTTTTTTTTTTCAATCGCAGCGCGTCTATCGCGCGAAACAGCGTTAGAATCGCGAACAATAAGTCCCGGTGTTATTGCAAAGCATCAACAGCGATATTAGTGCAGCGTAATCCCATTACACAAATACGCGAGTGCGAATTTCATGTATGTTTGAATACGCGGATTGAAACACTGTTATAATCCGGGAAAAATAATTTTCGGTATTATCGGTGCTACAAGAAATTGTCTTCCAGTGTGATTGTTACTAGTATCGTAATATTTTTAATCCCTGGTTTGATAAATGTATCGCAATAGAAGTATAAATTCCATTTTACCGTAATTATATAATTCCAAATTAAATTTATCGGATTTATCAAATTGTCATTCGAAGCGGTATATTAATCCTTAATCAGAAATATATTTGTATGAGACATACAATTTTCGGAAACGTGTTTAGAAGATTGTCTATTTATTTTAAGCTTGTTATTTCGTTTCTCATCTCAGAATAAAGATTTTTCTATAAAAATATTGCGCGAATATTGTCTTTCAACTAATATTATCATTCTTTATTTCTCTCGAAACAGTGTAACCTGCGTTACAATTGTTTTATGAGAAAAGGCGCATAAAATAGTATTGTTTCAGATAAGAATTAATCGCTCTGTACACAAACGTGTTACGTTTATTTATATGTCGTGTTCTTTCAGCCATCGTTTGCGCGGTGACGTTTAAATCCGCGTGTCACAAATACGAATCACTGCGCGATCTCTAAAAATGTAAAACTGAAGCGAAGCCGGTGATCCGTATCCACCGGCGCTGACTCGTTTGCGTTTTGCATTACGCGTTAATCAGCATCTTTGACAAGCTTTCGCGAATCGCAAACTACAACACGATGATCAATAGCTGCCAGCGAAACGCTATGGGAATAGAAGAATTCGCTTTTTAAACGAATTCGCGTTTATTACGTCGCTGCGCTACTAACAATAAGTGAAGGTAGTTCACGTTCGCCAGACTTCTATCTCGCGTATTACGAGCGAGCCTGACCGCTGATTCATTAATAGCGGTACACTTTCGAAATTGCATTGCACGTGACGCATAATGACGCGCGGTTTCTTGTCCATTATCTTTTCAACGTACGTTTTCCACTATCGCCAAAGAAGAAAAGACAAGGAAATTATTCAAATAAAAAGTCGATATGATAACTGTAATGGTTTTAACGAAAAAATATAAGAATTATCTTATTTTTTTTTCATTGCTTATAAAAAATCCGACACGTACTTCTAATTACTTACTCTCATTCCTTTCAATTTTTATATAAAAATGTACAGGAGACCTAACTTTTATATAAATTCTATCAAAAGTGAAAGTAGTTTGCTTAAAAAGCAAATAATTTAAATTAATTTGATAAAGAAATCAATCGTAAAATATAGAACAAAAATTGTAATTTCTTAACGAATCAAAACATCATCGAAAACAAGACATCAAGTCATATAGACAAGCATATATAATCAAATAATCATTCAGTTATTTATACAGATACGATTGAAAACTAAAGAGATCGGTACTCCCCCTTTTTATACTAGCAATAATGCGAGAGTCTGATGAATGATGTATGATGTGTGTGATAAAGCTATATAAACCTTCAATCTATTATTTCATATCGGCTTTTTCACAAGCAAGCTATTAACAAATCCTATATGTATCGCAATATTTTCTGACAGTTTTTTACTTTAATTCTCAATTCACTTGGTAATAAAGAACTTTTTCTATCCGAGTTTGCAATCAATTAAGCTTAATTTGATTTATCCCGCGATATACGTACAACAACGGCGCGGTTGTCAATATTTTTACAATATCGCTATACGAGACGGATTTAACGAAAGAACGGAGTCGCATCGTAAATATAACATCGAAAGATAGCGATATCGCATCCGCTCTGCGTTGACACTTTCCGGATTGCAAATTCCATCTCCAGAGAGATGTCCAGGACGGATCGTCTAGCTGCATCTCCCACACACCGATATATTCGCCTTTACCCCTTTCACCTTTTATCCCCTCTGTATCTTTCGCTGGGTCGTCGTACGACCGGTGTCTTTGTCAAGGAGCATTATTACGATCGCACGTCCGTTCCCTCCTTCTCTTCTCAACATATACGCGCGCATACGCGTAGACGCGTGCATGTACGTGCATATATCAGAACGGGTGACGGGTTACCCGGTGCTCATCCGTAATACGTATGAATCACGAGGTCGCCGAGAAAGCGCACGCCGAGGTCTGGGATTACGCATCTCTGCGTATACTCCACGTTCCTTACGACGACGTCCCGGGAGTGTCGGAGTTCTGTATAATACACGAGCGTGTCGTGCGCAGAGCTAATAGGCGCGCATACCCTTCGCGTGAGAACGCGCGAAGGTTATTTCGCCACCGTCCTTCGTAGTCGTCGGCTCCTCGTCGCGGATGGGAATTATAGCAGCGCGACATCCCGGAAAATTCAAGGACATGACTGTCTCGTCTGCCGCGCAGCCACGACCACTCGACTGATCTCGCAAGTCGAGACGATTGTGAAAAACAGTCGTGCCTAATCATATGTGTAGCCGCGCAGGCAGACCGAGTATTCAAATAAAAGTTTATATAAAACCTATCGGTACAATATTTTTCACAACAATATTGGATGATCTAACTGTGTAAGTTATTTTTACTTTTCGCAAAAATATAAGCAGAGAAAAGTTAAAGCGACGTAAATGGATTACGACGTAATGGATTATGGAGAGATCAATAACGATAAAAAACGGCAAAATAACGTCTGAAATATACTAAAAGTCTGAATAAAACCTAGGGAAGGTAGTACTTTCGATCCCTCGATTTGGAATAGATTAAAAATTTTTATATCTCATCTCAAATATACATCCCAATTTTAACTGTCAACTTTAATTTCACTTTATCAACTTTAATTTCAGTTTTTATGTATTTTCAAATAATGGAAACTGCCGCAAGAGTTTGGAGTCGGTAGTGATAGCGACCTTACCTTATTTTTCTCTATTGTTCGCAGCACGAATATGCCAGATGAACGATTTCCATATACATGCAGATTCACATAGATTATAATCAGCTTAACTGTTTCGACATATAGAATGCGCACGTATCCGTGCAAAAATTTTGAACGCTTGAAACGTGGATATTCCAATATATTTAAAAAATTTTTTTAAATTTTGAACCCTTTTTCGCATTTTCAGAGAAATTTAACTGTTACATTTTTTTCCTGAGTCCAATTTTCACAAGTCCAATTTTCTCGATCTTCTCCAATTCTCTGATTGATTTAACATTTATAAACAATACAAATTTGCGATTACAAAACCTGCTACACGATGCCAAAATAACTGTTCGATGTGTAATCTTCTCTGAGCGCATGAATATAAATAATTCTCTCTCTGATAATATACCGGTTATTATCGACGATACGAAAAACAACGTTTTACAGAGAAGGTTGCTTTGTTGGTATAATGAGTATTCAACAAGGGTATGATTATCGACGTTTACGAGCCGAAATTTCGTTTACTTTGCAAATTTGATCTGATGATGCCTTGGGGCGAAAATATCCCTATGCGCGAGGGTAGCGCTTGCAGTTGAGATCGCTGTAGTTGTGTCAATAAAAAACATTTCACCAATCGGATTGGCATGCTATCATACAATTATATGTTTTACGCATATTAATTAATACATAAATTAATAAAATAATAATAATTTTAGTCTTTATTAATTAATTTTTTTATTTAATTTATAGTAAAAGCGATTTGCGCTGATTGATCCGTGAAAACATTAAATAAAATGTTACACAAATCGAGTTAATAAATCTAAATTTCTCCACAGCAAAAATATTAGAGAGTCATAGTTTACCGTAATGCAATGTTTAATATTAACCTTCTTGGTCAATAAATTGAATGGAATTTTTCACTCTTTCTTTCTCTCTCTTTCTCGTTACTGTAATGTATTAATTACATCAAATTTGATTATATATATATATGGTCCTTCTCACAGAAATCTTAACACAAAATCTGTAAAATCTGTTAATATTCCTAACGCGCGCTTCTACAGTTTGCTTTCTTGCGTTCCCTCTCTTTCTCTCTGTCTCTCCCTTTCTTGCTCTTTCTCTATGACATACATACCCCATTAATTAATTCGGTAATGGCGCAGCTAATGAAAATATTATCAGTAGCCGTATTTAAGCAATCCCCCATAGTGCTCGCGGACATTATTGGCAGGGATGTACTCCGTCGATGCGTAGTAATTATGGCCTCAGGCTTCGCGCGCGCTATCATGCCACCGGTAATTATTAAATGGGAATTATCGTTCGTATGGACATTAATGTGGTGGCGAGTATTATCGCGTGGCAGCCGTATAATGCTTAAAGTGTTATTCCGAGTCCTCTCTCAATGTGAGAGCGCATATATTATATTGTACATCTATTTCGGGGATATACACAGCAGAATACTACGCGCGGTTGCGCGCGAGCATGCGCGGCCCGCGAGTCGCGCCGCGACCGATTTCGCGTTATTCGTTCGGAAGCAGCTTATCGTGCGTCAGGTGAAATTAATTAGCGATAAGATTAATTAACTTGACCCACCACGTTTATCCGGTGGTCGGTTCCGATCGCATTCCTCGTCGCCTGATCAACCCCCTCCCTTCTCATCCCGTTCGTCTCGTCGCCTATCAGCCTATTTATCTTTCTCTTTGTCCATCTGTTCGTATTTAGCCGAATGACAGCGCTTCGATAGGTAATTATACCAAATCCATTGTATCCGTATAACGATCGAGAGACCATCGTACCGTTTCCATTTCGTCCCATTTGGCTCTCCGTTTGTCACATTTTTAATTAGTTTAATAATTCGATAAGTTTGAGATTTTCGATTCGCAATTTCGATTCCAAGTGTGTTGTATTAATATATTAACTGTTTCTAATAAATGATACGCGAAATTTGACTAATCATAAACGTTATAAAAGCATCATGCCTCATCATGAGGCATTAAACACAGGTAATTGTAAGTATCCGTTTTCCTTCTCTTTTCTCTCGTACGCGCAATATCCATGGAATTTTTTTTCTCGCGCCCTTTGCACCTCTAATGGTAATTTTTAACGAGTTTTTCAATTTAACGAGCGGTAAAACGTACCGGGCCCGAGATACTGCAGCAGTCTTTAACGACGCGACTGTCCGGCTGGTGCTCCAATTTGTCGAACGCGAGAGAGGCGGCAAGCTTTTAGGACATTTTCGAACAAAGTGTTTAGAGCTTATGACAGCGATGCAGCAGCAGCAGCAGCAGCAGCAGCAGCAGCAGCAGCAGCAGCAGCAGCAGCAGCAGCAGAAGCTGCCGCCGCTGGATCGCGCGCGCCTCTCGTCTTCCTCATTTCGGTCGTTTCGCGATTAATCGCATTGTCTCTTGCTGCACGACCATTAGAGAGTAATTACAAGCAACGTAGTTAACGCGCGTAAATTTGGCCGGAACGCAGTTTTGTGTTTATCGCTCTTCACGATGACGGCATCACTTCGTGATGACAATATGTAACGATCCGAGAGCACCGCGTACGATGGACGTCGAACTTTTCGGAGAATTTGATTTCTATACGCGCAAGAAACTATTTGATACGCGGACCTATTCAAGTTTTTACTCGCAAGTAAAACTATTTCTCCTCTCTGTCGTTTCACAAGAAAGAAAAAAAGAAGAGGGAAAGAGAAAAGAGAAGAGAGAACAGACACACTAATATCCTGCTTCAACAGATCATATAGTAGATATATTCATGAACGTGTTAGAGTTAATTGTTATCATTAGAAAGAGTATGACGGGGTGTGAGCGATTGCGGGTGATAAGAAGCTCTTTCGCTTGGACAAGTTTGATTTAATAATATGTAATTACTAGGCTGGGCTGGTGCAAATTTGTACAATTACGGTTTCAATTTTATTTTTAAGATACATGTCATTAATTATATATATCTATGTATATAACAATTATATTTTATTATTAAAATATTCAAAAATAAAAACGCCACAAAAAAAGAAAATAGCTCTTGAACAAATTTAAATATAGTATTTTAATAGAGAGAAAAAATATGTATTTAAAATAATTAAAATCTGATGTTAAAAGTAACATAATATTGTTCGATATTACGAATTATATTATTTAAAGTTAAATGGAAAAATATTTTTTGATATATTATACATCTGAAATATGAATAACTTTGGAGTGATAGTCGAACGTGAAAAAATTTTGGAGAGAAAAATAAAGCTACTGCCAGAGAAAAAATGAGAAAGAGTGTTAACTTATTTCACGTCCCGACCAAAGCATCGCTGGTTCTCTTCCAAGATGTATCGACAATGTCGTTTCAAGAAATATAATGAATCGTTTAACGACCTTTTAATTCTATTCTTCTTGCTTAACGAGCAGGTGAAAAGTACTCGACCGAATAAAAAAACGGTCAATGACACTGCAGCGTAAAGATACTTCCGCGACAAAGAATCGACCGTGAAGTCACTGCTATTTTCATATTAACATTAATCCGACAGCGTTGATAACCCATTATTATTCTCAATAATTAATAGGCTATGAGAAATTGCTTGAATATATTTAATTTAATGACCAATTACTGTTGTTGTAAAAGAGAATAACAGCTTTGTTTGAATTTTCCAGAAATGCTTCCAATTTATAAATCGAGATTTTAATGTGCATACAATTTATATAAATATAAACCTAATTTATAATCAATAGTTAATTTGCAAAAATATTCACATTAATATTAAAATATAAAAGTCATTAAATCGTAAATGCAAATATGAGAGCCGATCGTAATGCATTACAAATTTTCATTCATATTCTTTTTCCGTTCGAGAGATAATTAATTGAAGTCTTATTTAATTGTAAACAACGAATTATATAAATTTTTTTAAATTTTATTGTAAATATTGTATAGATTGGAAAAAAATACTGCGTATCACTAAAAACTTCCTCTCGTTACTCATCATGTCTCTAACACCTTGCTTCTAACATTTCAAAAACACAACAGATATTACTAAACCTACCACAACGGAGGCAAGAGAGACTGAACAATTTGCTTGACGTTTTAACGACCTTCCGTCGTTCCCAGCTCTTGTGAACGTAAACTGGACTCGATGGGAAACCGATCGTTGCAACGGTACTGCGGAAATCCTTCCTCAACAACGCTTCCCGTTACATAGGACTCAAATACTCCGAATTACGATAACGTGCGCTTGGCATAAAAACATTCCTTTTCCTCGTACTTTTGCGACAAAAAGAAATTATAAAATTTAAAAATGTACTACTATTAATTCATAGTTCATGTTATACATACACACAGATACATACACACACACGCACGGATATATGGATTTCAATTTAATTTAAAGAACTGTTTCATCAATTTTGGATTTAATTCTCAATCGCTATTAAATTCATACAGAAACTATGATTAGAATCTCTTTATGTCAATAAATTGGAAAGCAGCATCAAATCTACTTTTTACTTGCTTTTGAAATGAATATAAAACACTCGTATTCAAGTTTGACATTATTACTGATAACTGAGGATTGATAATGTTTATTCGCTCCCCAAAGTAATTAAAATATCAATAAACGACTGCTGACAATCAATGTGTTAATCCGACGAGAATTGCGCAGATTTAACTAAAGTGACAATTGGATGCATTTAACGCCATATAGCAATTTTTGAATAATTCCCTCGATTGATATCTCTCTGAATTTTCATTTTTGCACACTCCGTGACACGGATATATCGAGTATCAATTCACGTGAACGTATCTTGAGTGTGTGGTGTAGATTCAGTTTTGGAATCAAATTCAGTGATGAATTTCAATGAAACGTTCGATGAATATAAACTAGTGTGCGTTTTCGTATCGATTTTAGTAAAATTTTCGCAACTCAGCTTATATCATTCTCAAAATAAACAACTCACATAGGATGCAGATAAGTGATTGATCAATGTACGGTAATTGGTCAGCGTGCATTCATGCTACAATATATCAAAATCGACATATTGATTATAATCGTTTCTAAAACGAGTCTCGGGAGTATTCTCTAACAATAAACGCCGTGACTATATGTATGTCAGTGTTTAATTAATGTTATTCTACAAGCTAACAGACTCAAACATTATACTAAGATATATATTTTCTCTCCCTCTCTCTCTCTCTCTCTCTCTCTCTCTCTCTCTCTCTCTCTCTCTCTCTCTCTCTCTCTCTCTCTCTCTCTCTCTCTCTCTTCTCTTCATTTTTATTAATGACGATGTTATTGTACTAATCGTAATTAATAACTGAATACGATTCAAAAGTAGTCCTATCACAATTTGTCGATCTCTATCTTAAAACGTTATCCGCCTCCCCATCTTTGAACGATATCTACAACGTTCGATTCGCATTATTATCTTTAAAACTCTCTTACGGCACCGCTCTCTCGTATCATCGATCTCGGATCCGAAGTAGGCGTAGCCGACGAAAAAGTTACGCGGAAAGTCTCTGGAAAGTCTTTTCTCAATCGCGACCGAACTCTCCCGGTCCGCCGAGAAACGTACGATTGACGATCTTGAAGAACCACCGTCCCCCCAGAGATTGGCTCTAAAATTTCCGGTGGTCATTCACAAAGGCGTGATTTTCGAACATATGTCTCCCGCGGGATATATCCTTATCGCCGCGAAATTCATGGAGTAACTCGCAATATGTATTACGCGGTCTGATTAAGGACAGGCTATACAGTTCGCGTGTTTGACTTCTCGGCACCATTTCTCGCTAGAACCAAAAGCTCGCTTCCCTTAACGCTCTCTACGTTAACGCTAATTTAGAGCGTCATTCGGAATGAAACACTGCTTACACAGGTTTTAGAATGTATCGCGTGGATCATCATCGAGAGTGAACTATGCAAATTTCACTTCAGGAAGCTTCCCCCCTTTTCGCCTACCTTCGCTCTTTGTCCCGTATTCTCTCTCAACAACCGTCCACTCGACGACTTCGTCGCTCCGCAAATTGCCAACATTGTACGAAACTTCCGCTAATCCTAATCAACGTCACCGGGGTTGCAGCAGCGTCAATGTGACCTCTCGAGTTTCTCCGAGTTTATCGATGCAGCCGAGCAAGACTATACTCATCCGCTATTCTTGCCTCGAGAGAGCTCTCTTTCCCCAGCTTCTTTTTCAAAGTTCACTTCACTTCAGTTCGCCGTGGATCGTTAAAATTGGCTCGTAGTACTCGTGGTACGAATTATAACGGTTACATGAACGAATGAGCGTAATGCAGGAGAGCTCGAGGCGATAATTACAATGTGTTACATTATAATAATGCAAAATTACGCGTGAATCACGTTAATCTCTGAATATTTTAGATAAAGCGTTATGCCAAATTTGTGAAAAGGAAAAAGTACTTGTTATTTTAAACCGAAATAGCAAATGTATACGAGAATAGCGCATTAGAAAGCGGGTATCTTTTTATCGATCACGATTTTTTTTTTTGCAGATTTTAACGTAAATATGCATTTCAGAAAAAACTCCGAACTCTGTAACGAAATGTAAGACATTTCGTCATGATCGTCACGTAGAACGGGAATAAATATTTCGCGGATTAAAAACGCGAGTCACGTGTGACACGGTCGTGACAAAGTTAATGCATCTAGCCAAGTGCATCGATGCATCTACATGCAATACGATAGAATGGGAGACGGAGAGGGGTGGAGGGAAGGCAAGGGGAAGGATAGCAAAGAGAAACAACGCATACGCAGAGGGTGAGCGAGGAAGAGAGATGAGGGGGGAAAGAGGAGCGATGCGGTGATTTGTGTATCCGCGTTAGGCGTGAGGTCGATGCGGCCATAATAATTTATCGTTGTAAAATATTGTCTCACCGACGACGCCAATGACGCGGAAAGCCTGCGGTAAATCGAGCGAGATCACGCGAGCGCGCAAGCAGGTATCGCGTGTCGATCGCGCCCGATTCGATTTGAATCTATTCGCTGCCGATTCGGCGCGTGACTTCGAGTACCTACGTGTGCCGTGCGCGCGACACGAGAACTTATTGAAACACATTTGACGCATCCCCCCGAGTAAAATATCCCCTATCTCGCCGATTGAATCGCGCCTGAAATTACGGTGTACCGCTATACCGTAGCGTAATCTTTGTCCAAAGTACATAATTTGCAGCTAGCTTTAATTTAGCAAGTTTTGATCTCAGTCTTATTTATCAACATGTGTGTTGTGGATTAAAAGATTTTTATAAAATTGGTCGTGTATTTTGAAAAGATTTATCGGAATTCTGTTTATAGGAATCTGTAGTCAAGAAAGCAGGCGCGAAATACCATGTATATGCATATATGTATATATTCATATTTAATATATTGCAGTATTATATATTCATTATTTTAGTCTGAAGCCACGTGAATATTCGCTAGTTAAAGCCTCTTTCTACACAACGAAAATATAGCGCGAAGCATTTTCTTTGCTCGGAGCATTTCAAAGTCAATGAAAATGGTAGTGACGTCAGTGATTCCTGTAACTTCTTCATTGTCGCGGAAGTTACGACAAACCGTACTCTGGCGGCGAGAACAATCGAGGAATTATCGTTGCCGCTCGTCTTACGTCGACCGTTTCTCTCTCTTTCTTTCTCTCTCTCTCTCTCTCTCTCCTCCACTTTCATTCGTCCCTTCTTGTCTAGTAATCTTTCCATCGATGCAGCACGAGAAAAGCAGATCATACAAAGCATCCCGAGGGATTCTTTTTAGTTGAAGATGTTTGCTCGATAACATGAGTATCTCGTAAGACATTTCTTTCTTTCCTTTTTTTTTTTTTTAAGAACCATTTGAAACTAAAGTTTCTTACTAACAATAAGAGATAGATACATCATTCGAGGATTAATTTAGTACTCTACTATAGTTATTCCTATTAATTAATAAAGTGATATTTGTCAATTAAATTATTTTCTTCTTTCCGAAAAATGCAACAAAAAAAATACAACTCCACATTCTCCCTCTCTCTCTTTCTCATTGTCAGTCTGTCTCTCGTTTTCTGCGCGACGCTCATGTTTGACAATTGGCGAGATAAGAGCGGTAGACGAGCGATCGCGACGTGCGTATACGATAGGCGAAAGAATCGCGCAATGTTCACTCTCATTTTCGCCCAATTATGATAAGACCGGGCGCTTCCGATAACGGTGGAAAAAGGATGCCATTAGTATGCACCGAGCTCCCGTGTGTGGGTGGAGAAAAAGGGAGGAGGAGAACAACGTCGGCGCGGACGTGCACTTAGCGGCGCGCCAAGCGTGTCGTAAAGCGATCGCCGTAATGTCGTCTGAAATAGAGTTACGGACATTTACGCGCTTCCGCGCGCACGTTTCACCGATATGGAAACGACTTGCCAAGGAGTTACAACGACCCGAGCGGACACAGTAATGGCGACGCAGGACAGTCCGAATAATGGATTTCTCGTAGGGGTCGCATGGCATACCGATCCTGAGCTACGTGGCCCGGAATTGAACCTGTGAATAAATCGATATCGACCATCGACGGTGTTAGCGTTAGCGTAACCTCGATCCGTTTCTCCGTCCCGCCCTGACACCGCATCGGTAATCCCGCTCAGCTGAATATTCCGTCTCCCCAGACTGTCGAATTTGCTTGCTCTGCATCAGCGTGATCAGCCAGCTTATAGATCTCCGCGATCGCATAACCGTGTACCCATCGCGCGATCGTCGGATCTAAAACGTTACATCCCTACCGAGCAGATCAAACCAATACACGGTGTGTTATCGGATCGGGATATTTTTCCCCGGGAAATAGAGAATCTTCGATACAATGAAACCGAAATTCCAGGCAAAAATAATCTTAATCGGGATAGAAGTGCGATAGAGTATTTTTTAACAATAAACCTAATATAACCACATTGTAAAATTGTTATCGCGCAAACAGTAATCATCTATATTTCATATATGAAATAAAAATATCAGAAAGTATTTATTACGACGATAAACTCTATTTATAACTATCATTGGAAATAGTAGATACGTTGTGACAATATTTAAGAGAGATACGGCGAGTTCTCTCTCTTAATTGAAGAAATTTTTAATTCTACTCTTTGCCTTTTTCTGAATTTGTTCGCTCTTTTCCTTTTTATCCAGATATATCGAGATTGCCCGGTTAATTCTTCCCTCGGACCTTGGCTCTTGCTCCATAATTGTTACAATTACGCTCGCGATTGGCTCGGGCTCCGACAAGAGATAAATAAGAGTAAATGAAAACGTGCGGCAATAACGCGGCACGCGAATGTATCTCGAGGTTAAAGTACGATGACAGCAGCCCCGAGGGAATTTCGATAGAGGCGGTCGCCCGCGCGCGCGACAAGGACCGTACCGATAAATTGAATTTCTTCGTGCCCGTGATTGCCATCGGCGAATCGGCTGGCCTCAGATCGACGCAAACCCGCTACATCCCGCACCTACTTTGCGCCGCTGCACGAGGCGTTCGTTGACGGGCGACGTATTTGCACGCTCGGATATTCAGTTAGCGCCCGGAACATCGGAATTGCCATGTTAATCGGAACCCGGTCACTACCGATAGAGAGAGAGAGAGAGAGAGAGAGAGAGAGAGAGAGAGAGAGAGAGAGAGAGAGAGAGAGAGAGAGAGAGAGAGAGAGAGAGAGAGAGAGAGAGAAAGAGAGAGGGAGATTGACTAAATTCGGGATTCGCTCAGAACGTCAGATAGTCATCGAAAATGCATACATCGACATATACATTTCAAAGCGCAATTTTTGACGAGCTTTCTGGAGCAAGATTTTTTTTCATTACCGCCCATTATCGACAAGCTATGAATTATCTTAAATACGAGCAAGATGATGTTTACTAAGTTTATTACGTCACAATGATATGCTCAAAAAGAGACGATTTAAAAAAGATTTTTTAAAAGAAAAGTATATCTTTAATATATCTCTTTAATATTTTTCAATTTTTCTTTCTAGCAGATATATATTGTCGCGAATTATTACTTACTACGCAAATCTCATTGAATATCCAATCTTTATACATATATCTATAATTTCTGGATCGATGCTAATCAATCACTGTCAGCTGGTTAGCAATACGTCGCCGTGGCAAAAACGGCGAAAGATAATTAACCGTCACTAAAGATTCCCCTAACGTTTTGGAAGGAAGTGCTCTTAGGAAGAGAATACAGCGGAGAGAGAAGGTTAACGAGCGGCCGTCAAAGAAGGCAAAGACGAAGATCTGTTGATAACGGGTCGACATATGACGAGGCTGGATGACAAGGACGGTAATTTAATCGAGCTTTCTACGCGCGACGAACACAGATACGATGCTATTGTTATACCGCGAATGATGGAACATGAGTGGTTAGCATGAAACTTAGACCGCGGGATCTTAGACGAAAGTACAATATAACAGAATAGAACAAATAATACCTCATATGTTATTATACATTTATTTATTATCAGAAATTGTTACGTTGTGACAATACTTAAGGAAGTATTAATAAATGTATAATAAAATACAAAGGTAAACATACAGAAAGTTATAACAAAATAAAAATAAGCGATATATCAATGCATTTTAAACAAAAATATTCTTTAGTAAAAAAGAAAAAAAAAATATATATATATATACAAATATATTTCTATGAGAAGAGTAAAAAAAGCACATCGAAAAATGTTATAGGAAATTTTTTGATAAATCCAGATTCAAGTTTCCTCTTTTCTTCTCTATGGCACATTATGCAATAGATAGAACATATAAAAATAAATGAAATATTTTTTTAAATTTTATTTCTATGATTTATATATGTATATATTTAAAATATTTAATTTATAATATTTTTTATAATTTATTGATAATTTGTTTTTAAATTTATTTACATTTATAAACTTTTCTTGATTTAATTTATTTATAAATAATAATTATATATACACAAGGATATTGATTTAGATATATATTTAGTTTTTTCCACTTAAAAATGTATGTACTTATAAATATCACACACATCTACATAAAAATATATCTACTATATCTAATTAACCCATATTTTGTCAGCTACATACGTTGGAATACGTTGAAATTTGAGTGTCACAGCTTTCGATCGTTTTATAAATATAGAAATATAAATAGAGAAATGTACTAATTGGACGACCTTTCACTTAAGGAAAAATAGGATTTTATATTTTATGCTATTATTTGTTCTTTTAACGATTCGATCGATAATACCACGAATACTCGATTTGCAAATGGAGGGAGATAACGCAATAAATTATGCATTACGTCCTCTAAATGCATGATCGCCGATACTTCACGCGAGAGTTAGGAGTACTCGATAGATTTTACCCTCGAAATGTCAAAGTTAACTCAACTAGGATGCAGAAACCAAGCTTGAATTACGACTAATCGTACCAGCAGAAGCATCGCAATTAGCACCGTGTCGATAAGCAGAAGTAAACATCTACAACCACAATCGCTTTTCTAAATTACTTTTGCATCACGCGCAAGGTAAATTACAGAAATGTATTCTCAGAATACGAATCCTTATAAAATCTTATGCAAAAAAATATAATACAGTGATTTTTTAGATACGTAATGGTCCGAAAACCAGAAACCAAAAAGGTTTAATATCGAAGTTAAAATCACGTCATTTAAAAAATTCGAGGCAAAAAGACATCCGTTAATGACGGTATAAACAAGGAAACACGACGTCGAAGACCGTATAATTGCTGTGAGAGTAGGCAGATTTTAAAGCAGATTTTTCTCTTTCCTTCTCACTATCTTTGCTCGCGGATCTTATTTTTCCTTGTTTCCATTATCTTTTCCTTTTTACTACGAAGTACCATAACTTGCCGGCTATGTCACGCAGCCACACCGAAACGGCCACGATCCGCGAAACGAGATTTCGCCGGACGAGCGTCATGGAACGGCATAGCCATACGTATCAGTCGTCTCCGCAAGCTTTTCTCTGCTGCTTCTCTCATTACTCTCGTAGCTTCGTAGCGCGGAGATGTAACGTGTTAGTTAACTCGTTTCGTCAATCACGATACGCGCGAATTACGATGTGCCGCAATCTTAAGTCTCGAGATGTAAGTGTGTACGTATTTAAAAAAATATATACATGTATATATAATTCAAAATTCACGAAAGATTGTTAAATGTGAATAAGTGAATTAACCGTTTTAATTTTTTTAAATCTCTATTTCCCGAGGAAAGGAGACGTCGTTTTTATATTTAGAAGAACGCGCGAGCGACGCACGAAATAACGAGGAAAGGAGAAAATATGCAGCAATGTAAAACGCAAAAAGCATAGTACCGGAGAATGAGTGCGTTTCTCACTCACAATCAGGCAAAATTACGCGCTTTCGCATAACTTTCACGCTTAGATTTGCAGCAGCGTACTTGTCGCCTCATTCCTATTTCGTTCGCGGGGAATAACTATAGTACGCCGGTATTTTCCGTCGCGTAATAATCTACATTAGAATTCTTTAAGTTTTATCTACGTTTTGATGCATACAACAGCGTCACGCGAGAGGTTGAAAACCACAGGACTTGGCGGTTTGTTATTTTATATACGAGTTTTTTCATACAAAGTACATTTTGCGCGTGCAGCATGGCCGTGTGTAAAATAGTATAAATCTAAGGCCAGTCGGCGGGATGAAACGTTTACAAATATATATCTACTGGACAGCTCAATGAAATATTTAAACAAACATCAATGTGTGAAATATTAACGAGTTCCCTTCCTGTTCCCTCTTGCTCTCGATTTTGATTCAAAAACGTTTTAGGAGACGACTATTTTGACGCATCGAAATATTTTACGTTTATACTTGTCGAAAGATAATTGACGAACTGGTTAAAAAATTATTTCAGCGTAATCACGATTCAGATTTTGATCTTTTCGATCTTTGATCCGATATCACATAATCGATCGCATTTAAACGTTTTACAATTCGCTAAACATAGTGCAAAATCTCGAACTGATATAATGGTTCAAGATAGTCAAAAATAAAGGGTTCAAAATCAAAGCATTATTGTTTCAAAGTAAAAATGCGGGTAGCGAATAGCATTGTTGTCAGCGTGTTTAGATCCGCGGAAATTGTTCGTCAAATGCAAATTCAATATAGTAAGAGTTATTCATCGTGTAGTGATATGTGCAAATATATAAACTGTTCCAAGGAAAAAGAATGTAAAAAGGAGAAAATTCCTTCGTGAATTCCAACAAGTACAAATTCCTTTAATAATAAAATAACTTATAACGTAAATAAAATTCGTTGAAGTGTAGGAAAACGAAAAATAAATGGAAACACTACATTAGTAGGGAAAAATGAATTAGTTCTTTCCATTCTAATATCCCTGTATCAAATATGTTTTTATGGAAGAGCTAAACGATATCGGAATTTATATTTCATAACGGAAGCTCGAAATATATCGTTGCAGAGATATGCATCCAAAGTGGAACGCATATTTTTTTTTTTTTTTTTTTCCTTTTTACGAAGATGCACAGGAAGGCTATTTCGCTTTATGTTGCTACAAAGGGCGATTGAGTCGCCGTCGGATCAACACAACGAGGAAACTGTTTACCGTCGTCGAAAACTTTGAATTGCATTTGTGCTACGATCTCGCTCCTGCAGACTCCGAGGCAGGCTATCAAACGGCAATGTCGCCGAATGAACGAAAAGTACTACAAAGGGGACGAACGGACGAAGCTCATCGATCAAGGGGGATCAAGGGGCCAACGACGACACGCCTTTGGTGCAAAGAGGATGCACACGTGCATCGGTGCTGCACACGTATCCGTATCGCGGCGACCCTCAGGAGGGAGATAAAACGCGCGCGAAAAGCCGAGTATGGCACACTTACTTAATTGCACATGCTACGCACACGTATACGCTAACGCATTATGCTAATCACTCGAAATTTATCGCGGGGACGTTTAAGAGTTAAGAGATTAAATATGAAATACTGCTCTCCCCATTTTCTCTACCATCTTCCAGAATATCGTATATGCGCGACGAAAAGCACGAAAAAGTCTCCATACGACGAAACTTATAAATACGATGTTTACGTGATGATACGTGTTTAAGGCTCGTTGCAATCTTAGCTCCGCGCGATTGCTTTATTTTTCTTTTTTTTAATTTGTTAATTTGTAAGGAGAAACGGATTGAAAATTGTTTATTAATCTAAAAAAAAAATGTTACATTATTATTTAATTCGTAAAACATGTCAAATTTTGTCAACTACCGCTGTTTTCGTTATCGCCTGACATTTAGACAGAATCTCGGGAAAAATATCAGGAATAATACACTTTTAATCATTGAAAGCAGCGAATAAAAGTTACAAATCCAGCGTGAAAACGCGAAGAATTCTTAGTCAAGCAACGGCGTGTCGATAATAATCGGCGGAGAAAGAGTAGAATAACGAATAGGGGCACGCGAGGAAAAAAAGGAGGGGGGGAAAGAAAAGAGGGTGGTGAAAAAGCGAGAGAAAAACGCAAGTTATACGCGCGGTGGGCGCGCAAGGGGTATTATCGATATTAAACGAGCCGCGTGTCGCGCTGCGCGACTCCGCCATGGGTTCGTGTCGGTCTGCTATCGTAATAACACGCTGCCGTGAGCATACGCGACGGGGGTGGACGATGGCGTTGTGCCATGAAGGGAACGGGACCACCGGTGAAGAGAGGGCGAAGAAGTAAGACGGAGAGAGCGCGAGGCACGCGTTCCGTTTACGCACCGTAATTGACGCTGATTAATACCCGGCCGCGGTCAAGCTTTGATTTAATTCAATTTTACCGAAGCTTATCTCGTCGCGTCGCGCGAATAATTGTTCTGTCAATATAACGGAAAATATAAAGATGTGAGAGAGAGAGAGAGAGAGAGAGAGAAAAGAAAAAAATTATTCCTAAACATCTTTTCTCTGTAAAGAAGATAATAAGGGGGATCAAGAAAAGCGTAAAGGTTTTGATTAAAACGTCTTGATTAAAAATTTTAATTACCAATTTTAAACGCAACATTGTATTGAAGATAAAGTTATTATAACATGAGACGTTTAAAGATGATACAAAGTTATATTTCAAAAAATACTAATCTTACAAGAAAATATTCAAAACCAAGATTTTAGAAAAATACATTTAAAAAAAAATAATTTTTATGCAGTAATATTTTTTTCTGCCATAGAGAAAATTTTTCATGTCGCGTATCGTAACACTGGTGTTTAAACGAGACTCACGTAAAGTTGTATACAAACTGTACTACGATTAATCTTTGATTTAATTCAATTTGGCTGAAGCTTAGCAAAAAGTAGCGACAAAGAGAAACAGCGCGGAAAGAAAAGAGAAGGAAGAAGACGGTTAGAGACCGTAAGAGACGGTTTAGAGACAGCGAGTATACGCATTAGCCATTTACCGCTGATTAAATTTCCGGTCGGTGCGCGCACGACAAACAGTACGAGCGACGCGAAATGTTGAACGTTTGACGACATCGTATAATGACGTTCGTCACTTAGAACCAATCACGGCCTGACATTTCGCGTTGGTGTCCAATTTTAACAGGCCCAAGCAATTGTAATACAGCGAATTCGTGGCCAACAGTTTCAGCAGAGACGCCGAATAGCCGCAAACGTTTGAGCTTATTCAACGGCAATTCTGCCACTTTGCGATCGCATACAATCGCTAATCATCAATTCCACGATTATGAACTTCCTTCGATGCAAAATTAATAAATTACAAAGCGTGAAAGCACGTTAGAAAATTAATGCTGTAAATCGTTATAATTATATCAGAAGATATGCACAACATATGAGAGTTTCTTTCATTTTACCATTCAAAACAACATTGCAAATATTTACGTATCTATATCATGTTAGCGTTATATCGCTCTTCCATTCGTTCTAGTTGGGATTATTACACCGTACGCGTTATTTAACTGTATCGCACTCGTAAATCTCGCATAATCCGACGTAATAGTTACGCGGTAGACGAAAATACTGAAAAAAGACTTCGACACGGGATGCCGTTTTAGTTTATCATCGGCCGAAGAAAAGGGCTGGGAAAAAAAAAGTAAAAAAGGGGACGTAGGGTAGAACGCAATGTTGTACGTTATTTATGGAAATAGCGGCGGGATGCTCACGCATCGTACGGATAAGTACGGTATATATCGCTACGGTATCTCGCTGGTATCCCGCTAAGGCGACCGCAGTTCGCGACATCGATCTTCGTCCTCCATTTTTCATAGCGAATGATAGCACAAAATGTTAACGCAAGGGTAACGAACTCAAATATACCAGTCTAAGTGTAAGCGATCGCGCGTTTACGAGTCGGCAAATCGACGGTCTCCATAGGCGAGTAAAAGCGCTCGACTCTACCTGAAAGATACACCCAAAGGGGAAAAAGTTCGCAGGCAAATGGGAAGAAATAGATACCGTAATGGTTGGAATGTTTCTAGTAAACTGGCTCGTGAATTCGAATCTATTTGTAACAAAGAAGGAAAGAGGAAGGAAAGAGGAGGGATAAAAAAGAGACGCATTCATTATTGTTCTAGGGTGAACTTTCTCAGGATCGAAGAAAATACCATCGGGTAGAATATTTCAAGATCACAGCAAGATCCAAGTTTATTCTAACGGAACGTAAATTATTTGGCGAGCGATATGTAAAGCGAAGAAGATGGAAAGAAGATTAAATATATTAATATATCCTATCCAAGTTTTATCATTATTACTGTTTAACAATTTGCAAAAATAAATCAATCGTGAAATTTTCCCATCGTTGAACTCAAAAAGCAAGCGGAAGCTCGCGGTGCACGATTTATTAATATTAATGTTGTGTGTTCATTGAGTTTCAAAATTATTTATAATGGAACTATTTTTTCTATAACGTTTCCTGTGCAATTTTCGTCGACGTAATTGTATAATTACTTTTAAATTATTAATATTATAAAAGAGGGTAAATTAATGTAAAATTTATAAATATATATTACACAGGTCATGATTTGCTATTTTAAATTGATATATTATAACTCGCGGGAATTAAAAACCGATTACATTTATCGATAAAGACCACGATTGTCACGATAGTGTCCTGACGACGCGTCAGATTATACGACTGTCGTAACGCTCCGCCACGATCTTGCTAAGTGCTGAAACACGCGCACACGAAGAAAAATCCGCGACACATAAGATATGTGCATATACCCAGGACATAAATATTTAGATTCGCGCGCGATTTCCATAGACGGACCATGCGGGCGATATATATTCTGACTGGTTCGAGCAACGGTAACAGCGACGACGGCCACGGTGCAATTTTTCTTCCTTCGCGAAAACGAAACGATCGTTGTTGCGCGACGCTACTCACGATGAGGATGAGGAGGAGAACAAGTAAGACGGAGGAGAATCCGATGAAAACACCGCTCCGAGATAACGTTCTTTACGGCGCAATCTCGAAGCCGGCTGGAAAGAGGAGCGTCTTGGTCATTACGATGGAACAAAGGACCGAAGGAAACTATCGCGAACGTTAACCGGCGGAAATGTCGTTGTCGTCGTTGTGATTCGCGAGTACGAAGCGATATACAACAAGAGCCAGCTGGCAGACGTGCTCGACGCAAACGAACGTCGTACCGTCTTTCTTGATAATTGAGCTGTTATATGTTACAATGGTTCTATATTCTCCCCCCCTTTTCCCTCCCCCTCTATACTGTTTGTTAATAAGATAGAATTTGCGATTTTGCCTGCGCGCGCGCGAGTAAGTAAAACTCTTGAAATGGCAATTTGTCTCAATTTGTCATGATGTCTTCAATTTTTATCCTTGATAAATCAACAGACGAATCCGTAGCCGGATTGTCTTTTTTCGCAGATGACATAAAATATTATCTTAATTGTATTTCTGATAAGGCACATCACTTTATGATAGGATTCTATATTTCACGTTTTAATTCAAAAATAATACAGATATAAATAATGAGATAATGAGAGACTGATAAAGAAAGTGCAATTTCGAATTAAGGTCATCGACTGATTGAAAAATTGATAAGAAAAAAGCGTATACGTAATCTTTGATAATAACGGATGTTAAATTTTCTATATAATACTTATCACGTCCATGAAAATTGCACAAGAAATGAAGGCACGAAGAAAAATCCTTCCCCATAAACATTTCAATAAATCAATGAACGCGATAATTGATAATTCGTGCGCCGCGAGTTTTCGCTTCTCCGGAGATCGACAATGGAAAAACATCACAATCGAGTTATTTTTATGGTTTGTCGGACAGTAATGGTGACGAGACTTCGACAGGGTATTACGTGCGAGGAGAATCGTTTGATAAAACATAGTTCCCTGCCGGAGCTTCCCTCGCGAGAGTCCGTGCGTTCAGCGTCTATAGGGGACCGACTCGGCCAAACTTTCGTGGCACCGCGATAATGACTGTAATATTTCTCCATCTGGAGGAAAGGGCGCACTTCCTGCCCGCGCGTCTCTTTCTCTCACCCTCGTCTTACTTCACCACTATTCTCGCTTCGACGTCGTCGGAAATGCCCGGCGCCAGCGATTCTTCTTAAACCGACCGCGACGATTGCACCTTTTTTTTTCTCATCTTTTTTGCTTTTCCGCAGCTCGTTCGTACTATAACGACACTGCGAAGTTGGGGCAAACTATTCAACGAGCACTAACAGTAAAATGGGATTATCCTCACGTTACATAGATGTACTTACATCGCACCAGAGTTAAACTTAATTAAAGAACTTAATTCTCTTATCGTTCATAGAAGATATACAAGGTGTAACCAAAAATAAAAGCTTGCGAACAATTTTATTAATTAGAATTTACTTGAGAGTAAATAAAGTGTACGGCATTTTCATCGTGAGAGAGAGAGAAATCTAAAGTTTCCCAATTAAAATCGTTTAAAGTTAAAAGTAAATGTAGTGTATAAGAATCGCATCAAAAAGAATATCAGAGAATGTTGTGTTCTAGCGAGGTGTTATTAAGCGGCAATTTTTCATATCGCATGAATAAGAAATTTATTCAATGCGTGCATTTCAAAAGGGCGATAAATAACATAGGAACGTATCCGCGATATTCGATGATTAATTGCGTCTAGAGACCAGTGAGAACAGTGCACCACGTTCAATTACTTTTTTGCGCTGCATTTAGCCTCTATCCGTATCTATGCAAGCTCAACATTTTAAACAAAGGACCGATAAGCGCAGCAAATCGATATGTTAAAAACATTATCGGTATGTGTCTAATTAGATATTCATGCTTCTAACAACAAGAACATAAAATATCAAGTGGAAAAAAATTCACTTGTATAAATGTCAGATTTTCTGCAGTGAACATAAAATATATACGCGCGTGTGAAAAATGTTCTTCTCTTTAAATACCTTCTTTAAACATTTTAAGAGAAATTAATATACATATACATTTAACGTAGAAGCTATTTCCTCTCTGCTCTCTTTCACGCAAATAACGATGAATAAAATAAATTATTACTCACTCTACAGTTGTCACTCGACGACTTTATTAGAGCCTCTCGCCTCCTCCCACTCCTTCTCCTTCCTTTTCCTCTTTTTTCTCCTCCTTCGCTTTTGTTCTTCCAATTGCTTAGTCACTGACACAATATTCACCTGCAAAAGCATGATTAATTACGATTGGGCGAAAAGTAATTATCGTAATACAACGGCACTTTAATTGAACACGACGCGCATTTTGTTACGCGACGTGGTAGAAGAATAACGCGAGAATTACGGTCGTACAAAGCTACGATCTGCTCGACATTCGCGACGTACATAAGCGATATGAGTGAATCTCTGAACGACAAAATTCGAAAAATATGCGCTGTTCGCTGCGACAACGCTACACCTGTTGCTAACAAATAATATATACGCGCGTTTTACAGCGATTATACCAGTCTCGTACTGTATCATAAGTGACATAATAAATATACACAGGTTAAAAGTAGAGATAAATAATTCGCGCGCGAAATGTACAATATTCAGACATGGTTAGGTTTGCCGACTGCCCGCGCGCCGCACGATACATCACGATCGAATAAATCTCGCGTTTTGACAACTCGCCGACATGTAAACGTCGAGTTCACTCGCAATTGATAGATGTTATAATTACGAAAATGATGAATATTAAAGTATATCAAGTAAATTAAGACTTTACTTACTAATTAAACGCGCTGCTACGTCGGAGTCGACCGCATCACATTCGCGACGTTCCGTCTCACATACGCGACGTTCCGTTTCACGTTCGCGACGTTCCGTCAATGATCGGAAGATTCGAGAGCAACGTCGCGCGGTAAATTTGAACTAATACGGCGCGTTACATCGCGAGTTAAATTAATGGCTGAATAATTAAAACGCGACTGTTCGAAAATAAACAATCAAAGTTTATTTAATGCATTTAAAATAATTAACACTTGTGGAAAATATCGATATATCGCGCTCTTTCGTCTTCAATCATTCGATTCAAACATTCCTGTATTACAGACGTGTGTGTGTGTGTTACATAGGGTATCCCGGAATTTAATATTATATATGAGATTATTATATTATTATATATACATATATATAATATTTATATTATATATGTGTAATATACATATAATATATATTTATAATATTAATTATATTAGAGTATTATTATATATTATTACATATTATATGTATCTAATTAATTTTTCTGCGAGTTGTGTTTATTATTAATGCGATATTGTTAAAAGTGATCAAAATGTAATATCCATTAATGTTGCTTAACATTACTGTTTCATTTCTCTCGAAATATCGAACGTTTAATACAAGATTGACATTGTTAAAAAATTGAATTTATTGCCGAATTTCATGCAATTAAAATTAATAATAATTAATTTCTCGACTCTAATTAATTAATAAAATATGCTATCAAAATATACATATAATTGTAGCGGGACACCTGTTTTTTTTTGGAGTAGTCACACAACGTTTGTTGATTGTGACAAAATAAAATCCAGAGTACGCAAAACTTTCTACAAAAACTATAGTCCTAGTTATATAGCTAATAAGAAGTTAAATACACTTAGTTAATTGAAAACTGTACATTCATAAAGAAATTAAATAACGTTAACTTAATATATGTTTAACTTGTACATAATAATAAAAAATAATAAAAAAATATTATACACGCAAATACTTGGACAAATTAAAAATTAATTTCTCGTTTGCAAAAATTTAACTGATTTTATAGAATCGAGTATCGACACAAGCGAAATAATGAGAAAACATAGAAAAAGATAAAAGGAGCGCTAAAAAGTTATCTGCTTATACCTAACAAGACGAAGTAAATTAATGAAAACAATAATTAGCATTGCTAATGTTTAAAACTTTTTAGAAAATAAAAAAATATATATATACTATTAAATCTCGATAAAATAAGAAATTTTATATGAGTCCGAAACCTGATGTTTCTCCGAAAGAAAAGCGATTCCGTTTGAAACAAAGGCGGAAAGGGACAAAGGGACTTGTTACCAGTCTGCGTCGTTGTAGTTTTCTATCGAAAATATGAGTAATTTCAAGTATCGCGAGACGTCCACGCGCAGCCTCCCTTCTCAGACGCGCTTTGTTCTATTCGTTTCTAAAGAGCCGCTCGTCCGCATAGCGGAGAATGCGTCATCTTAGAGAGCGGGTTTCACGGGCCGACAGAATCCCGGCGTTGTACCCGCCTAATTCGAAACTACATATTTAATCCTGAGCAAACTCTTCGAAGGTTACCCAGGTAACCGGCAAACATACCCGCCACTAGTCGCGGGAAACTCGAGAACTCGCGGCGACGACGAAGGCTAGTAACCCCGAGAAATCACGTGGAGTGAAATACGAAACAGACCCTTCGGAGCGACGCGAACAACTGATAACAGTAGCATGGAAAATGAAGACTAGCGATTACTTAAGATAGAGATAAATTAGGGCACGAACCAACTTTGAAACCTCCTATTTCTGAGCTGTTAGTAAAAAATTTAGAATATAGAATGTCTTGAAAAAACTTTATGAATAATCCTAGTTTCAATAATTATATATATATATATATATATATATATATATATATATATATATATATCGGTATCTTTCTTAAATATATACTTTATTTAATATTTTATATATTAATTTGAGTTTTCACGCGGAGTGGTCGTAAAACATTTTCATATAAAATTTGATTATATGCGGATACATAAGTATATATTGTATTTTTAAAATTTTATTAATATCTTTAATAAATGATTTGCAGAGAACACACACATCGAGGTTTTGGGACTCGTGCAGACCTTCCCGAGGCTCAAGGCATCTGCGCGATAATGCACCACTGACGACTACATTTCGAAAGTGCGAGAGAGGAAACGCTGATGGCGCGTGGCGAAGGGTAAGAAGCTAAAAGGGTTGCGAACTATGCTCTTCTCCAACACAACCCTTTTCCCACATTACCCTCCTGCGTTCTTAGACTAGATGCGCGAGCCAGATGTCTGCTCGCTCCTGGTACGTGAGCGCATAGTGCAGCCACCCATTCGTGCATATATATATATATATATATATATATACATACGCACACATACACAAACATAATGGTACGAAAGCCTTCCGTATGTGCGTTCGCGTTGGCGGAGACTGCCGGGGTTTAATCTCGACCCGATGCGAGTCGCAATTTTCCGGAGATGACCGACGTTGGTGCAACCCCCTCGAGGTGGATTACATCGAGGCGCGGACAGCAGAAGATGCTCTTACCCGAGGAAAATGATGTGTCTACGTTGCCGCGCAATTCATGGCTCGTCTACGGCTCATAAAGCACGACGGCTAATAACGTAAATTGTGGAAAACGGAAGCGACACGGTCGAATCATCTCCGGAGCTTGTCGTCAATGTCTATCCGGTATTCCGAGGGATGTTTAACGTATCGACAAATTAAGATCCGTATAATCCGTATAAAATAATGCACTATAAAATCGTATGTATGTATATTTTGATCTTCGATTTCAACGTGCGCGGCAATGCGAGCACTTATTTTCCTGAATATATATATATATAATATATAATATTGTTTGTTTATTTTATATCAATATATCACGAGTTGTATAAAATATTTTTGATATTCCACAATATATTTTTTATTTCTTCGAATCTTTAATTTCACACAGATACTAAATGACGAAACTTATCGTTCATAATGTTAGTGTATTGGTTTCGAATATGTTCTTTTTTCTGATAAAAATTTCTGATAAATATTCCGAAATAAAGTTAATAACACTATTTTTAAGTCACGCACGAAATATTACGGTTTAACTATACAAATACGTATATTAAAAGATTCTCAATTTCATCACGTACTATAATTTATTATTTATCTCTCTAATTGTCGTTTCAAACGCGAAGAAGGATTTGTTTAAATGAGGCGCGAGTCTACGAAATTAACATCAACAAATAGAACATTCTCTGTACAGAAGTGTCAATTCTTGCAGAAATCACAGTTGGAAAACAAAGCCCTATTCTTTATTTAATCTTAAATAAATTGTACTTTAACAGAATTTTAACTTAAGGATGCTGAGATTTATATTTTCTTTATACTGTGTAGTTGTCATATCCTACGCTGCAAAAGCAATGTAAATATCTTATCCTTACGATAAATTGTATTATGCACAACTTTGAAGTGGATAGAAAATTGAAAAGTGCATCAGAGGGTTAAGGGTCGAAGTAAATCCGATTTGCGAAAGACACCGCCCGCGCATACAACGCTAATTCCTTCCCAACGGAAATTCGTTGTCGCGATACAAACAGCAGTTGCCGCCGCCGCGGCGAAGTCCGATAATAATTATTTCTACGGGATGGTATTGTGTCCCGAGTCTACCATATTTTCATAAAACCACCGTGCTCCCCGCCACGAACTCTGCCATATATTTATTATTATTATTATTATTAGAGTACCTTACAATTAGCGGAGGTGGCGGCAACTTTCCTGAACCCGACTCTCGGTGCAACAGTCATAGATATAACCGTAATATAAGCCGATATAACTCATTATTCGCAACATTCTCGTAGCGAAAATTTAGAATTCATTAATACACTGAGCAGGCCTGCAGAAACGCAGCCTGTATCAAGTAACGCATAAATGTATCCTATGTACACATTAGTAAAAAATTAAGATAAAAAACACTCTCCCTCTCCCTTTCTCTCTCTCTCTCTCTCGAAATCACTTCAAAGAAATATCAAGTATTTTAATATTTATGAATATCACTGATTAAATCTCCAAAATAATCTATTATATTCTTTGTTTTGCGACAAAATATTTATTAAATATTATTTTTACTTCATTTTAACTAATAAACTTTATTAAAGTCAAGTTATACGATAAACTTGCATGAATAAATTTTGAGAAAAGATAAAATTAGCACATTATAGAAATAGATGTAATTTAATCATTAACGCGCGCTTTATTAAATGAATCAATTGAAATGTGCTGTAAAATAACTAACACATTTCTTATTTTTTATTTATGTTTATAACATGCACATTGAAAAAATCTCTATTATGATACACATTCAAAAATTAAATATATACAATAATTTGTCTTACAATTAGTCCATCATTTCAAGATAACGAATTTGTGAAATATATTTATATATAATATTATTATTAATTTGAGTTTTTTTAATGTAATAAGTATAGAAACAAAAAAATGGTAAACTTAGATATCAAACAATTTGTAAGAATAAAAAAATAAGAATAAAAAGAATATTTCACCGCTGCATCTATTATTATTGCAAATTATATGATAATATTATCACAGAAAAACTTTAATATATATCTTTTATAATACTTTTATCTTATACATATGAATTAAATATTTCTGATATAATTTCTGATATAATTTTAGAAATCTTTTCTAATACTTTTATCTTATACATACGTATTAAATATTTCTGATATAATTTTCACAAATATATTAACCTAAGATTAAAATAAAAAGTAATTCAACACTCACCGATTTGATACGCAACAGCGGAGTTGTAGACAATGTCGATCTGCAAAATATAAACATATAAATATTATATAAAGCAATTATTAAAATAAGTAGTTAACTTTTTTATTCGCACTTTCATAAAATATTAAATAAAAACCTACATATTTTGCAAAGAAATATTTTATAAAGAAAGATAGAAATTTTTATAAAATATTTAATAGTAATAGAATCTAGTTATTATATAAATAATCTAAATAATCATATCTACATATCTCTTAAATACAATGTAGAAATTGTATTTTACATATATAAAAATATAATATTTGATATTAAAAATGTTAAATATTCTAAGTATTTCAGAATATCAAATCTAGGATATTTTATATTCATTATTATAAAACAATGTAAAATGGATCATGACCGCGAAGATAAATGGATAAACAGATAATTATGTGAATTAAAATTACGTATGGACATAATTTTAATTCTGGACATAATTCTCTCGTAATGTATCATAAGTGATTTGTGTATAATAAATATACACAGGTTAAAAGTAGAGATAAGTAATTAGCGCGCAAAATGTACAATACTCAGATACAGTTAGGTTTGCCGAATGCCCGCGCGCCGCACGATACATCACGATCGAATAAATCTCGCGCTTTGACAACTCGCCGACATGTAAACGTCGAGTTCATTCGCAATTGATAGATGTTATAATTACGAAAATAATGAATATTAAAGTTTATCAAGTAAATTAAGACTTTACTTACTAATTTAACGCGCTGCGACGTCGGAGACGATCCGCACTACATTCGCGACGTTTCGTTCCACGTTCGCGACGTTCCGCTCCGTGTTCACGACGTTCCGTCAATGATCGAAAGATTCGAGAGCAACGTCGAGCGGTAAATTTGAACTAATACGGCGCGATACATCACGAGTTAAATTAACGGCTGAATAATTAAAACGCGATAGACTGTTCGAAAATAAACAATCGAAGTTTAATGCGTTTAAAATAACTAACACTTGTGGAAAATATCGACATATCGCGCTCTTTCGTTTTCAATCATTCGATTAAACTATTTCTGTATATAACCGACATGTTACATAGGGTATCCCGGAATTTAATATTATATATGAGATTATTATAAAATTATATATAGATAAAGATAATATTTATATTATATATGTGTAATATAAAATATATCTTTATAATATTAATTATATTAGACTATTGTATTATTACATATTATATGTATCTAATTAATTTTTCTGCGAGTTGTGTTTATTATTAATGCGAGATTGTTAAAAGTGATCAAAATGTAAAATCTATTAATTTTGCTTAACATTACTGTTTCATTTCTCTCGAAATATCGAACGTTTAATACAAAATTGACATTGTTAAAAAATTGAATTTATTGCCGAATTTCATGCAATTAAAATTAATAATAATTAATTTCTCGACTCTAATTAATTAATAAAATACGCTATCAAAATATACATATAATTGTTGCGGGACACCTGGCTTTTTTTTGGAGTAGTCACACGTTTGTTGATTGTGACAAAATAAAATCCAGAGTACGCAAAACTTTCTACAAAAACTATAGTCCCAGTTATATAGCTAATAAGAAGTTAAATACACTTAGTTAATTAAAAACTGTACATTCATATAAAAATTAAATAACGTTTAACTTAATATACGTTTAACTTGTACATAATAATAAAAAATAATAAAAAAATATTATAAACAAAAATACTTGGACAAATTAAAAATTGATATCTCGTTAGCAAAAATTTAACTGCATGTCCATCTGTCATCGAGTGTTTATTTTCGATTGTTTATTTTCGATTGTTTATTTTCAAACGGTCCATCGCGTTTTAATTATTTAACCATTAATTTAACTCGTGATGTATCGCACAGTATTAGTTTAAACTTACCGCGCGACGTTGCTCTCGAATCTTTCCATCATTGACGGAACGTCGCGAATATGGAACGGAACGTCGCGAATGTGATACGGCTCGACTTCGACGTCGCAGCGCGTTTAATTAGTAAGTAAAATCTTAATTTACTTGATATATTTTAATATTCATCATTTTTGTAATTATAACATCTATCAATTGCGAGTGAACTCGACGTTTATATGTCGGCGAGTTGTCAAAGCGCGAGATTTATTCGATCGAGATGTATCGTGCGGCGCGCGGGCATTCGGCAAACCTAACCATATCTGAATATTGTACATTTCGCGCGCGAATTATTTATCTCTATTTTTAACCTGTGTATATTTATTATATATCGATTATGATACAGTACGAGAGAATTATGTCCAGAATTAAAATTATGTACATAATTTTAATTCTATGAATTACGGACAGAATTCTAATTCTACCAATTAAAGTTATGTACGGACTACGGACATAATTAATTCTGGAAATAATTTAAATTTTATAAATTAAAATTACGTACGGACATAATTTTATAATTCATAGAATTAATCTATTAATCTATTCATAGAATTATCTTAAAATAAGAACATATACTAGTCATTAACGTTTCAGGTGTAGCGTCACCGCCACGAATGGCGCGTGAATGTATCGAGGGTATCGTAACTTTGTGCGGCCGGTAAATTTGAGCTTTCTCGTTGTTCCCTCCCATCGCAAAATATAACAAAATACGCGTCACGTGCGATTAATGTCGGGAGTGCCGTATAAAGTGCCGCGTGATCGTCGTATTTTGTTGATTAGTGCGCGCGCGATCGTAATTAATCGTATTTTCGCGAGTGAGTGTCATAAAAGAGCAGCAAAAGATGAAAGAGAAAGAGAGAGAGAGAGAGAAAAGGAGGAGAGAAAGCCCAGGGAGACGACGGCGGAGCAATCACAGGTTAGCACAATTTACAATTTATTTAATTTTTTATTTGTTTCTTGTGCAAACAAATAAAAAATTAATTATTTGTTTCCACAGTAATGGAGAAAAACAGTATGTCATTTTATATCTCTCTCATTGTATCATATAATGCATATAAAATGCATATAAAATACATTTTTAAAAATACTTAAAATATTAAATATTTATAATAAATAATATTTTTATAGAAAAATACATAGAATACAATTTCAACATTGTATATTTAAAAAATTTATAATTTATAGATTTTAATTTGTAATATTTTATGCAAATTTATATCTAAAATTCTTTTTTGTCAATTATGTAATTTTTTAGTAAATGTTTTTTAAAAGTGCAAATAAAAAATTAACAGTCAATTATTTTTTTAAATATTAATTATATATTTCGAACACTGTTTTATATAATTTTTAATATTAAACATTAAGATCAAATTATAAATTTAGAACACACAATATCTTTCATCATTTATTTTTTTCTCAAGCGTAAATTCGATATTATTGTGATGATACATGAGACACATGTGAAAAACTGTTCATATCTTTATAAAAAAACAAGCTTTCTTGTCAATTTGATCTCTAGAATCTATATCAGGGGGAGGGAATGAGGAAATGCGTATATATATATATATATATATATATATATATTAATGCCTGGACATGGTTGCATGATTTTCACGCAATGGTGCAGCTCTCTCCGAGAGTAGAGGAATATTCTCATCCATCAGGGTAGGGATACTACGTATGCGACATTAGTAGCACTTAACGTACATACACAGCGCGCTGATTCAGATGACGGAGCAGTCCAATAACGAAACCTTCCATCACGGATAACACTAATGCGATGGGAAATAATTGCGTTTTTCATAAGTCTTGTAGGAGACTTTCCGTATTTCACGGATGATCCGAACGATATCCCGAATGATGCGGCGCGGAAAAACAACGACGTCGTTCTCGATTGAGTAAATGGGGAGTCCGTTCGGACGCTATTCCAGGATTCTCCGGGCGATCTCAGGAACGACATTTCGATGATAGCGCGAACACGTCTAGGTGATCGGGAAAGATTCATTCTTATCAATTCCGTCGTGCGGGGTCTTCTAAGGGACCTTGTTGCCGAATATATACGACCATTAGACGCGGACAGGCTACGTCGCTCGCGGGACTAAGGATTAGTAGAGACATTAGGAATAGATTGCCGGTTTGCACGGATCCCCACGGTTCTCCCTCAGGATTAGGAAGGATTACGCGCGGGTTAGGCCTACGATTCGATCGACATTCCGATGTTCGTGGGGAATTGGGAGCGTATCGGGATAATGACCTCGCGCGACGTAGAATATTCCGACCGGCGTCACACACACATCCCTTTTCCCTTCTCTCTTCCTTTCCGTTCGATATCTCGTTTTCTCTTTCTCCCTCTTTTTCTCTTTCTCTCTCCGCATCCGTTGTTACGGATGTAAAAATTATGGGATCGTCAGATTCTCTAGCTATGTTGTTTGTTTAATCGCTCGAATTTTTCCCGATTGACATATAGGTGCACATTTCCGTCCAAGAGATTTATTCATTTATATATTTGGTCTTTCAAATATTTTTCAAATAATATTGATTTATTCAAATAAACGAATTGAAGCAAACATAAATTAGAAAATAAAGCGTATAAATGTAGAAGGTATATAATACCATTTCATCGCGTTTATAATCGAGACAAGAGATATTTGCCAGAATTTCCCTTGCGGTTAAAGTTGACGTAAATCGCCACTCGCGTAGTTTAGTTTAATCGTCGCAATGGACGCGCGAGGATCGAAGGGAACAGGTCGTATTTATTTCGACCACCGCCTGTCCGTGAATAACGGTAATCATCGATGGAATCTGCAGGGGAATCGCCCTATAGTTTCGTGTGTCGCTAATCCGAAACACATACAGACGAACGTAGATAAAATGTAAGAAGGGCCCAAGGGTGATGAACTTAGTATGAGAGCGGATGAGCGACCCTTCTCAACGATCTATATTCGCATTTCTCTTATGGTACAAGGAACCTTTAGGCGATACGAATCAATTAAAGTATCATGAAAGTTCGTCATTAATTTAATTTAATCGCGAGTTAAAACATTTATTCAAAAACTTTGAGTTGTACATGAATTTATTCTTAATTTTTTTCTAATCTAATTATAAATCTTATCAAATGTGTCACAAACACTGTTTAAAGCGAGAGAGAGAGAGAGAGAGAGAGAGAGAGAGAGAGAGAGAGAGAGAGAGAGAGAGAGAAAGAGGAGAGAGATTCTCATATTTTATTGAAATCATTCTTTTAAACTACTTTTTCTCGTAATTATATTGAAACAATTGCATTAGCTACTTAAATTTCCAGAAATTCTATTACACGATTTTAAAATAAGAGAGGTTACGAGAATTTACGTAACTTGGAGCCAATTGTTTAAAAGCTTCTCCTTTTACCATACGGATGCGCGCGCGAATAAAATGCAGGAGCGCTTTCCTATCGTTTCACCACATATATCGAGATTTCGGTCGATTCAACTTCTTTCTTTTAATATCCCGCGCCATACTTTAGTTCGCAAACGGCCGCGTTTTCGCTATCCCTTTTCTCACCTATTACGGTTACTAACCCGACTACATATAACGCTATACATTACGGTTAACACCGACCCGCGCGGCACTTTACGAACAAATTACGACCACCCGGTAGTTTCTACTTTGCTCTAATCCGCTCCAACTTCCAATGCAGATTTTCCAGCGACGCCTCCGAGGAGGGACAGAAAAATTTTCTTAATCCTTGCGACCGGAAAATCCGCCGAAGCCCCGCGGCTTCATTCCCGTGTATTCGGGATGAAAAAAAAATAATAGTTTTTTTTCAATTATAATTATATTACTCCGAGTATTAGGATGGCTTATTTTAAATAGATATTGATGATTTTAATCATTTTCTGAACGTCGCGGAGAGAACGAGGAGAAAAGCTCATTTCCATTGCGCGGGAGGACCGAGAGTCGAGCCTCCCCTAAGAGTATCTATTGTAAGAGCAATCTATTTCGCAATATTATGCAATTGTATATCGCGAACATTATACAATAAATGTGTTATGGACGCCACTTCATTACCGCGAGGATATAGCTCAAAATAGAGCATCGCGATAGGACGCAATACGGCGTCTCGCGACGCGGTAAGCGCCGAGGGTTGCGATCCCAGCATGATGCTCGATGATAGATAGAAGACCCCGAGGCTACGGCACCCTAATACAATGGCAGCTCCATATAAGCGTTTCCTCTCGGTACCCTGTGGGAATAGTAAATGGAACGCCGTAGGCAACGAAACGGTCCCCGGCGTTCGATCTTTGCGCGGTGCGGGCAGCGCGTTTTTTACTCTCTCTCTCTCTCTCGCTGCCAACAAGATCATCCTACATAATATTAAACTCTATTCCGTTCCCTTGCGTCTGGTATACAAATGTCCAATACTTTGTCAGCATCTTCCGCCGAGTTTTCCGAGAGATCCAATGATCGTTTATCTGTATACCCACGATCCATTTTACATATTCTCCCTATCAACGATTTAAGCTCGATGTGCTTGCCTTTGGAGAAGATCGGTGAAATTTTTCAATTCTAATTTATTCTGAAATTAAATATGACGCCCCTGACACTTTTCAAAGTATCGGGCATGTTAAATTTGACTGACGTAATTATTAAAAATACGGCAAATCAATTAATAAAACCATAATAAATACATGACGTTATAATTCATGTAATACAAATATGTCATACTTTTCTATAATGTATTATAAAAATTAGTACACTATATCGTTCAATATTATTGATTCAAAACATTTTTATCCTATAATATGTAAAATATGAAAAAATAGCGCGTCCAAAAAGTTTCACGCGACAGTTTGTCAAATTTGTTATTAGAATATTCTAACTTTTAACATCAATGTCCAATCATACTTCCATGAACTTTTAACATCAATGTCCAATCGTACTTCCATAAACAATAAATATATTATCATTTGTATGTGAAACGTACTAACTATTCGCGCATTGGATAACTTTTAAAATAGCAGTTTTGTGTAAATATTTATACGCTTGTAAACTCTCGATTAAAACGGAAACTTTGCTCTCTCGAAAATAGGGGAATAGTAAAAAAAAAAAAAAAATGAAATAAAAAATGAAATAAAAAAATAAAAAAATATTCACTTTGGAATCTCGCGTCTAATTTCTCAACGAGAAGTTGAACCACCCTTTCCGGTTAATATGCGGCTTTTCGCGCGGCACATCCCGTATAATATGTCCGCGGGTCTTTCTAGAGAGTGTCAAGCTGCGCCCGCAATCGCGGCTGCGGTCATGTCGGGCGTGCTAAAACGTAACGGTAGAACGTTATCAAACGTTAAAATGTTTCGGACAGGCGGTAATAACGTGCACCCTGACGGCGGACTGTGCGCCGACGAATGTGCAACGTAAATGATATAGTGGGACAAAGGAATACACAGTGGCAACGAGCGTGCTCGCGCGCGAGCACGCTTAATGAAAGCCCGCCGTTATAGTCGGAAACTATACGCAGGATTAACGCGAACCGCGCGTATCTACACGGAAAACAGAGCCTTGCGAGATTATCGGACGTATTAATATTGTGGAAGCAATTTCTACGTCGCTGCGCCCCGGACAAAGACGCCGCCGTTAGCGGCGCTGTGTCGTTTGCACAGAGGGTAAGGGGATCAACCAACACACAACCGGAAGACGGGGATGCCGTCGCTGCGTTGATGGATAAATGGACGTAATGTGGCGCGCGTAATGTCGTGCTCACTTCGCGGTGCGTCACTATCTCTGAAGGAGAATTACCAGAAATCATCATTAGTTTGATCCTCCTAGTTAGATCCTCCATTTTCATTATTATGTATTACACTCGTCTCTTTCATATTTTAATTATTATTTGATTTCAAAACACTTATCTTTCTTAGTTTTAGTAGAGTGAATTTAGCGAAACATTTCTCTATATCAAAGGCCGGTTCATGCTTGGTCGATGATTACTAAAGCGCGGAAGTCGGTAAAGTTTCGCCGTGGGCCTTTCTACTTGGGTGATCCGAAATGCATTTGACCGGCTCGTTTCTCTTGACTACAGTCGGCAATTAACAGAGCGAACGAGAGATTTCGTTGAAATTAAACGAGATTACAGTGTAAACAATTGCACATGCGCCATTTCAATATCCTTAAAACCGCCAGGGAGGAGAGACTCGCCGTGAAACCTCGCGAATTTTCGCGCCTCAGCGATTATTGACCCGGCTAAGCCAATACTGCACATTTCTCACGGCAAGTTCTTAGCGACAGTAGCGGAAATTCGTAATTCCCAATCGTAGGAAAAATCGCGTCGACGTTATCCCGAATGCAATCCGTTATTCGACGGCTACGGCACGAAAATTCCATAGAAATTCCGCAGCCACTTCGCTCTACTTGCCGGGAAAATCGGTGTCTCCGTATATCCGCGTTGCTCCCTTCTCGACAAGGGAAGAGGGGTGAGGGAGGATGAGGAGGGAGATTCTTTCCTTTTCTTCCTTCGGCACGAAACGAATCACCTACAAGCACGTCGCGTCGCAGTGCATCGTAACGCTTATGCCAGAAACTGTGGCTCGCTCGGATCCACCCTTTGTACGCGCATCAGGATCTCGCCTCTGTTGCTCCGCAGTGAATAAAAATATTCCGCATAAATCCCGCAGCAACATTGTATACGCGGGCCGACCCGGCGCGCATACGACTTTTCGATGCCAGCCTCGTTTACATCGGTCGCGATATTTGCGATATTATCGATATTCTATTCGTATTTGCCCTATATTCAGCATCAGTCCGATCAAAACGGCCAGTCAGCTCACGAGGTTTCGCGTAATACAGAATGTTTGACGAGCAAAAAAAAAGAGATTTTTTTTTCCCCCGGAAAGCGTAGCTTGCGTATTAACGCTCTCACGAGAGGAGCGTTCGAGACTCTGCTCTTCGATTCATTCTTCGTCTCTATGCTGCGAGGAAGAAAATCGGTTTAAACGTTCGTAACCATTGATGTAAAATTCGAGTAAAATGTCTGCAATGGAAACGTAACATTTCCTCGCTAGGATCATTACGATCGTTTTTACAGCCAATTCCGCATTCGATGAAAAATAAGGTGGAAGGTTAAAACTGATTTCACAAGAATCACAAACTGTTACCGAATTTTTCCTCCTCAGTCCATTGATTATGCCAGAAAGTTAAAACGACAATTCGTCGCATATATTAATATATTTCGACAAGTGTTTCCGTTTCAAAAAATTTGCTAAAATAATGAATTTCAGAGATATGTAAATTTTCAAGCGAGGGTGAGTAAAAATGTCCTTCTCATAAACATAAAAAAACACCTGTCGACGGGATAAAAGAAAAATAGTAACATGCAAAAATTTGCCAAATCTATAATGTATCAACTCGCAGAGCAAACAATTTCTACTCCATAGAAAGATTTGTTACTGACAGATCGAAACAAGTTATCGGATTTTTACCTATTTTATATTGATACCAAAGCTATGTGAAACGTTAACCTAACGCTAATCCATCGAATTTATAAGCGAATATGGAACATTTCGTTAAACGAGGAATGTTGCTCTCAAAAGAAACTCTGTAAAAAAGAACTTTTATCGAATTGTAATTCTCTGCCAACTTTTTAATTTTACAAAATAGATTTTTTATTTACGAGATTACCTCGATTTGAAAATAGATTTTCTCTTCACACACATTGCCATTTGATCAACATTCCTCTGCAAAACGAAAATGTGGATTCTGTCGAAATTATAAAATTTAATTAAATAAAGTTCACACGTGAATAATAATAAAACGGTAAACAAGTTCACTGACAATAATATGATTGGTTTGCGCGTGAAAATTTTTATTGCAAAACATTTTTTTCTCTTGTGCTTCATATTTAGGATACGCTTTGTAATTCGCGCGAAACGTAATTTGAACGAATGTACAGTGACAGTATCTCGTGCATTTTACGCACAATAAAATCGGAAAGAATGCCGTCCTTCTCATTTCCGTTCTGACTCAAACGTGAATCTGTATGAAAATGTCTTCACGCCTTATTTAATTTAGACTTTTGATCCGTTGTCGAATATAATGAAGGATAGACAAAATGAATAGCACGTGGCATAATATCGGCATAATATTAAAATTTCCGTATCTTTTGTATGGCGCATCGAGTCCGAGATAAAGCGGCTGTTCGCCGTTGGTTTTCGCATAAATTATCGACCGTTTGTGGATATGTTCGTCGAGCGGGTGACGCCAAAACGGACGTGAAATTCAAGAAAAAGCGCGAGAGAAAATTTAGCATGTCACCTGGAAATCTACACGGTTATTACTTTTGGATAACCGCTTCGACGATCTCGCACAAGAGTTGAAAAACGGTAAACCAATAAAAACAAAACACACATAAAGTGGCTGATTTAACTCAAATGTCTTAAATATTTTCCAAGGTATTTATTTTCCAAGAAATATTTCCGTGGACGATGCAAAGTGGCAAAAATCATTTTTAAATTCGCTTTTTAATGCAAATTTCGAGGTCGGTATTATTTTTGAATTTTTATTTTCAGTTGACATTATTGTTTAGCTCTAGTTCTCCGAATTATAATTATATTGATGTATTATTGAAAAAACAATGCCTTATCAAAGATTCTGACAATTTCGAATAATTAAATAAATCATATAATAGAAGATCTGTCAAGCTGATGATTTATAAAACTTCATATTTCTCTCATTCGCTCGCTAAATGCTCGAATATCGATCAGTCATCAATTATTAGGCACATTCGATTGCTCGAAATGATTTCAAAACCTGATTATTATGAGTGATCTCGTTATTTATGCAACAAATCCTATACCTCGGTAAAATATCAAAGTTATAACAATAACTATCGATTTACTTTTTTCATCGTTATTAAGAATGCAAGATGCCGTCGTATTTGGAGTGCTGCCCTATTAAAACTTTTCTCCGATTGGTACAGCAAAAGTACCGTCGTATGAGCGCTACGTTAACTTGTTGCCACGTTTGCTTCTTACGGATTATACATAAACTTCCGTCACAAAGTTCGCTTTGCACGCGGGATATTTTCACGTATATGCGTACAACCAAATACAAGGACGTATTTGTGCGTTCTTTAATTCAAACGATGTAATAATATCATAATGATCTATGTACATATTTATTATATACAAGATATAATATAAATACATCAATATGCTTCACTTAATTTTATTTGATTAATGTTAAAGGAGAAAAAGAGAGTTAGGATAATATATTATGACCATAATGTTAGTGAAAAAAATATTTTTCTTTATCTATACGGTGAGAAAATGGGATCTCTTTGTACCCTTCGAGATTGTGTGCCGACTACATCCCTGAACGGCGCGCACGCACGTACGCAATCCCTTTGTTTTGCCCCCTATAGGTTTATTTCATTTCGCCGACCCTCGTCGGATTCTCGGTGGATAGGAGGTCGATTTCGCGGTGTAACAATGGACATGCTACCAAATCATGGTGCTTACGTATGCACCGGACGACGATTCCTCGATAATCCGGCAACGCGCAATCGTATATATAGTATACTATATTCAGTTTGCGGAGTTTGCTCAACCTACAGCCATCGGCACCGGCTTTGCGTACGATCGGCAAATGTTTACATCGGACGATAGAGGGGTGGTGGCGCCGAAAGCTCGAAGCTCCCTCATCGAAATCTCGCTTATCCCCTTTGTTTGATTCTCCACAGTGTCGCGAGAGATTCATATTTCATTCCGATGCGTTAGGATATACGCACATTTTATATAAGTATTATCTTATCATTATTAAAATATAATAATGATGATAAAAAGAGAGAGAATTTTTCCCGTATTTCTGTTTTCAACGTCATATCATCTGAAAGATTCTACACAACTCACGCTGCTTGACACGCGAAATCTCGCAAAGAGTCACTCCCCATTGCTGTGAGATATCTTGGAGAAGCGCTGGATATATTTTGATCGGGACCAGTCGGCAAACATTTCTCGTGCATAATAAATGTAGCGACAAGAAATCTGTTTACGAATGCAGACGTTTCAAGTCGCAAAGGCGGACGAGTCCGCTACGAAAGTGACTCTCGAAAGTTAGCATGAATAGAGGACTTTATGACAAATGCGCGTACAACGAACTCCTTGCATATGAACGCTTTACACAAAACTTTTGTGTGATTCATGCTTTCGACAAATTCTGTCAAGATTAAGAGATATAGATACAGTATAATGAAACAAATCAAATGCATTGTGAATTAAAAATTAATGCGTTGTAATAAAAAATAAAAAATTACGAGTTAAAAATTTGTACAGTCTAAAACATAGAGAAATGTGAGGGAAAATTTATTAAAATAGAAAATAAGTGCTCTGAATCAATGGTGCTATTAATTATTCTCTATTCATGTGCGACTCGTAGATAACCGAAATCATAAATTACACAGTAATTCCATTTCAAAGATAGAATGAAATAAACATTTGGATTTGCCTGACGAAAATTCAATTTCCAGAGAATTACGGTCGCAATTCAAGAAAACTACAGTTATTTCGAGTTAACTACTTTTCGCAGAAACGAGAGCAACGCTGTCGATGAAAGATGCAAGCTTCTCATGTATGCAAAGAGGAAAACGTCAAAAATATCAAGTCAATATTCACGTTTTCGTAAAAACATGCAGCAATCATAGCAAATAAACTTCAAATAAATTTCTCACGTGTATACAGAACGTCACAGAAGTCTCGACTTTAATTTTGACGTTTGACAAATTTATATATATATATATAAGTATTTCTGTGTTGAAATGAACCATTACTACATAAATCTTGTTAATTATTTAAAATTAAATATTTAATTATCACGTTATTCGTATTGCATCGAATAAGAAATACAAATAGCTTGGTAATTAAATATTTAATTTTAAATAATTAATAAATTTCGTGTGATAATATATTTAATTCCAACACAGAAAGGGGGAGCTTAAGTTAAAAATACTTTATTATTTAAACTATTAACATCCCCAAATTTTAGTATAAAATATCGGTGCATTAAGCCGATTTCTCAAATATTTTTCGATGAAATTATATATTCCATAATTCGAGGACATATCGTAACAAATCTAGAACACTTTGCTTTTAATAGAATAATCGTTCCCTCGCCGTATACATCTGATACAACTAAAAAAATTCTTTCTTTTCGACATCTCTGTCGAAAAGCATATCCGCACGTGCATGTTTCGCGAATGATTTTACATCTTACTTGCATGCGACGTGTCACTCGCGTTAGCATCGCGTCCTGGATTCTCGCTGTTTTCGTAGTTTTTTCATCCCTTCCAGCTCGACACTTCAGTTACACACTGCCTGTATCCGCTCTTCTGCTTCACCCCCTTCCCTTTCTAACGCCATCGCTTCCGGTTTTCGAGTTCGACCTCTCTACGCTCCAGTCACGGTACGTCATGATAACGGTACTCTATACTCGTGAACCACCTTTCCACGTGAATCGCAATCATTTACGAGCGAGCACTCCCGCACGCTACCCCGGAACGATATGTTTGTCGGTGCGAAATTCAGAGACGGAGGACGTTCGCGTCGTCGCAGCCGAATTTACGACACTCGCCGGTTCCACACTTGCCCCGACTGTTCTCGCGAAGCGTTTTCGGCAAATCTAAAAGTGTTTCGTTCGATTTTATATCCCCTTTTCTTCATTTATGATCGCTCGACAGAAAGCTCTTGGTATTTAAATATTTCATGGATGCAGATATAAAATATGTAAAGAGTCGTCATTTTCAAAAAATGCATGATGTTTTGTATTATATAGATAGATAATAAAAATTGTGATATCTCTTGATACCAAAACGTCATTATTTATGAAAATGACGACTCTTTAAATATCTTACAATTTTATACCTGCATCGATTAAATATTTAAATACTACACACACATATGCACACACAATATTTATAACACGTGCGCATTTAAATATTATTTCCACTTACAAATGTTGCAATGTACAAGACATGGAAATAGAAAAAAAACTATATAATATTTTATAACCAGTCAGCAAAATCGATTGCATAAAAAAAAAGAGTAAGAAACATCCACTCGATAAAATCTCGCTCGTTGCCATTTTTTTCAACGCTCCATTTTATTGTCGCATCTAATATCGCGTGTGAAATAGCGATCTCGTAAATTTGATAGAAAAGTACGGCAAAGTTGTAGCTTAACCGCTCGAGCGTACATATGTATCGCTAGAGATACGATTGGATACGCTTCGGGGAATCTCGCTTGTGGAAAGCGTACACGGGAGCGTGGACAAAATTGGCCACATAAGTGGCCGGTAAGAAGGAAAGAAAAGGGAACGAGAGAAAAAGAGAGGGAGAGAGAGAGAGAGTGCGAAAGAGAGGAAAGGACCGTGCTTTTCACTTCCTGGCGGCCGCCGGAAGGTCCGCGCCGGAGCACGTTTCTCTTCGTCGACCTGAAAGGAGAATGACAGAGGGGGCACGAAAGACAGCCTCAAATTGCTCTTATCCACCTGCCGGGCGTTCAGCTCGCCCCTTACAAATGGACTGCTCTTATCCCATTTTGTCGAGTGCAACGCGCACAACTGCCCAAGTATATCCGGAGATCGTGGCCGATGATCTATAGTGCATCGCGCGATCCCCTTACGAATCCCTTTACCGCGGGATAATACAAATGGCCGTCGTCTTGCCTGTAAATCGTACGCATCTACTTGGTCTCGCCGCAGGACACATTCAAGATTGTATTCTGTAACGGGAATTGTAAACACCGCGCATTCGGCTCCAATCAATAATAGAGAGGTTATCGGGAATCGAACATGCGCGCAGATTAAAAAAATATTCAGGAGAACCGTTCTGTTAGTTTCATAGTATTTCATATTTCAGTAGTATTAGTATTTCATGAGACTGCCAGCAAAACAATATTACTCACGATATAATTGAGAGTTTATACAATCAATTAGATATTATCGGAACAATATAAGATTCAAAGAACTTTTAACAATTCAGGATCTGCTTTAAACACTTTTACGTATATATGTATTACGATATGTATATATTCTTTAGATATTCGAAACACTCACACTTGAAAATGTGCCAACTATGAAATTTTTCCATAGATTTCGTTCCAACCAGAATAATCGATACGTCGCTCGAGTGGAAAGTGTTCCCGCAGGCGGAGAACACTTCCTTTGCAGCTAAGGCATGAGATTCTGGAAAAGTTTAAGCTGGTTTGAGACGATTCGGGTACTCGGGTCGCGGAAACGTCGGGTGAACACAATCAGATGCTCGCACGAGAGACGAGGCGTCCTAAGCCAGTGCACTCGCCGCAGCACAGAATTCTATTTACGACAAGCATTCGGGAGAACGCGAACGATCCGCTTCCGCCTCGTCGAAGAAACCAATCGGGAATTAGACCTGACGATCCGGGAAGAAGAAGGGAGCAATGACGGCCTCCTAAATTAAATTCATTAGGAAAAGTAATTGAAAGAGATCGGGGCAGGGCAGCTAGTACACCGATCGTTTCTCGATTTGGCCGTGGCGGTAAAACCGACTTGAGTAGTCCACTCTTTCCCCGAGACCGGGACAATTTACGGAACTACGTTCCTCCTCACTGACGATTCGAACTGCAACACTCCGCTTTTCGCACCGTCGCGTCATTTTCCCAAATCGCGCGTGGCCGAAGCCCGATGTCGACGCGCGAGATGTGTGCGAGTGCATACGTGTGCATACGTATGTACATATATATATATATGTACGTGTGTGCGCGTGCGTTACGACGGGACAGGTATCGCACGATGGCCGCGATGGTTTCTCTCCGGAAACCTTCCGCCGCAATTTTATCGCGCTCCTAAACGTTCCGCAAATGTTCCGTCCGCAGAATCGAAACTCCTCTTTCCCGAGCATCTCTCCTTCGCGTTGCTCGCGCGAAAGCGAATTTCGCGCATCAACCGTTATTCTTGCATTCCGAATGGCTATCGGATATCGATCCGCTCGCTGTTACCTCTTCATTCAATCTTTAATGACGTCCGAAATAATGTCGCGCGGATTTCGATCAATATCGCAAAAACTGATAACTTAAATATTGAATATTACAGAATAAATTTGGCACGCTAGCTCTATCGATCCGTGTGTTACGTTTCATATTACTCTTGTGTTTCTTTTTCTATACCAGTCCAATGAAAAGGAATATTCTCACAACCCGTCAATAGTATTCAATGATAACATCTCTCTAACGCTGCATTTTTTATTATTAAAAAAAAAAAAAAACAATTTACGTATAAAAGATATAAAAGATATAAAAATAAGGGACGTACACGTATGCACACATTAGAAACATTTTGCACCGCTTTATTATTTCATTTTTCTGCGAAATATCTCGCTGTACCATTAATCTCTCCCGCTAGGCAATTTGTCTGACAAGTTGTCAAAGCAAAAATCTCGTCGATAAAAAGTCCCATCATTTTTCAGTCGAATCGCCATTTTTTATCCCACAAATTGCTTTTAACGAATATATACGTTAATACGTTGTACGAGTATAGAAATAACTGCAGGGATAATAATTATATAAAGATACAACTGCAATGACAAGCAGTAAAGGCGCGCGTAGTTTGCATACGGTAGGAAGATATATACGGAATGACTGAGTTGAGAAATAGACGTTAGTATGAAATATACGTGCGCACCGAGTCGCATGATAAGAGACTCACCAATCCGCTTTTGGGTAGAAGAATAGATCCCAGCTGCTCGGCCGAGATATTGCTTAGCGACGAGGAAGATGTCGCGGATTGTAAAGGATTGCGGCGGTCTCCACTTGTTGAATCGCTTCGCTCTTCCGTTTTGAAAATTCGTCCGCGCGCGGAGTATACGTTTGTATGGAAGTTTCCCTTATCCGAGATATATCCGTCGTCTTAACGAGACCGTCTTAGATAAAGCGCCGTCGTACGCGTATGCTTTTTAGTTTCGAACTAATATGCGTCTTCGCTAGATAATTCCTGATTATTTGACGAATAATTACAATTTCAATGGCTTATAATAAACCTTACAGCTTTCAAGAATTTCTAGTGATCTCCATATAATCTTCGATACGGGAAATGTCAATATTTCGCGCGAAACATAGATAACTTCTTATAATTTCATATACTCTTTAATATTAATTTTATTGTCAGGCATAAAAAATAATTTTTAAGCTTTGAACATTTTAAATTAGAAAGACAACGCTGTGGATATGATGCCACAATTTCGTTCGTAAGCTATATAAACTGTAAATTGGTGCTAAAATGCAGACGGCGAGGCCGAGTAACAAGGTGCTCCTGTGTCGGGCGACCAAACAGCATTAATTGAAATTTATGAAAGTGGTCGCGGGAGACGGAGTCAAGCACATACGTGTGGCGGGTGTTAAAAATAAAAAGTACCCCTCGGCTCGCACGAGGGTTCGAGCCGAGTCACCGCGTAGAACAATCTATCTATCGCGAATTCTCTCTCTCTCTCTCTCTCTCTCTCTCTCTTTTTGCTTGCCGCTTTTTGCAGTTTTTGCTGTTTCCCGTCGGTGCGCGTTTGTATGCCCCAAAAATAGTATCTAATATATCTCTTTCAGCGAAACTTGCGGTATATCATGATAAAAAGAACAACGTAATCGTCCTTTGACGTATTACGTTCTCTCGGACAATCTCGCTATATAAAGGGAATAAAGAATATCTGCATGTATGTATGTACGGTCGCGTACGCGAATAAGCGCCCTTTTTCCGCTTCCTCCGCTCTACACGACGGAGATAATTAATCACAAGACAATTCATTATTTGGCGGCGGTTTCCGCGGTTCACCGGGAGTTTCCGTAATGCCACGTGAGCTGTCACGGATAAAAGATAGCACGCAAAATCTTGTCCCGACGCCGCTTCTTGTGCGTCAGCACAAGTTCGTAACGCAAGTTCGTAGGTTGTTAAATCCCCCGCGATGGAGAGACAAGAGAGACGTTCCCGGGATTATACCCGGTCGTGAAAATAATCGCGAGCCCATTTTGCTGAAAGCCGCATGTTCAAAGTAATTAGTCTGATTTTCCTCCACCGCCGCAGTCGTTGCGGCCAAACTTGCCGGTTTCTCGGCATAAGGCGAATTTACACGATTCCCTTTTGATGAACACATTCCAGATGAATTCTACAGAGGAAAAGGAAATGAGAGAGAGAGAGAGAGAGAGAGAGAGAAAGGATAATATTTCTGCAAAAATAATTATCCGCGATGGGAAAAATCTACTCGCATGATTTTTACTTTCATCCTCTTTATACGAAATAAATCGTAGCGAATAAATTGCTTGTAATTGATGTAAATATTTAATTTTATTTAAAAAATATACTGTCAAAAAAATTGGCTAATAATTTTTGCTTTTTGCTAATTATATTCAAACTTTAGTCCTGCGATAAAAATTCTTTTTATTCTAAATGCAGACGATTCAGAATAATCACAAAGATTGAAGCGTATGAATTCACCTTTATAGACTTCCTTATTCTCCCGTCATCTCAGAAACTGAAACCTGAACTCGTTTTTCTCATTACTTTGCCGTGTCATCGCCATTGGCGTACTCGAGTCTGAATGTTGCATTTTCATGCTTGTATTATACGGAATTATACGTAAATATCTTTCTCTCTTGCTTTCTCCCGCTGTACTTTCTTGTATAAAGATTAAAGAGATTAAAAAGATCTCGTAATGGCAGTCTAATATACGAAATTGGTCAGATATTCCGCGCATCTAACAGCTTGAGCTATGCTTTTTCTTCCGAAAGAGAGAGAGCGAAAGAGAGAAAAGTTCCAGGAAGAGAAACAGGTGGGTGGGTCGTTGTCGAGGGTAGTTGCATTTTTACAGGGATGGCGGCGATCACGCGACCGAGAGAAATTCAATTAAGCGGCGTCGTTGAAACGGCCGTCGCTCGTAACGACATTTCTCCGTTGCCGCGGTCCCGCCACTCTTTGAAGTTTATTCGTATTCGCTAAAGCGTGAGCGTAGGTGCGCTCGTAGGGACGCGCGTGCGTGCCCATCTCTGAGGAGACCCCGGGAAAATTTGCGCGGTGAAAATATCCCTCTTATTTCGTCGGAGCGCCGCAACGTCACGTCTGTTCCGTGCGCGCGCTGCATTACGCCCATGTCCCGTCTCTCGTACGATTTCGCCGTAATTATCTTAATATCTCGCGTGTCCGTCGTTGGTATAATCTTACTTGGGCAATCGTCATTAAAACAAGCGGGACCGCTGTTCATCGTTTTTGTCACCTACCGCAACTCCCTGTAAAAGCTTAAACGTGAAATTTGCAGATATTCTAGTCCTCGTGTCGCGAGTGTTTTCGAAAAGATTCTCGCCATTTCAATTTAATCATTCGAAAAGTGATTTAAGTAAATAAGACTCTAGTTTTTTGTTCTATCGCTTTTCGACGCTTAAACACAGACGTCACTTTTCGCGCGTTTCCGTTGACTTGAGTATCCGTTATTAAAGCGTACATCGGCAAGGAACATTCTGGATCACTTTGTACGTCCTCGGGATACATAATACAACTATGTAGCTACGTGTCTTTAATCTCGTTATCGCTATGGTAACCTAAGCCGAAATGTTGCGACGCCATCAGCTACCAGGGCTCGACGACAGGGTACGAGCTTTGACCGGTCGGGGTCGCGGCTCGTAGATAGGTAGGTAAAACGCTTCTCCGCCTAAGTCCCGTCTCCTATATCGCGTCATAGATGAACGCGATCTCGGGGTCTACTCGCATGGCGCAAACGCGACCACCGTCGTTCATTAAGGGGCTGCTAACGTCCAGCCGGGCTGGTGAAACAACCGCCACGCCGGACGGACAGAGACGGTTGTTGTTGGTAAAGCGTGCATTATTTACACCCACGGGCGGCCTCCCCCGGACACCGCCGAGGCGCATTTGCACTTGAGTCCATTATTACCCCTGCCACACGTGGATTATTCCGACAGGTTAACGCTCACTCGTTAAGTAAATCCCGTCCCACGGGTGTCCGCCGCTTTATACCGAGGCGTGAGTACATGGCACCTCGCGTCGGATCCACGTAATACGTTACACGCGCATCTTCCCGTCGCCTAGCATGTGTCCTAGCATGTGTCATCCGCGACATGTATATGCATGTATACGTGTCGCGAAAGCGTGTCATAGTCGCGCTTTTACTGTGCATCCGAAATTGTTGAAGACTCGAGCATACGCGTCCTTTCGACACGACAAAACTCACCCCCGTTATAATTCCAGGATTGTGTACAGAATAGTTGAGGTAAAGTACGACTGTGTATGAATACAATTAATCTCTTGTACGAGTAAAACTGATACCAACTGACCCTCGCTCGGAAGCTGTCGCAAGAACAGTTGTTCAGACTGTAAGTTAAACGTGCAATATTATTTGACGAGCAGACAAAATGAAGAGGATATTTCTTGTTAACGTCGAGGAGCTCTCTCTCTCTCTCTCTCTCTCATTTTCTTGCGTTTTTATAATCATAATTGATTTACAAGTCTTTAAGATAACTTTAAGGTACTAAGATCACATTGTAATTGTCGAATATGTTGCGATTGACGGTGGGCAACAGAATGAGACGGGGATTGATATCGAAATTCACGATCGAGGTCGCGGATTTTCTCACGATATCGGAGATTCGGCCCCCCCGTGCCACCCGCGAGAATATTATCGGGTTTCCTTCCCAAGGGTGTCGTACCGGTAACACGCAAGAGTTCGCAGATGTTTGCCAGAGACTCGTCGCACCCTAGCATCCCACATGCGTCTATACTGTAAATGAATTAACTCAACCCCCCACATCCAATCCGCTCTCCCTTCGCATTCGCATTAAACAAAGATCTCTTACATTATCCGCGCGATCCCGGCATGCCGCGCTCATTAGATAATGAGTTGAGATGAAGGAAGATTACTCTGATATTTTCGGATCGGTACGATTAACGTTGGAGAATTTTTTAAGCACGTTAATGGCGCGTTTGAATGTCCGACGAAAAGAAGTATCGATTATAAAATTATCGAGTTAAAAATGGCATATGTATACGCGTTCGTACACATTTCGTTCTAATCATATATTCTATACTCTCTATTTTCTTTTTAACTATTATTTCTGGAAAGTCTCTCTCACGTCTCTCTTAGCAGTTGTAACTTTTTTTTCATCATACATGCAATATCGATCTAATGCAATTTAGACTTTAGTTACATGTAATCGACGATGAAGAATCGATTATGAAAATCCGTGATCTTTGAAAATCTCGGAATCTCTTTAAAATTCGCAATACTTCTCGCGACGTTTATCTTACATTGCATTTCAAAAACGCGCCGTTCGCAATTTCGCGTTAACAGCGAAAATACCGCGAATCATCAAATCTTCGGTGACTCACCCGGGCGATAGTATTTTACAGCTCTCCGGTCCTCTTCCTTTCCCGTTTCGCGGTAATGCCTATATCCTCTCGATCCGTTTTGTCGGTATTATGGCACCCTCAGGAACAAGCCGCTCCTCCTTTAGCGCTCGCGGAGCGGAATTTCATGACCGCGGTGGGAAGCGTAAGATTTTCCCGGGGAAGAGAAATAAAATACGGCACGCTTTCTTATTCGATTTGCCCCGTTTCCCCGTACCTCGTCATCCCTCGCGCCATTATTTGCCTTTAACTTCTTTCTCCGGCCTTCACTACTTTCTACCGTCGACAATGGCGCCTTTCTCTCATTCTTTGTCTCTCCTTCCCGCCACTTCTCCGCTCCTCTCCGAGAAGAGAAAGAAAGAGAGAGAGAGAGAGAGAGAGAGAGGGAAGAAAGAGGCAGAGAAGCATAGAGGGGGACCAGCAAAGTTTCTTGGGAAAGAAGCGAGCGAGTCGATTTTTCGAGTTAATCAGGCTCCGCCAACGCCAGACGTCTCGAGTTTAGCTCGCTGAAAGAAGAGCGAAAGATAGCGAGGCATCGGACGAGAACGAAAATGGCGAACGGCGCCAAAACTAAACCGGACTGGCTGCGAGGGTTGCGCGTATATGAAACTGAAGGGTCAGCACGTACCAAACCTGAAGGGACGTAAAAAACTTGCTTTCAAAAAAAAATTATACGCTGCGAAAATAGCCGTTTCGCTGACCGATCGAATGTAGCCGTCATCGAACAGCAAAGACAACGGATAGATAAGGTGGAATTTAATATTTAACTTTTAGTAAAATTGAGATTAGTAACGATTCACATAAAACAGAGAATATACGATAAAATTGGATGTTGAAATAAAACAGTAGTAGAAAATGAAAATTTTCTTTCCATTTCTATTTTTTTCCGATCGATTTTGACAGTTTTCGCGATTCCTCGTTTAAAACAATTTGAAGAGATATTTTACCCTCTTCATTTTTTATGTTTTAAAAACTAGTATAATCAATATCGACACACCCCTATAAAATGAAAAATTTGCGAGATATCGCGTGTGAGCAATGCAACAATGCTTGCAAAAGAGCGCTAGAATAACGCTTGCAGAAATATATATATATCCATTTTTATATCTCAATTTAAAGAGCTATTATATAGCCCCCTTGATAAACTCATCGGTGCAATAATCCCTCGCGCCGCGAATTCGTATGATCGAAATTAAGTTATGCAGTAACGCGAATTCACGCGATCCGTAGTATAATCTCCGTCGCAATTTCAATTGACCCCCCACGAACCTGCCAGATGCGACCGCGGCGCGTGCCACGTCGAGATGAAAGATGAGTCCGCAAGCTCGAGCCCGGGATTCATTGTTCGGCGCGGATCTGGTTCTGTGTAAGAGTAACCATGTGCCTCTTTCTCTCCCTGTGTGTTCGAGGCACGGAATAGTCTGTTTTTATTGCCGATGCAGGTTCGTTCGACAAGCAGGTTGGATGAAACCCGGATAAAATGTATGTATATCAGCGGTTCTCAAGTTTGAACGTTATGTTGTGTATAAAAAAGAAAAAATTTTTGGATAACTTTTTTTAACATAAATTTTGATATAATTATCTAATTTCACATTTTGTTTTATCAATTAGCTTAGTAATTCATACATCATAATTTTAATCACAATATATTCTAGTGATATATTTACATATATTTTAATATATAACGTAATAAACATTAATTTATAGTAAATAATTAACGTACAATAAATATTAATGTACAGTAAATGTATGATTTTATCATAAATAACTAATAGAGTAGTATAGATAAGTAATAATAACCAACATATAACAACACTTTTCAAATCAAACATACAATGTGTTTTCCCGAGAAAAATACCGAGCTATACTTTGAGAACCAGTGATATGCGCTATTACGTGCGTATTGTAAATGGAGACAAGGGTACGCACACGTGCGTGTTTATTCATTTCATCGCTGTCTTGATGCGTGCGACCTCATGGCGAGGAGCCACGAAGCCACTTGACTGGCAGGACGAAATCCTGGAGAGTACTAATGGGAAAAATCTGCGTGGAAAATTGTGCGGAGCGCCACGGTGGGAATTCCATGGTGGAATTCGCAAGGGAGAGAAGGATCGACATGGGGGAGCGAACGAAAACTCTTTTGCTTTCGGTGAGAACGAGCGTGAACGCGTCCGATGCGTTCAAGGTTTATCCGTTATTGGATCCTCGCGAGCGCTACCGGAATCTATATGGCGTAACAAGTGACATTTCAATTATCCAGTTTGAATATTCAAACGCTTCGCAATATCCAGAGATTTCTAGATTCGTTAAAATGTTACCATTTCATATGATATACATACGTTTTATGCGACAATTATTACGAAGAAGTATACTACTCGTGTAAAGGAGAGAATCGAGATGCACGCTGAAAATAAATATGATGTAATATACAAGATGTCAAAGTGAGAGAGAAAGAAAGAGAAAGAGAGAGAAAGTAAATGCGAGGAGCGACGCTTAAAAGTTGTCATGCGCTTTTTACTCCAATGCATCTAAGGTCAGAAAAGGAGAAAAGGTAGTAGAAGGCGCGAAAAATTATGCGCACTCGAGCATGTCGACGGGAAAAACGCGTAAATGAGATTCTCGCGCGTCTCGCAGTGTTATCACGGTACGTATAGTTGATTACCGGTGTTATGACGCAATAGTTTGAAAAATTGCGAGACACGTAGCCCGTCCGTCGTACTGAGATTGCTCTCCAGAGCTGCAGACGGAAGCGACGAGATGGAAAACGCGTAATATCGAGAAGAGGTGGCTCTGCGCCGCCTTCTACTCTTCCCTTTTTCTCCATCTCGCTTCCGCGGCTCGATAAATTACGCTTTGTTAAGTAAGAGTCAGCCGAGTTTGCATAGAAAGAACCACTCGGGGGTTTCCAGGTGTATCCCCAAGGATTTAAATTGAGCGTCCATTATAATTTCCCGGAGATACTGCTCCTGGCTCGATTCTCGGAGACGTTTCTACGCGGTACACGCGACTCCGCAAGATATTTGAGACGTTACATATTGCCTTTCGATCAAGGGATATCTCGACGAAATTAAAAGATCAATTTCCTTTCGCGAGCTCTTGAATATCCCGACGTTAAATATATATGTATATATTTTATCATATGTATATACATGTATATATATTTCAGTATTTTAATATCGACATATCTGCTACTTTTAACTTAAGAAAATCTTTCTTCTATCTGCATAAATAATTTCTACGTTAAATCGCGATAATGAAATTTTGAATTTAATATTGCTTGTAAAGGGCAGAACTTAATTTACAATTAAAAGAATAAGCTTTCGTTACATTATTCTCTTCCGTAAAGCATTTTATTCATGAAAACTTTGTAATCATTAATCGCTCGTAAATTAAAAGCTATTGGTGTACATATATATATCGCATTGAAACAACCTATAATACATTCTTTTCGATCTCTTGTATTTATGAGCAAGAGAAAACATGTGTGCGAAAACGCCTATGCTTCCTATACTCCTACATATACTAAATAAGAGAAAATCCAGACGCCTTCTTTTTTTCTTATTTATTGTCTGATTTTATCCATTCTTTTTGTCTTCCGTCCATTCGATTACGATCCCGTTCCTATCATTGCCTTTAGCACCGCTCTCAACCTTCCGTTTCTTCCCACCGACAAAGTCTGAATAGATTCGATGAAGCGGCACGTCACGACCGTCGCGACAGGTAAGGGAGCTTTGAGCTTAAATTATTTATCATCCAAGCGCGCTGCGTGTCGTACCTTGTAAATGTTTAAAAACCCTAAACGTGCGGATTACATTATGCGCAAACTTTGATGCCGCGAGCCGTTGAAACGGTCCGGTAATTCTTCGATGTTTGCGTCGTCCATCGAAAACACACGAAACCGGTTTCGAAAATGTAATTTTTGCTCGGCAAAATATCGAATGCCTGCTGGGAAGAACAGATCGAAGAGAAAAGCTGAGAAAGGAACTTTTGTCATAATAATAGAAATAGTGAAAATGTGTTCTCTCAGTGATAATACGAGTATGGTGGCAGAGTATTGGTGGTTTACATACTCGTCGAGTATTTTTCAATTATACAGAAATCATAAATCGATTAATGGCACAAATGGTTGAATACACTATATTATGCGATGGCCTCGTAGAATTTATCAATAATTCGTGAATAATCAACGACAAATCGCGACTAGCTAATTAATGAGAGACACTTAGTCACGGTCGGCAAACATACACGGAGAATCGCATTGCCGGATAATATACACCATGAGTTCAATCGATAGATCAGTAGAACAATGGTAATATAACCGCCCGCGGGATGTGGCGGGGATGGCCATTAAAATCCTGAGCACGTGGGACGGTGAAGTGCTGGATGGATAGAGAATGCGCCGGCGTGTGTAGCGCGTATATACGCGATAACTGACAGCCTATCATTTTAATAAATCCAATTTAATTGGCACATTCGATCCCCCCCGAACGACAATTCGATGATGCACTCTTGATTCGTCTATTTTTGTCCCGATCGTCGATATGGATGTCGCGATGTCAGTATTTAACGCGCGCTCCCGTTATAATCTTCGTCACTCGTCCCATCCCTCCGTCCGAGATCTTCATTATTGTTGCGTCCTACTGGCCGCGTTCGGCCGTCAGGCGGACAAGATAGTCGTGAATAAAGCAGCCGCGGGCAATTAAAAATAATGGGAGGATCGATTTCATCGGGGAGGTAATTGCGAAAATAGCCGTCGGCATGGACGCCCCCTCCGAAAGCTCGGAGCATTATTCAAATCGGACGTTTTAGCGTAAGCGCGTTGCTGTTAACGTAAAAATTTATTTTCTCGACCGCCTCATCCATAAAAAAAAAAACGATTCGTCCCGCCGATCGAGACAATTTAATTTATGCGATTATATCTATATACGGCGGTGTAATTAACACGAGCCAGTGCTGCGCGTTATTATACCGCTCTTGTGTCCCCTGTGAGAGAGTTACGTTTCTTTTTTCTTTTTTTTTTTATAATCAAACGTCCATCCATGAACGCGCTCGATAAAAGCTGCGCCGAGGCTCTCTATAACGCGGGCAAAGGGGGATAAATATTCAGTATGTAAACGTTTCCTGTGTAATCTCTCTCGTACCGCGCTCCGGAGCGACTCGCACCGGGAGTCCGCGCGTTTTGCGATTCTGGTCAGCTGGTCGCGACGACTGTGATGAATTACCGGCCGATTGCACCCCGGGTGAAGTCGCGTTTCACCATTCAATTTCGAAAGATATACCGCGTCCGCGGCGGCGGCGTGTTCCGGAATGTGCTCTAGAACTATGGATGGAATCAAGGCAATACGTATTCGTGAATCTCAATTCAATCCAGGTCGAGTATCACATCATTGGGCCGAAGAAAATTGCTGAGTTATCGTTTTACAGTACTCGGGCTTAATTGAAACTGAAAATATTCAACGTAAATGCCAACGAGATTGGACATTTATTTAGCGATCGTATTTAACGGATGACGTCTCTGTTATACATATATATATAGGCTAGAATCGAATAGTAATTTAATAAAGAACGATTAAAAAATTTTAGTTCCTCATATATTTATGTAACGAAAAATAAAAGCGAGTAGAAGAATCTGTGCAAGCCAAGGAAAATTGATTCGCAATATTTTGTACATCGGGTTCAAGCTGACATTGTCAGATCTCGATGTCAGTATCCCATCTGTTTCCCAGCAAGTGTAGACGTGTAGACACGCATCGCGAATCTGAATTTATTATTTGGAAACCACTGGCAAAGGCAATTTGATCTCATTTCTAGTAGGAACATGCGTCACCGCGAATATCGCGTCGGATAATAGACTTTCGCGGAGAATCAGGGGATGTAGTATTCAAGGCGCGAAGTGTCCTCTATAAATCACATTGTCCGCCGGTGTAATATATGCGGTTGGAACCGATACCGCCTTTCGGTTAGGTAAGTCGGTCATCGTATCGCGCGCGGATACTTAGGTACTATCCGTCCTCCCGAGGCGGCGGCGAGCTGATTGCATTTGAAAGTATGATCTCTCTGTCATCCTTCTCTCTCTCTCTGCCTCTCCGCACACAACTCTTTATCAAGAGAGTTTCCTTATTTTAATGGTGAAATAATCTGATCGTGCGTGGAATCGACGAGGACGCGACGATGCTCGGCCACTCCTTCCCCGGAGTCTTCTTCGTCCGCGGAAAAAGAGGAATCCGTTATCGACGAATGAAAATGAATATTAATGAATCCGCGGGGCAGCGCGGATGGATCTTAATATGCAAAATAGGGGGTTACCGGTGCCTCTAATAAACGAGATTTCCAGAATGGTGTAGCACGTTGCGCGGCACGTAACACGGATATCGGTTAAATCTCGGTATATTCAATAATTACACTGAATAATTGAATTTCATGAAAATAACCGCGGTAAATTAATGCGGCAACGTTACCGATGATCGCTTACGCAACGATAAAGATCGAGCCGAGCGCGGCGCAATTTTCGCCCGTGTATTAATTAGATATGCAACTAATATCCAATTATAAACGTTGGGGGAGAAAGGGCGATTCTTTTCTTCTTTTTTTTTATATATATATTTGCGCACAAACGCCAGTGGCGGTGCCGCTTCGTATCGATCGCGGTATCCTTAAGACGAATGCGCGTGGTGTTGCACCTGGCTTATCCAATCCATCTTTATGGCCTTTCTCTTATTAATAGTTTTCTCGCCCGCCTACTGACATTAGTCCCGTCGCTTTCTCACGACAAGACATCGTTAACGTCATCGGCAACGTCCTCGGCGAACCACGAGAGTCACCCCAGCTCTCTCTATTGCTGAAATCGGAGTTATTTTCCGACCCCATTCAACCCGGAAAACCTCTTCACGATCAATGACTCGCCCCCGATGATGCTCCAGAGACTCTCCCGACTCTTCTTACATTCATCCGCCGAGTTTACCGTAATCTGCGAACCGTTCGTTATCGGTTTTTCTATATAAATAACATTACCCCCTCCTACCCTTTCGCGAGAAAATTATTATATTAGATTCAATAAAATTTTAATGTGCATCATATACAGAAACGATAACGATTTTAATCGAATGCGCTCTACCTGGGAAAAGACTACTTGGCAAATAGTGAAACTAAAGTTATCAAAGATGTCACGATTAAACTTTGTTGAATCAAGTGTCTTCCGGTTATCCGTAATTCAGAAACCCTCTTCAAGATAAACGGTATGCCTCAACGATCCTCTATAGAGACGCCGGTTATCTTTAATAGTTGACGACGAGACTCGACTGTAATCTATCCAGATCGTTCGTTATCGTTTTCTCATATCATCGAGAATTGTTGCACTCGTTTTAATCTAACTGCAAACAAATTAAATTCAACCGCTCGATCGAGAAATTGTCCGTCAAGAGTCATTTATCATCCGCGAGTAATGAAAATCAAGGAAATCGAGATCATACGTGCGACGTTATTCTCCGATAGATGTTAAACAAATTATCGTAACACACGTGAGAAGACATTTATCATACACTCCTTCAAAGTACCTCGACGACTTTTCATCGTGGAAAATACGCGAACGAACGAACTAACGTAGGTACGTGCGTCGACATCGATCATGCGGCGGCTTGTCGAAGATGTCACCGGAAAGAAGATAGAACATTTAATCAAGAAGGCTCTCTCGACCGGGACTTCCCCTACGTCGGAATGTGCAATTAGTTCAGGGAGGACCGCGTGTCGCATACCCGCCGCATTCCGGGGCCGCGTATTTCCGAAAATCCGCGGCCAACTACGTTAATACGTGTCAGATATCGAACGCGATCGAATACAGCCACCGCCGGATTGTTAATTCGATGTTATACGCGCGCGCGCGCGCGTTCGCCTCGATTAGAAAACAATCTCGCTAATTCGCGCGCGCCGCCCGTTAACGGCGCCCGTTCACGCCGCGATCGCCGATAAATCGAATAATCGTCTGTACCGTACGCACACCGCATGGGACGAGGTTTAAAACGCGAAACGGAAACCAGTCCGCGCGCGAGCCGGGTCAGGAGTATCCGCGAGGCAATAATAATAGCGCGATATCGATCGGCCGGACCTATCGTTAAAACGCGCTCTCTCGCTCGCTCGCGCGGCGCTATCTCTATCCGTGAACCACTATGCGACGACAATTTTCCGTATCTATATATATAACGTATGGTCCACATGGTTCGTATCGCATCTGTGCTCGGAGGACTAATTAATTCGCGGATGCGCTCCCAGATAGGCCGATGGACCAAAGGGAGAGAGAGAGAGAGAGAGAAAGTCGGTCGCTCGCACGAGTCAGCAGAGCGGGATACGATGCGCATAAACCGTTGCATAATGCACACTTCATCGCATTGCCGCTCGATTTTCCGACCGTAACACGGTGTCTCACCAACGGCACCAACTTCCAATCTCGGTGCACCGGTGCCTGGACCATCGGCCGTTATCCGTCTCCCCGACAATATCTCTCCGTGTATCCCGTCCCTCGTTCAACCCTCGACTCGCGGATAAATATCCAGGAGGTATTTTACATACGCGAGTACCCCTAACTTTCATTCCGCATCGACCGTATATCCGCTCATTGCGTCGCGTACGTTATAAGAGAGACGGCCAAAAGTTGCGCGGAATTCTAACCGACCCATTGTCGTAATTAATTATTATTAACCGGGGATAATGAGTTCTCCGTAAAATGGGTATTATGGCACGAGGATATCGCATATGCTTTTGTAGCTTTTGAACGTAGAAATGCCTCGTCGAAATGCTTGAATAAGGTTTGCGGAAATTGTAACAATGGAAATTACGATGTATCGCGTTCGAATCAACAACCTAGAATTCGGATAAATATTATCCTAATATTTAAATTATATCGTGTCGGGCGGAAGCGCATATTTCCGCGATTTAATCGAGCGCACCGGAGATAAACTCCGACTGAAGATTACATTATACGCGTAGCGCGAAAGTCGCGCGAATTAGATCATCCAGGTATTAAATTAGCCAAATGACTGCGTAAGCCCAATAATTAGCTAACCGACTCCGGTATAACCTAATTCCGACCATATAATAGCACACGTGTATGCCTTCGTACACACGCGGCGATGCGTGTCGAGCTACAAGAGCGCGTGCACCGCGACATTATGTACGCGCCATCCTCCAACGTTGATTCTGTAATAAGCAGCATCTCCTGTAATCTGTGTAGCGCTGTTACCACCCGCGCCGTAATCGCCGTTGTGATTCATCAACGTCTCGTTGTTACGACGCGTGAAGCGTCAGCAAGCTCAAGGGACGCAATTTCGGAGACGAATCTGCCTTCGTCTTGATCGACGGGATATCATATTCCCGTATCCCGTATCGTAACATCATTCGCGTTCTTGTTTGTCTCTCCCCGTTAACTTTCATGTCGCGCACCGCAACGATATCTATATCAATTATTAAGCCGTACAATAACGCAACTTTTGTTTTATTATATTCACGCATTCGAGTATTATTATAAAGTCACCGTTGATCCAATTGTTTTTACGACAAAGAACTCCGGATCTGTTTTTATATGGATCACATTAATCCTTGTTCTGTAAAATGAATTGAACTTAAGCTGACGCGTTATTCACGCCGCGGGCAATCCGAATGGAGAAGAGGGACGGGGTATATTGTATATTCGAAATAAAGTGAAGGGAGTCACTTCGCTGTAAATTGATTAAAGTCTCGAGTGTGTATCTTTTTCCGAGGAGATGTATGTATGTGTAATTCGTGTAACGACGGAGATGTGTGAGAGGAACGTAACTGCGGGATGAATCATTCGATTGGATCGTTAAGAACCGCGTGGTTCATCGCGACTGTCCGTTAAGGGTGCAGATCGTGGATTATTAAGAGACTCCCTCCCTCCCTCGACTCTTTAGCTCGCGCCAGCCATCCCATCCTCTCCACGGCGACATAATCTGCATAATTCTGGGCGGTGCGACTGCTCGTGTTTTATCTCTCACTTACACAGAAACACGGGGGAACGTCCTTTGAATGCCACGGTAATCGATCAGGGACTCGTTCACATAAATTTTCTGCGAATGTCGAGATGCCGGCGCTCAAACGACGCCGCGCCGCACCGAATATCTCTTTAATAATTTCATCTAGCGTGCGCCCGTATTCGTATCCTTTCATCCTTTGGGACGATAATCTCTCGTGTCTGAGTAGACTCCGTTCATGGCAAATGGGCCGGAATAGAGAGAATTTTATCAAGTGAGCTCAAATCCTTAAAAATACCTTTATACGCGGATAAAGGCCACTTATGCAAGAGCGATTATTATTCCACCTTATTCGAAGAACGATTTTTTTTTTTCGCTACCTTCGCATCTTAGTCGATATAATTTTTCATCAATAATAATTATAATTCGCACACACACAAATATATATATATATAATATATTTTTATAATATTTTTCAAAATTCTTCACGATACATTTTTAAAATATTTCCGTAGTATATATTATATTTTTCCTACAGTATCTGTCGTAGCCAGTTATTCTTTCTTATGTAGAAAGTCCCATTACTGTGGGAGACGCAACTTTACGGAAACGGGAGAGAGAAGCTAAAAAGAATGCGCAAACGGAAAGAAGATCTCGAAAACCAGGTAATTTGCGCTCACAAACAAGAATTTCTCGTGAAACTTTCAATCCAGTTTCCGTGCTTTCTCGCAAAATACTCTGTATTTCTCTCATGTCGCTTTGCGAGAGATCTCTCCTTCGTAGAAACGGAATCCGACTAATTCATTCGCTGAATGTACTTGAGTTAATCCGTATTAAGAAGACTCGCTCCGTAGAGAATGTAGCTCCGAGAGGCAATGCATTAGCACTTGATTGCCATTCAACGCACTCTTCAAATACTCACGCGGTATAAAGACCAACAAAATGCCGCATGAAGTGCTTTCAATACGCTGTAGAATAACGACTGTAACATAGCTCAAAATATACGAAGGCTTATGTAAGGCGATTGCCGATCTTATATTTCGGATACGCGGGCGTGTATGGAAAACTTAAATCTTTAAACCTTATCAAGGATTCCCCCCTCTCAATTCGTTCAGAAAGATTAATCAACTCCGAAAGTTACATGTCGCGAAAGAAATAGAAGGAGAGACACATCCGATCTCTTTAACATCCTCAAAAAATTATTAGCGGCCTATATATAAGATTATCATCCGAACCCTTATGATATACCTTTTTTCCTCTCAAGGGGGAGTTCCAAGAAATTGAATGTAAATACGCAAATACACAATTTGTCCGTCCCTTTTTCTGCTCGCACGGCGAAAATCGTCGTCTGCAATTCGGCCACAGTTTACTCGAAATCGTCGCTTCGAAATCGTTCCGAAATCGCTTTTCGAATCGAAGCACACGCGTGGCACGAAAAGCAAGAAGCATCTCGATGGGGAAGTAAGAAAGGGCGAAGCACACTCCCGCGCAAGCAAAACGGGCCACTCCGTCGAGGCTGAATCACACAGACGGTCCCTCGGGGTTGACTCTTTATTAATTCACCATGAGACTAAACGGAATTACTTTACACACGCTCGGCAGCGGGCGCGGCTTAGTTGGGACGGTCGCTCGTACTCTAAGTCGGCGACACTTTGCCGGGACTTAGTTCGGCTTAGCGGCTGGTAAGAGCGCGAATCCGCGCGACGGTAAAGCGCGTGATTTCGATTCGCCTCGCCGAGGCGACCCGCGCAATTTTGGCGCAGAAGCGAGAAAGGTAACTCGAACTCGTTGCGCTGTGAAATTTATCAAGTTCGTCTTGCGAGCACTTAAGCTCGTTTAACGAAAGGAAAGGAGCGGAGAGTCAGAGTCGACTTTGTAATATATACGAGATATCGCAGGTTAGATGCGCCGCTTGTGTAACATACTCGAAATTGCGAGAAATTTGGACGATAGATTTAAAGCATAAAACAAAAATCGTACAAAACTCTAAGGATAATTTAATCTCAAGAAGGTAAAAATAACATATATGAAAATCATAAATTTGATATACATATATATCATATAAAGTAATCTATAATTGGTAACAACAAAATAAGTTGCTTTTGTTATTTTATTGTAATTACTATTTGATTCTCTATCATTTTTAGCCCTTCACAATTTATCGTATAGAATGTTCTTTCTTCGCTGCGTGAGACACACACACACATACCTCATGTTTACCTCGGATTTGGAGAACTCGTGGAAAATTGATTCTCGTCGTATGTACCAAAAAGCGTGACAAAAATGTCGCGTGAAAATACACGCGTCGTTCCGAACGAGAGCCTCGCGTGTCGCGAATCAGGAACGAATCGTGTTTTACTAGGGGGCACATTCGGTAATACACAAAATTCGAAAGTATCAGGCACTCCGGTATGATCACGGTTGTACCAGTTAGCAGGCTAATTGGAATCCAATCAGTGCGATTAATCGTTTAACATGCCGCGCGCACGTACCCGCGGCTGACGGCATTTAGGTATTTAACGACGGGAAACCGCCGTCGATGCGTGGGCGTGTACCTCCGGCTATATTTTATGTTTAGTCCCGTTCCCTGCCGCATGCAGACAATCGCCTCCCGGCCTCTTAAGAGAAAGAGAGAGAGAGAGATAGATAGAGAGAGAGATAGATAGATAGATAGAGAGAGAGAGAGAGAAAGAGAGAGATTCTCTCGTAGGAGAGATTCTCTTATCTCGCGCCTATCTCTTGGCCCCGTTGCGAATGGACAAAGGGGAGAACACCCTTTTTTATGAATGCATGCTGGCCATCGTTGAAGTCCCGACGGAGATACAGATGCGTTATTGCCAGCCGTTATCGTCGAAAGATTAACCCTCTGGCATCTAGGATCTACGGGGATGTACACTTTTCTCGCGTATATTTTTACCCATAAGAATTTTATCGCTTGGCTATATTAATTTAAGTCATCAATTACCCAATTATTCAAGATACCACGTTTTATTTCGATATATTATATTTGACAAGTATAATAACTAGATAAAGAGAAAAAAGTAAAAAAGCAATTATAAACATACGAGTAATATCGATCTTTCGTGATAGGTCGTCTTTGACAATACTTTATTTATGATGTTTATTCTTCGTGCCATTATGAGCCAAGTGCCGCGTAACATCTCAGAACCGCGAATCTAAAAATACGGCCGGATTTCCGGAGACGAGAGCGGAAGAGGGAAGAAATTGCCGACTAATCGTCAGTTCGTCTCATTTTCATTGTTTGACGAGAGCACCATCTCCGGTCCGGCGCGCTAAGTCCTAGCTAACGAGACGAATCTGCGATTTCTTCTCTCCCCGGGGGTCCGTCCTTTTTTCGCGCTTCTCTATAGACACTATTAATTAAATCCATTCCGGTCGCGGGGCGTCGCTATGGCGCTCGCGATTATAATTTAAATGAAATCTCGTAATCTCGGAAGCAACCGGAACGGAAAGAAACACCGGGAGAGAAAAGTCAGCCCCGCTGCACAGCGGGCGGGGGGAGCGTCCTTAGGTAAGTTTCCCACTTTCAAAACGGACGAGCGGTTATATACATTATACATATTTCAAGAGGAAAATCGGAAAGAAAACGAAGATCCCGGGAAGAAGATAGTCGCGGGGAACTTTTACCGCGTCGAGCGCGAAAGAAGCAGGGTAAAACCCAGGGGCGGTGAGAGTAACTCTTCCCTATCCGGCGAGATCTCCTCGCATAATCCGACCTGCGGAAGGAAAATGTCTAATCGAATCTGGCAGTAGGAGAATTACGAAGTACGAGAAGGGAAAAATGTGAGTGGCGAGATATTCGAGAGATCCTCGCTCCTTCGATCCGTAACGCGATTAACGATCTCGCCGCGACGAATTCAGGACGCCGGAATCCAGAACTCATCGTCAATGATGGCGGAAGCATTTACCGCCGCGAGGTTTTATTTTTATTATCTTTCTATTTTTCGCCGCTCGATAAGCGAATCACCGGCGAAGAGGGGTTAAAAAAAACTGTTTCAATGATCGATGGTCGACGGTGAGGACTTGAAAATTGAAGACAGCGACGAAGGACGCGGACTTCTATATTCTATAATTATATTCTATACAATACGTACCTAATACAGCACTCTACTAGTTTCCTTATATGCAGATGACATCTGGCGTTCCGAAAGAAGCATCTGCAAAAAAAAATACAGAAATGTGTTGACACGTTATCGAAATTGTAATTGTATTGTGGAAGCACATGTACCACATGTAACTTGGTGCAGGCAAAAAAAAAAAGGGAAAGATTAGTGAATTTTGATCGAAATTGGATTATTCGATACAGCACACGTAACTCCGACGACAATTAAATCGCACAAGCCTTTACGTGACGCGCAATTTTCCTATTTTTTATGCAAAATGCCGAGCACACGGGCTTATCGTGTAAAGGAGATTATTATGCATGCGCTCGAGGACCACTCGCTGGACTCATTCGTATAACGAGTCGGTTACGGAGAAACAATAGAGACGCAAACAGCGAAGGAAGATCGCGAGAGTACTTGAGCCGAGGACGAGTAATTACTGTCGTTTTACCTTCATTGCGCTATTAAATGGGAAATTTTTGCGAGGCTCGACAAATTGTCGAGGCTTTGTCGGTCATCCGAGAGGATGTGTCTCCGTGTCTTACTACATTTTCCCCTCCCTCTCATTTTCGCGAACCCTTTCCCCCGTCACGAAAATTCGATAAGGATTCGTTAACATCGTTTCGAACGGAAGCAACATAAAACTTCCGGACGGTCGATCCGAATCCTTCGAAAAAAGAAAACTTTACGCATCTGGCTCGCTGAAGGTCTTGAAAACTTACGCTTACATCATTTATTCCGTAACTTGAGCAGAGGCACGTGCCCCGCACGTGCGATGGCTTCCCATTCGATCGGGATAACTCAGGTAATTTCATCATTTTTCGAAAGAGTCCGTGAGAAGGCTTATAAGCCAGCGTTTGAAAATCAAAACTCTTACATTTTCCATCTTGCTGCCAATCGCAAGAAATTATTATCTACATATATTTCTTAGAAAGAGAATAATTAACTTCAAGTTAATTAATTAAGAAAAACGGTAAACGAAAAAAAAAAGAGGTGATTGCGTGCACAATAATTAAACATGCATTTATACGTTTCCCGAGATCGACGGTACAGGTAAAGTGAAAAGGTATAGAATCAACTTCATGTGTTAGCAAAAAGATCTACGTGTATCGCACGGTATAAAAGCAAGCGATATATCAAAGCAACATTACCCTCCCGCCATTGTCGGAGAGTCTCCGATTCCGAGGTTTCATCGAGCGAGCGAGAAAGAGAAAGCGCCGAGAGTGGTTTTAAAGTAGACGTGGCGCTATACGCGTAATATCGATTCGCGAAGGATGAAAGCCGTAGGATATCACATGAAGGAGGATGACGAGCCGTATATATGTGTGCTTATGTATGTATGTATGTGTGTCTGTTAACGGGGAAGACTCCTTTTCTCGGCGTATAGCACGTACCGCAAGGGTACCGTTGCGAGATCCTCGAGGGTGACAATCCGTAGGAAAGTAGGCAGAAGGGGATGGCGGTCGCAAAAAGGGGCGGAATACGGGGCATGGGAGTACGTATCTGCATATAACCTGGTTTCTCACTCACGCGCTCAGGCACTCGGCCAGGTAGCGATAGATGGAACGGACTCCCACGGGAAGTGGCCCGTTCCGTCGCCAGGTCCGCCGGATAGCCTTGTAGAAGACCGACCACTCTGCAGGGACCGGACTAGTGCTTCTCAAACACTGACCGTTGCCGACCGACCGGCCGCTCCATCCTTCATTATCCGGCTCCTTATTCGTGCTCGCCATCCGCTCGTCCAGCGGAGAGAAGCTCCCACAAGCGAGAGAACCCACACGTGCCGCGCAAACATAAACGCGCGACAAGAGCGCATGAAATCTCGAGAGCGAATAATAAGACGCCGAAAGATTATTCTTAATCTACGACAAGATAGAAGCGATACGCTCGGTTGTTTGCTTATGACTTGCTCTACGATTCTTGTTTAGAATTTTGATAAATTCGTAACTTTCCCCCTTATATATCCTTGTCATATAAAGAAATGTTAAATTAAGAATACATTGCTCTCCTTCCTGCTCAGATTTGTTCGAAGATTTGGACGAGGCTTGCTTAAACTCGAGACACCTGGCTTAGGTGCGTCTCTGTCCCGAAAGATTATTTTGCGTGAAAATATCGGACGGCCGAGCTCGAACGTTAAGAGATCGTTGGGATTGTGACAGATGTGGAGCGTGGTAGAAGCCGAGAGAATGCCGGCAGGTGCTAAATGGCAGGCAAAAATATCCTCGCGCACATTTAGGAGCGATTAAAAATTTACTCGACATATCCCTCTCAATTTGACAGGGGAACGAAAAATATTAAATGCAATAAAAATGATGTACATTACAGCTTTCAAATTGGCGACTGCAATAGTAATAGAGATTCTTGAAGACTTTGTGCATTTTTATATGTGAATTTTTTTTTTATCCCATGTTCGAGAGAATTCATGCTTTAATTTTTTTTAAGTTTTAAAGATGATATGGAAATATATATATATATATATATATATTATAAAACGATGAAATAAATAAATATATATATATATATATATATATATATATATTTATTTATTTCATCGTTTTATATATATATATACAATATAGATTAAAAAAGATAAAATCCGTGATAGCATGCGGGATCGAAACTAGAGCAATTTTATGAGGTCAAACACACGAATAATCTGTTTCGAAATTATAAAATAGTTAAATGCATATGTAGATACGTTGAATGAAACACTTTCAGCCACAAAAGCACTCTCCATGTATTAATACCGCATTTCAACAAAATCTCGTCTACTTTATTCGGCAGCAGACGCGTCGTACTCTCGTTGCATCATTAGCATTTCAATGAATATGTTATATTCATCGGTCAAATATGTCATCGACGTGATCGCTTGCAGCTCGCGTGCATCGCAGCCAGAGCGGCTAATAAGTCATGGGTTAATAGACGAAGTTTCGTCTCGCCTCGTAAAATCGCGAACGGGCATGCACTTTATTGGCATAAAAGGTAGAAGAGAGAAGGTCGAGGCGTGAGAAAGAGAGGAAGAGATTTACATAGCGTGAGAGCGAGAAGAAGAGAGAAAGAGAGAGACGTATGGAGAAGGACGAAAAGCGGCGAAAGGAAAGAGTAAGCGGTATCGATATGCACAGGGAATATCGGATACGAGAGCCAGCCTAGCAATATCGAGATGAGTTATTGTTCGCCGAGTACAATGCACTCAAATACTGAATAAAGCCAGAAAATTTATACAAAAAAAATCCGTACGGTTTCGTAGAAGGTTCTATCAATTTTCACTGTCACCTTCGCGAAAACGGAGCAAGTAAGTCGTCTCAGTAACAGTTGTCTTGTAATATCGCGTTGTCCCGTCGTTGAAAAATTTATGACACTCTCGTGCGCGCCGTTACAGTACGCGATTATTCAAAAATATCGTCGGTTTTTTTAGCAAACACAATGATAATTGTTCAAATATAGACATTTTTGTTTGGCTGCATGCTGCCATTAATTGTTTTACACTTTGGAGTAGAGTAAACATCAACCGCCGCATATATGTAACTGTAAATTGAGCTTAACGTTTGAAAAAACAAAGAGAAAACGCGCAGCCTATTGATCTGAGGAACACCGGTGCGCATTAGCAAAATAATGGAAAATAGTGGAAAATGGAATCTAATTGAAACTGTTGTCGCACAAATTTATCGTCGGCGCGGTATTTAGCAAGCAATTTAATTCTATTTATTTCGGCGCGTGATTCTTCAATTTATCCTTTTTCATTTTTTTTTTATTTTTTTATTTTTTTTGTAATTACCGAAACCGGCAGTTTTATCAGTTCCTCTGTGATCTCCCTTCCACCATTACTTTCTTTTATTCAAGATCGCGTAAAATTATTCCTTCGACTATCATTAGCATCGGTTAGGATTGAAACCATCGAGAAAGAAGCTCTTTGTCTTAACGATTATTAGCGTCGTCTCAACGTATACAGAAACATTTACAGCTTTTTACTCGTCGCCGGCCCAACATCGGGGCCATCGGTCCTCTTTACGAGCGCCTTTGTTCTCTGCTTCGGAGTCAAATCTACACTAAATCAGAGCACCCTGTACGGGGGAAACGTCCAAACGTCAAAGCATCCCGAATCCATTATCGGGCGAGTGTTCCATCAAAACGGAGTCTAAATTAAGGGAATCCCCATTTCGCGTTTCGCGATCGATAGAGGGGGAAAAGGGCGGCGTACGACGGAGAGCGGCCATAGTGCCGGCAACCGCAGGAAAACGCGTCGACAAAGGGAAATGGACGTGGGAAGAATCAGAAGGGGAGAGGAGAAGGGATTCGAAATCGACGAAGCGTGCCTTCCGCCCGATCCTACCTCATTCCCCTCACCGACAATCCGCCGCCACCCCCATCCACCTACCCTCGATACCTCCTTTTTCGCCGACTGCCATCAGATAGACGAGAAAATCAGCCGGCGTGTATTACTCGTCGTAAATCTATCGCAACGACGTACTGGACACCGTCTCAACGACGTATCAAACACCGCCGTCTTTTACGTGTCGGATCTCTGAAATAATCTTTCACACGCATAATTTTCGCGCTTCACCTCTCTTGTGTCATTTAATCTTCACGTGTACAACACGGTACGAGTGTATCCAATCGCGTTTTTCTACATCTAAGCGAACATTTCGATCTATTCATAGCGATCCGACATGAACGTAACAATGTTTTAGTTATTAATCTATGAGAATCGCAATGCGGTTATAACTAAAAAACATTGTTACATCCATGTCGAATCGCTATGAATAGATCGAAATGTTCGCTTAGATGTGAAAAAAACGCGATTGATACATTTGTATCATGCAGCATGTGTGTAGCGCGTGGATCTCTAATATACAGAATGCGGCGTAATTCGTGATTCAATTTTCTGAAAAGAGAATAAGTTTTCTCGTGTAAAATAATACATATATATATATATATATATTATGTATAATCCCAAGCTTTTTATTAATTAAACTTTTTATCTATTACCTTTTATCACTCATATTAACGAAAGTGATGAAAGCTCGTGAACGAAAAAAGAACAGTTTATATATTCAAGGAAAAAAATGTAAAGCGATTCCAGAGTTTAAGCTTAAATACAGAGAGATTCAGTGGCCCATTACATAGTTGAAAAGGGAACCTCTCTACGACCGTCATCTTCTAAACTAGAGAGCGCAAAGTAACTAGACGCTTTTGCAGGTGTGTATGTATTTTTTTTTAAGTCTCGCCTGTAGGTGTTATGCGAGCAAAGAACTGAAAAGTCAACGAGTTTAAATATCCGTCGTGCACGTGTCAGCGGGACAGCGCGAGTCTAGCACTCTGACATCCGAGGTTTTCTTCCATATACTCGTTAAGCGATCCTACGCGGATAGCCTTTTAGTCTAATTCGTCGTATAAAATCCCAATTAAACGCTCGGAGAACCGGATTTCCGCGTCCCATCCGAGTTTCCTCGCGTTGAAAAAGCCAATAGTGAATCCACGTTCTCGTAATCCTCCGCGGAAGCTTTTTCGAATAAAGACCTTTATTGGCGGCAAAAGATTTGTAACGGAATAGACCTATCGCACAAATTCTATCGGAAACGCGCGCAAATTCTCATATCCGGCATAGCTGTATGTTCACGTACGTCCTTTGATCTCGAACAAAAGAAGCGCACGAGCCTTCAGCAATATAAGGAAGTACCTTGGAAATTGCTGTCGATATGAAGAAATATGTAACGTTGCGAAGATAGTTTCAACATTTAGTTACCGAACATTTCAATTTTTAATTCCCCAATCAGCTGATATATATATTAGTCGCAAAAATACAAGGCCTATTAATGTAAAAATTGTCATTTTTATAAAATTTGTATATTTATAATTGCTCTCGAGACTTATACTTGAAAATGTATTTAAATCCTGAAAACTTTACGAACAAAAAAGAAACTACGTCAAATAATTGTCTGCCAGAAAGAGATTAAGCAAGATTAAAAAAATATACAATAATTGGGGTGGATATATCTTGTCCTCTTACACTTCAATCTCCAATCTTTTCGACAAATTATAAGTCACAGGATTTTCCGAACAAAGCTATCCGATCTTGCAACGAGAAAGATTCTCAAGAGCACTCGCGCAGCGGCTCGTTTCTTTACTTCGAGACGCTCCATTAAACATCCTCAACTACTTCTACTTTTGCAGATTTTTTAGAGCTCGTTTGCTTCCCATTGTTTTGCCTCGCTTCTTCTTCCGGCTTTGCTTGTCAGGAAGCTTTTCTTTTCTCGCAATATTAATTGCAATTAGTAAGTCAAAACGATTACGAAGGGATAAAATGGACGGAATAAAACGTGTTATCGCGGTTGCATTCGCTTCTTCTTTAATTTTCTTCGTTAAATCTACCAAACACTGTATTTCGCTTTTTTTTCTTTTCTTTTTTCATTCTTACAAAAACGGGCCACTTGTATTTAATTTCGGGTAACTTGGAAGCGCGAAATATTTCCCGAATATCTCCCGTCGTCGTTATTTTCGACAGCTAGGAGAACTCTGACCTGGCATTACGAACCACCTACTAACCGTCAGAGCGTGGCCGGGTTTTCTCGGCATTTAGCACCGAATTATTACGCTCTCCGAGCGTTCTCCATTCTCGCCGTTTTACCTCTTCTCGCGCGTAATCTGTCGCACCGCCGAGCGGAACCGATGCCAAGGGATGCGGAGTGGTATGAGGAGAAGGGGAAATGAAGAGGCAGAGAGAGGCGAAACTGCTTTTTGGCTAGATGTCGCGTTTTTGACAAGCCCGTAATTCTCGCGCGTCTCGCTGTGCCATTATTTTCCACCCCTGGTGTCGTCACCCCCTTTTCACGTGCGATCGAGCATAGCTGGAATGCGTTGATCGAACGATTCGAGAGCCCGAGGTCTCCGCGTTCGTAATAATTTCAATAAATTTCTGAATTGTTTATCGTAAAATTATATGGACTCAAAGGCGGCAGAGAATATGATTTACGAGAATGTGTTTCCTTAAACTATAAAAAAAGTGATCGTTCTTTCAAAAGCTTCTTCTTATATCAATTACATTGAAATAGTTATACTTCTTCTCTTTCTGATCATTTTCGAGTTTGCCATTTGAGATGTGAAAAGCTCAAGTACACGCTACTTTAAAAAAAAAATATCCATTTTTTATTCGAATTAAGAAATAGAATTGTCTACGAAAGTTACGCGTGATTTTGAACGCGACTCTTGGAGATATATCGCGACCTTATGACACGAAAGACGCGTAGGTCGTGCGCTCTTCAGCCATCTAGATTTTTTCATTACATCGATGTTCTCGTAAGTTACCGCGATCCGCCGACTAGACCGAGTCGAGTGTTTGCTCTGCCCTCGAAAAGGCTCAGCCAGAGTATCTTTGTATTTGAATATTGCTGTCTAGGATTGCCGGGACCATTTATACGGTTGCCGGACTCGGGCCTATTCGCGGATATCGATCCGGACTCGATGAGTTCCGCCACGAGTGCGACCGGATATTGCAGGGCTTAGCTTAAAGGGTTCGCGACTGCTCGAAAGGCAGAAGGAACAAGGGGAGAAAGGAAGGGAATGCGCGCGAATTCGTCCTTAAGTAATCGTCGAGCCCTTCGACGGGGATATTCGTCGCGATGAAGAAGAGTCAAGGCGAGAGGTGCAAACGACGCAAGACGGAGAACCGAGGTATGCCGGAGACTCGATTAAATGATTAAACGAGCCCCGAGGCGCCATATTAAACTCGCCGTTATTCTCCCGTTCCTTCTTGGGAGTCGTTTCACCCTCGACGACGACAGTCGTCTCCCTCTTCGCCGGCGCGGCTCTTTCCATTTTTTTCCATTCATTCTTCATGCCTCTCCCGCATCCCCTAACAATGTCATTGTCCATTATCGCGGTACAATCGAGGAAGAACAAAAACAGATTTCGATTATGCCGATTGCAATGAATTTTGATGAACTGGTTTTCTTTTCTAAAGCAGGAAGGAGGAAGGGTGTATAAAGAACGTCTCTCGTAAATCCTTCGAATCGCTATATCGCCCCATCGTTGTGCAAAGTATTCTGAGAGAATATACATGCCCGATATTCTTGGAATACGTTAATCAAGTGACTTTGAGAAGGAAGAGTAATATGAATATAGTGCACGAAATATATGCGTTAAGGAATATCTCTGTCCCATATCAATTTCCATGAGATTTCACGAAATAAAGAACGAAGATATCGTGATGCGCGCGATATAAAATATCAACGGTTTAGATTTATTAAATGTTCTACTTGTATTTTGATATATATTGTTTTAATTTTATATTCCTCGTATTACTGTTCAATTGTATCATCAATAATGTATATTATACTGTATATTATATGTACAGGATTGAAAGCATATATTATATATACAGTGCTTTCATTACAACCGTGTAATAAAATATATATTGTTAAAATTTCACGATACATAATTTCACGTTTGTATGCAGATTCGTAAACACCGTCAAACTGGGTGACGCGTCATTGCAAATAGTTTGTAATGAGCTCCTCAATAAACGTTGAAAAAAATTACGCGAATTAGCATGATACGCGCGGTATGTAACTATCGGTAAAATGCACAAACAGGATATATTTTCAGAGTCGACGACTCGCGCGATTAGATCATCTAGATTGTTTTAACGCCGACAGAAGAAGCGGATCGGCTTTTTGCAAAGGTTCGGGTATAGTCGTTAGAGCGTCGCGGCCGGGCCGCATTTGCATATAAACGAGAATTCACCGGCATGGTAACGCTGAAACGCGCCATTTTTATTATTATACCAATTAGGTCGTCACGTTGCGCGTACTACAAATTTCCACCGGTTATTTTTCTCCACGCCGATGCATGCGCCCGGTAAGGTAGCCCTCCGTGTGTAGAGCCATCTTTGTCGGATCACCTGCAAGATCACCGGCTGGATCCTGCATCGAGTTTCGGACACGCCTGCCCATCTTTTTTTTTCGGAGCCGGCTTTTTTCGGTTCGGGCTTTTCGCAGGCGGCATTCGATGCCCCGCGATTAAATGGCTCCGCGTAATATTTTTTTTTCCACCATATCGAACCAGTCGTCTCATACAGAGGGATTGAAAGGCGCTCTCTCTCTCTCTCTCTCTCTCCTCCCCCGCCTCTCACCCCCTTCCTCTCTCGTCGTTGTTCGACACGCAGTTATCCGTATTTTATGGAATGGCTCTCTCTTTTCCCCGACTACGCTCTCGTTTCCTCCGCGCTTTCATAAATCATTTATGTCGCAAAGCCAACTCGCCTCTGACGTTCGATTGCAATTCTCGCGTACCATCCGTTAAGTCGATTTAATCTCGTTAGAGGCGACGAAGAGAGCGCAGAAATAATTAACCGCTGATAATATGACCAATTACTCGACTTTGCACATCGACGTTACGTTAATACGGCGACGTTCGTAATTGCGATAATAAGAAAGATCGCGATATCGCGCGATATCAAAAACGCTTCGCGCGCGCGTCGAGCAGCTTTATTGACGAGGCTCTCGAGATTCTTCCGATTGTTATTTGAAACGTTTCCAGTTTTCAATATCGAATTGATCCCGACCGACGTAATTGCCAATCTTCGTCGCAGTTAGCGGAAGACGGGGACACATCCTGTTCCGGAAAGCTCGATACGGGAAAGCCGATCGAAGATGCATCGTCGTGCCACCGACATTCAACAGTGCCCGGGCCCTTCCGGCTCGATGACGTTTGACAGCTCGTTAGCTCGTTTCCCCGACGAGGGAAATCGCGGTCAGGACTGTCCATTGTTCCCGTCAGACCCGATGGGCGCGTGATTTTCTGCGCGTATATTTCTAGATTCGACCTGCCTCTTTTCTCTCTCTCTTTCTCTCCTTCTCTCTTCTCTCCGTCTCTCTTGTCCCTCTGCCCTCATTATCTGGCAGCATAGAAACGAATCTCTCTTTTGTGGCTAGGAGATGTTTGGCGGATCGCCAGGATTAATTATAGTACTCGGATAGCCTGTTCGCGGACTGTCGTGCTCCGTTCCTGGGCTTTCAATTTAGCATCCTCGCGTATTGATGCCCGCGAGGATTTTTTCTCTTATATTCGCGAGATCGCGGACGAATTTTTTACGAAATTTATCGTGAAGGAAAGTTTAGTTGAAGAAAATGCGGAGAAACAATCCTGTAATTCTATTGGTTAAAATTAATCAAGAAATAACTATAAGATCTCTATTAATTTCATTATTTACCACATCTCATGAAAATATGCACCTCCCCAAATTCATAAGGATCAATGTCCGTATACGATGAATTATAATTTATTCATTCGTCACGTAACGTTAGAAAAATATGGAATAAATAAAATGAAGATATGGAAGATTTAGAAAATCGAATTCGCTGAAAACACAAATTAAATTATGACGGAGACCCGCAATGTATTTACAGATCATTCACATTTGAATTGGACGTATGGATGCGAACGAATAATCATGTACATGTTTCGCGAAATTGGCTATGTTTTATGTAGCCGTGTTACGTGATCGTATGTTAATATTGCGGGCACGAATAAACGTGTTAATTAATCGACTGTGATTCATCATCGCGTTGACTTATCGTCAGAACAATTATTTCTTCGAAAAGCGATAACGAGCTGACAGAGCAATCTCGAAAGCAAGAGAAACTGGACGACGGCCGAAATGCATGGCAGCGAAAGGAACAGATATCGGTATTCCGATAGCCGTCCGAAGGAAAAGGCAGGTGTTCTTGGGAGGCAGCTGCAATCACGACCACCATCTGCTGCGGTAATGCACGCCCGTTCGAAGTTTTGAAGCGAAGCGAGAGGCCCATTGGCCCGAGAGCCCCGTCAATTAGGCCCAGCTGAAACACGTGCCCGGTACGGATGAACCGATTTCGAGGAGACGTGATTCTCCTTGAAAACCCTTGGCTGTCCCACCCCTCATCTGCGTTTTCCCTTCTTCCCTTCTTTTTTTTTCTCCTTGCTTTCTTCTAATTTTTTGCTACTCTTGCTTGGCTGCGCGCACGCCCGTCGCAGCTTCGCATCATCTTTCAACAACAACTTGTTGAGCAACAGTTGGTCGGCACGAGACAACGAGTACGCGTCGGTGCCGATTAAGGTAAAAAATCAGAAAGAGAGCAAAAAACTTGCGAATAATTATCGCGCATGAAAATTGCAAGATACCATTATTAAAAAACCTAGCTATTGATGGGAAATAATTTGGAATTTTATACTTATATATTTCTTAAGATTCTTTAGATTCATAAAATTTCTGAATGGTCTTTCTGAAATAAATTCTGTTTTATGAGAATTTTGGTGCAACTATGGTACATATAATACAAGATAGTTGCTTCATAAAAATGTACATTTTTTTCGAGAAAACAATTTTTATTTTAAAATTCATATAGATTATTCTTTTATATCATTTTCTCGAAATTTGTGGGCAAAGTATTATTTTTCAAATAATAATTCATATCCGAAAAAGTAGTTTGCAGCAATAAAGGAAGAATAGAACTTAGTTATATTCAAGATACCACAAGCGGAATCTTGCGGCAAGCGGCACAAGTTTCTATCATAAAATGTTGGTAATTTGAAATTCGATAAAAGGGATATTCTGATATATGTTTATATACAACTTTTGTGTATATATGTACAACAAAAACATACTTTGATATCTTCAAAATATCTCTGTAAAATAATTATTGAAATACCACATATACCATAATTTCTTATAAATACATCACTACACATTATCTAAACAAAATAAGAAAATAAGAAAAATATATATAGAGAAAGCGCACATTATATATATAAATTGTGTACATAAAACATACATAATTAATCATTAATATAGACTTATATTTTAATATACTGAATGTGAATAGGAGAAAGGAAGATCTCAGAACACTGTCAAAATATTTTTATCAACACTTTAATGTAAAAACTAAAAATTTATGAATACAGTTTAATCTTAGGCAGAATAAACCACTTTAAATAATACGAATACGCAAAGAATGTAATTATAACATTCATAAAAATTAACATTTATAAAAATTATATCGTTACTTGGACATCGTTAAATGAGTGCTGCCTTCTATATCGCGATCACAGAACTCGCATAAAGAAATCAAGATATATTTTAGTAGATTAAATATATCAGAGATATAAAAAAACAATCAATTATTTAATGTCTTACAAAACACAAATATTTTTCATACATCATTAAATCTTTTATCTATAATTTTTTATCTCTTTCGATCTCTCGTACATTTAATAATAAAGAAATAATTTTGCGAGTGATTTATTCAAATATATCATAATTTTGAGTAAAATTAGAATCAATTTGAAGATAAAAAAAACTAAATACACTAAAAAAATACATCGACGAAAATTTATTTTAATAACGACCAGATCGGCCATCTCTGCTTTTTTCGTCTCTTCCTTTACGCCGATCTTTAGATCTGGATCTTCTGTCACGGGATCTGGATCTCCTCCTGCGGTCGCGACCACGCGATCTCGAGCGCGATTTCGATCGACCTTTGCCCTTCTTTCGGCTGTACAAGTATCGACGAAGTTCCCGGGAGATGGGCTTCAAGTGCATGAAGTTACAAAATCCGGAGCGGGTACATTCGCTAAACACATACAATTCGCGTACACGCTCTTGTATCATATTATGCTGCATATTATCTATCATCCTTTATATCATCTATGATTGCGTTAATTCATAATTACCCCATTTCATACTGCCGGCAACAAGCCTCACGAAAATCGGTGACGGGCGAGAGCTCGGCGTAAACTGGTCTACCGCCGAACCAACGATTGTTCAGATCGTTAACCGCCTTTTCCGCATCTTCCTCTCTGCGAAACTTGATGTAAACGTTCCCGACTAGATGATCCCCGAGATTATCGCACACGTTCATCTCTTCGATTTCGCCATATTTGTCCTCGCATTCGATAAAAACGTCCTCAAAAAAGTTATCATAATGCTCTTGCATCTCTTCGTCCGATACATTTGCAACCACTATTGTAAAATAGAAATATATTCTAAACTATGCGGATACTTATCTTGCACAGTATATCTAATGTTATCATTAAAGCTTAATATACTTTCATGTTGTATAATATATTTAGATACATATAATGTTTTTATTAGAACTTAATGCAATGTACTTACGATGAGATCCATCTGCGCTTTTGGCAGAATTCTGAGGATTTACGTAAAGATTCTGCAGTAGACATGTCTGAAGAATACAGACTTGTAAGAACGATATATCGCGAAATAAATGCTTTTTGGATCATTCTGAATGATAAATGATCGTGCCAAAGCGCGAAATACAATCAAAGTAAAAATACGGATATAAATCCAATTGTGCATAAATATAAAAGAATTTTACATCATGGAATAACATATTTAGCCATACAAATGAATGGTTTTTGCAGTTTTAATGAGATAGATTGGGAGGAAAATACCTTTTGTATATAAATATACTTCCGGATATAAACAATGCAATATGCAAATTATTGCACGAGATATGCAAATGTCTTACCTGACTAAAGGTCGGCTTGTTGTGAATTCGCGAACAGCGATCACCATGTCGACAGGCACCAATCTTGAAATAAAATGAGCAATTGACTCTGAAAGAAGTAAATGACTCAAAGTTTACATTGCGATCATAACCTATTTTGTAAGAATCAAATGCATAAAATTGTAATTTGTGGCATTACTTGTCCTTCTCGGTTCCAAAAATTGATGCCAGATATTCAGCCATGGTGGGAAAATCGTCCGATTCGAACGAATCTGACAATTGTATTACGAGAAATGAATTTTTTTCTCGCTTTCAAAAGCTCCAGAACATTTCGCGCACGACACGAATAAATACATATTAGGAAACTACTTTACCGACGCGGCCCGTCGTCCGATTAATTCGATCACATTAGGAAGGGGGGGGGGGGGAGGTCATTCCATTTAATAACATATAATATTCGACTCCTATCACTTCGAACAAACTTCGATTAACTTAATCGTTGATTAACTTGCAGAATGACCAACAGCAATATTTCTATATTATTTCTTATATTATATATAACAATTTTATATCATTTTGAAATTTTGTTGTTAATTATATTTCTACAAATTATTTTTACAAATTAATCAATAATTAAATTAATCGAAGTTTGCTTGAAATGGTCATAGAAGTCGAATATCGACTTGTGTCATTTAAACGAAAAACACTCAAATATCATATTTAGAAATTTTGTTGTTAATTAATTATTCTATAAATTAATCAATGATTAAATTAATCGAAGTTTGCTTGAAATGATCATAGAAGTTGAATATCGACTTGTGTACTTAAACTAAAAAAAGAAACAGATACCCTAATTTTCTAGATTTTATAGTGGTTGAGACAATGCACTATTTCATCCTTACTCATCAACCATAAAAAAACGATATAAAGAATGTTTATTGCATCTCCTTAAATAAAAAATAAAATCTTGAAAAACTTGAAATACCTTGCAAAATCTTTATTTTTCGAACATCTTGTACTTTTATACGCAGATTGTTTAGAAGATTCTATTTGTGCAAATTTAACAGAGTAATTTGATTAAAAAAGTCAAATTGCATTTTTTGGTGCATTGTTGCACTCAAGAAAAAAATAAGGTCATTGAAAAATAATTGTTGTTACACTACTCAACTTGTTTCTATTACCATTTACGGTATTATCAACTATTCTCGAGAAAATCATAATGAACGATTGCTCTGGACCATCCTGTGTATCCGAAGTACAAAATGATGCATTGCAAGAGATTCAAAGATTTGTTAATTGTTATGAATGCAAATAATAAAATGTAGACATGATGGAACAAACGATTAATGATATTTATTTGATAAATAATATTTAATTTTAATTTGTAATTTGGGAAATTTTAATAATGTTTTGTTTTACAATATACAGTATTAAAAATTAAATTTTTTCATAAAATTTTCGCTAAAATTAATCATTATTATCTAAAATTATATGCTTATATAAAAGTAACTATATTATTGTATATTATATATTATATTAATTACCTATATTATTATATATATTAATTATATTATTGTTATTACTTTGGTTTGGCTGGTATCACACCACTGTTCTCTAATTGTTCCTTCAAACGGAATTTCTGAATTTTTCCACTAGTGGTTTTTGGGTATTCGTCTACAAAGTGCACATAACGCGGTATTTTGAAGTGCGCTATTTTGCCTTTACAATAATCTTTCAGTTCGTTTTGTGTCATCGTCGCATCGTCGCTAAGTTGAATGCACGCACAAATTTCTTCTCCATAGACTTCGTCATATTCTCCTATAACTTGCGCCTGCATTATTTTAGGATGAGTCATCAGGAAATCTTCGATTTCCTACAATAAAAGATAAAAATTGAGCGATTTGTGTAATACAAAATACAAGCAATGTAATACATTGATTCTTGTTTTAGAAAAGTAGGAAGCAAGATCGAGTCTAGAATAGAGTTAATATCATTGAGATATCATATTTAGAATAGAGATAATATCATTGAGTAATAACAAACGGATAAATCTATAAAAAAATTTATTTATATTAAATCTAAAAAAAATTTATATAAATTTTCATTTTTGATCAATTCCTTCCTTCTTTAACACATTATAAAATAACAGGCACATTGCTTAGTTACGTCAAGTAATGCGAATTATATACTAATAATGACACTTTTATATAGTTTTACCTTAGGGAAAATATTTTCTCCTCCCCGAATAAGCATGTCTTTTAATCTTCCGATTATAACACCATATCCGTTATCTTGCAAGATGAACTGATCGCCAGTTTTTAACCAACCGTCCTGCGTCAATGTCTTCCTTGTATTTTCTTCGTCGTCCCAGTATTGTAACATGTTACAATATCCGCGTACCCAAAGTTCGCCAGGTTCTCCGAAGGGGACGGACAAACCGTTTTGATCGACAACCTTCTCGTCAAATACATTAACAAAACTTTAAAAGCCATAATTCTATTTAAAGAAAATTATTGTGTCGAAATAAAAATTAATACATACCATTGCTTCGACATGATCTCCTAAATAACCCACAGTATTCTCAGTCAACTGATTATCCTCTCCACGTATCGATTGAAATATTGCACCTGTCGTTTCTGTGAGACCGTACACGCTCTGTAAAATCGAAAATTTACCGTAATAATATTCAGATTTTTCGAACAAATCAAATTTTGGCACGTTAAAATTCCAAGATTTGTAATGCCGATTGCACACGATAAACGACAGATATTGAAGAGCTATAGCCTTGTGGCTGCGAACTTACTAATATATCATTAAAACCGAGTGATCCTCGTATTCGCTTGAAGAGTTCAGAAGAGGCTGGTGCACCACCAATAATTCCTACCTGAAGACTATCCATCGGTAGCTGCAACCGCTGTTGTGCCTCGAGTAAGTTCACCTAGCAATGGAGCCAGACGAAAGTAAGACTTAACTTAATTACAATATTAATTTTTATTAATTCTTGCAAGCAATTTGAACTTAAAACAACAAGCAAATTGAGAGTGTGCCGTAAATAAATTTTAAACAAAGAAAGATTGTAGCACTTTTCAAAATTACTAACGAGGTCAGAGGATTCGTTCACAGATCAGATAATTTCTATGAATTTGAAATTTTATCTAGCCTGCAAGACTTCAGCGATTACTTATCGCGCACGTTTCTATATAAATCGAGGCCAACTATATTCTATGAATAGAAATATTATACATTTTTATTATTTATTGTATAATTTTGCATTTATTATTTATGTAACTTTTGCATATTTTGCTATAATGTAGCTACTACATAACGCAATTTTATGTATAAACAATATATAGAACGATTATCATGAGATTTGCTTTTATCTACTGTATAGAATGGAAAATTTTCAAACAAATCTAGCTTGTCTTGTCTTCTATTCTTGCTTACCCACATTGTTGGCGTTCCATATGTTATGGCACACTTTTCTTGCGCTATCGCCTTCAAGGTTTTTATCGGATTAAAGGAACGTTCTTCTATAACGAGAGTGCTTCCAGTGTGGAAGATGAGTAAATTGGCCATTGTTAACCCGAAAGCGTGGAAGAATGGTACATTTAAACATATTTTGTTCTCGGTATTTCTTATCTTCATTCTTCGTGAATTCTGTTACATATAAAAATATAAAACAATTTTTTTACAAAATATTAAATATATGTAGCTGTCAAATCTCTTATTCCAGATTTGGAGTATCTTGAGATTTGAAGGTTTATCAAGACATTTGGAGTAAGCAGTTTATTCGTACTCGAATCTGAGAACAAATCTAAAAAATCATTGCATCGGCTCCAAGACTAAGTAAGTAAAAGTCAATTTTTTGGTTCTCATGTTTTTTCTCTTCTTCTAATAAATGAAACAATGCAAGGTTTTTGTGGAACAACTAAATAACGAGAAATCTACTTTAAACTGATTTATATAACAGTAAGTTATTATTAGAAAAAAGTATCGTCTTTTAATTACTTCGAAATTATATGAGAAATATGATAGAATAAGAATAAACTGGTAACATAAACAAAATTTTGTGCATATATGAATGAACAGGTCTTGAAATCGATCTAATAACACGTTACGTCAGGATAAATAGATAGAGGAAAAAAAGAAAAATAAAATAATCGCTCTATTCCATTTTAGGAAGAAATATTCGTAGCTTTGTTAGGCAAAATAAATTGTTACTAAAATTATTATATTTATATTAATTCAAGCTAAAAGAAGAATGCACCATAAATAATTTTTTAATTACTTCACAAATCTGACACAACGAATTATAAAACAATTAATATATCTGATATCTAATTTATCGTCTTACCTCTTTGCTGTTATTTACAAAAGACTTATGTGAGATGAGAGTGGCTTTGGACTTGCCAGTGGAACCGGACGTAAACTGTATATTGCATCCATCGTAACAGGATATCTCGGTCTGCTCGGCGGCGATCGCGTCCACTTCCGCTTTTGTTGCCGAAACCTCAACATCAGCGAAACGATGAGTACCACTATAAATTAAACGTGCTAATATCGCTTACATCGCTTCTCAATGACATGTTGTTTACAAGCGCGTATGGATAGATCTCGGTGAAGCTATTAGTCTAATTGCGCCATGATTCTTCCATACGGCGAGGATTATTAATCAAATCGATTGATCGGTTCTCGGAAAGTCCGAGAACGATAGAACGCGGGAACCACGGAACAGAAAACATATGATAAAAATACGTAAAAAGCAGTTTCGACGGAAGTGTTTGTGAGATTGTTGATTGACATTTACCTCGACATCGAAATTATGTTTCGCTTCACTCCATTACTTTTCTCAGTACTTTAAGTCGTTTCATTCTTAATTATTTTTTTCTTGACTTCAAATTGATATGCTATTTTTACGCGTCATGTTAATTATTTGCTATAACAGAACTCAATAACTTCTTATGAATACATTAGAGCTTATGTATGTATAAAATATATCAATTTTTCTAATTTATTTAGAAATTAAATATAATTGAATAATTATATTTATATATAAAATGTTTTTCTATAACAGAAAAATGTTATTAAGCGCTCAGGAAAAAATCTATAAAATTGTAGTATAGAACAATAAGAATCATAAACTGTGTAGAGAATTAACTCATTTCAATTTTTAAAATATAGTTGCTATCATACGATATATGTATATGTGTGTGTGTATATATATTGAAATATCTATAAAAATGTGAGCACACGAAACATAATTTGATACAATAGTCACGACGTGTTCTTAATCCATTTCGTAAAATCGAGCAAAAGGTTCCCGTCAGTCAAAGTGCGAGGACTCACGCGATATTCACGAATCAGTGAGGCAAGTGTGTTTCGATGTGTGGACATATTAAAAGTTTACGAATAATCGCACGCTCAAATTCACATTTAGCTGAGCAAGCAAGGCCAAAAGAAATCATTTTATTTAAATATATTATAGCATATTGCTAATTAGTCATGTTTAAAGAAGCAATTATTAATGAATAGAAAAAAATATTCCCTCTTTAAAAAGGGCTACTTTAAAGGCTTTGTAATTTCGATATAATTGCTTATCACGAAAATGTCGTGAACTATCTACTAATCAACTCGGTGAAGATATAATAATTAATTTCTTGAATCAGTAAAAAAGTTACTGATACAGTGATATAACATTGATATAACAGTGATACAAGATTTTTCCGTAGAAAATGTCACTGTGATTTCACAGTGAAAACACTCACACTTTGCTCCTTTATTTTATATCCCGCTGATTATGGCAATAAGATTTCATTGAAAAATCAATAATAATCGTATATATTTGCAAAATGTAACTTATAAAGTTTTTTTATTAAAACTTTAAAGCTTCATTTATTTTGAATTACTACTTTAGAAACTCTCACACACATCTTTCGAATGAAACACATATAACTAGTAGTTAAATTCGAAAATTTATACATATTACACTTTTTTACTCTTAAAAATAATTTTTTTTTTACTTTTAAAAATAATTTTCTTAAGATAAACCTTCAAAAAGTGAACGAGACTCTTGATCAAACTCAGATACTTTTTTAACGAAATATATTGCTGTGAATTTATCTCATATAATATTATAATGTAAGACGCATTTTAAAATATCAATGATTAAAACAGCAACTATTATTAATTTTCTTTCAGCAAGATTTCATTGATTCGCAGTGCTATACTTTTATAACTGAGATTATCAGTAACTATTTGCTGCTTTTCAGCAATAATATATTGATTCTATTTAAGAGAGTACGATTTCGGAACTGTGAATGATAAATATTTTAAAACATGATGACATCAATTACAAAATCTCTTACGCCACACTAATTACGCCAATTTAAATAATAAATATTCTTTCTTATGATAATATTAAGTAGAATATATTATTTAGTAGAATATAATAAATAGATAATATTAAGTAAAATCTCTTACGTCACATGATCAGGTGAATAAATGATAATATGTTCCAAAGTGGGACACACTTCTTTGGCGGCCAGTAACATCCTCGGATAATTATGCATTTTGAACGCGACTGGTGAGACAATCGCTTTTACGCCAACTTTTTGCAAACAATAAACTAATTCATTCTGTTGATAAGCCGGGTTAATCGCGACGACGATTAATCCCGCCCTCGATGCACTCAGGGAAGTTATGAACCATTCGAGATCATTTGGACCCCAAATGCCCAGTCGATCGCCCTTTTTCATGCCTAATTTCTTGAGACCCGCAGCTAACGCATCAACCCGTCGAAGAAGATCGGAGAACGTTAATCGAATATTTTGGTGAAGCGAAACGACGCAAGTTTGTTCGGGCCATGTTGCAACAGCTTCGCCGAGTATCTGTCCGACGGTTTTGTCCAGCAATGGAAATTCGCCGGGATTATACATGTGAGCAACTTTGATTGCTTGAGAAAGATTAGCCCTCGTTTGGATATTGGACTTGTGATGCTGACATCTTTCTGCAATGTGATTAATTGCAATGTAAATCTGTACACGATGATTTTTCAAATCATATATCTTTGAGATTCAAATTCTATTTTTTTCTTTTACAATCTATATATTTTACAGTTTATATTTTTATATAACTAATCTTCGTATTAAAATAACAGCCGTTAATATAATAATGCTAATAGCATTTTAATGATACGATCGAAAAATAATATCTTGTTATCTTTATATATATTTGGACATTTAAGAATTAATAATAATTTTTCATTTGTAATTTCATTTATATCAATCTGTACTAACATCTCTATATTTTTGGAAATTGAATAAAATATAATTATCAAATCTATTCTCTCTCTTTCAAATATGAAAATAATTTATGGATTCGGCATATCTTTCAAATATATAATAGCACGAATTTTAAAGTTTATCGCATTATTATTCGCATTATTGTAATTTATTTACTTACCTCTAAAATTAGCGTGCAATACAGAAAAACATCGTGAATAGTTATGATTTAAAATTCCGAACATAGCATATCGTGAAATCGAAAACATCTTCAAATTAAACAGGGAAAGTATCTTTCCGAAACAATAGTCACACTTGTGGCGCTTAAGGAAGTACAATACACACTGCAACTGTATGTCAAACACGGACTAAGGAATAAGGAGATGGAGCACAAGCTTTAGCGGGGTACCATGTTCGCGGCGGGGGGGGGGGGGGGCTGTCATATTCGTTTCGCAGTCACACACATATAGAATTCATACTTGTGTACATCTTATCCCAAGAAGAACAAAAAGTCAAGATGATGTCATTGTGACGTCAAGATGACGGGAAAATATCAGAGTTTGATCACTAAACTATTATGACTCCAAAATGACTGTACAGTGACTCGTCATAAAATCATTATATGACGATATTTTGACTTTCAGGATTTTAATTCGCATATTTTCGAAAACATAATTTTTTCTGCGAGGAGATTGCCTGGTACTTATTGATTGAAATTATCATATATATATATATATATATATATATATATATATATATATATAAATATATTTATTTCACTTTATTCATTAAAAATTTTAGTTTTATGACGTCACAAAACCGTCCTTGCCAGGAACCATAATGACGTCATCATGACTTATAGAACTGACTTTTGAAAGATGTCATTTTGACATCATTTTGACTTATGTGTTCTCCTTAGGTATGCGTCTAATCTTTTCTCGTCTCGTGACACTACTACAATGAATGTAGAAATGTCACAGACATGTGCTCTGTGTGAGAGGATAGAAACCAATATGGCGAAAAACATTTCTCCCCCGCATACTTGAGTTATCGCCCCCTTTCGCCTTAACTAGGGCTTTAGACTCGGTCCCCTTATTCCTTAATCCGTGATGTCAAAATAGAATATAATAAAACATGGTTATGTAATAAAATGTGGTTATATAATAAAACATGGTCATATAATAAAATATGGTTATAGAACATGGTTTTGTTATATAAACATAGTTATAGAATTGTATATTATTTCTCTGTAATTAACAATTAATTGTGCGAGAAGAGAGAGAGAGAGAGAGAGAGAGAGAGAGAGAGAGAGAGAGAGAGAGAGAGAGAGAGAGAGTGCGAATGCATTTTTTTCTATATATAATATCGCGCGTATTCAACGTTTTAAAATGACGACGATATATGTAAATTCTACGATTTTTGTAAATAGCTTTAAATATATAATTCCTTTATTGCTTGTAAAACCATTTAAATATTTTTAAATGTCGAGTGCATATATAATGAGTCCATAACTCAAGGAGAACACATAAGTCAAAATGACATCTTTCAAAAGTCAGTTCTATAAGTCATGATGACGTCATTATGGTTCCTGGCAAGGACGGTTTTGTAACGTCATAAAACTAAAATTTTTAATGAATAAAGTGAAATAAATATATTTATATATATATGATAATTTCAATCAATAAGTGCCAGGCAATCTCCTCGCAGAAAAAATTATGTTTTCGAAAATATGCGAATTAAAATCCTGAAAGTCAAAATATCGTCATATAATGATTTTATGACGAGTCACTGTACTGTCATTTTGGGGTCATGATAGTTTAGTGATCAAACTCTGATATTTTCCCGTCATCTTGACGTCACAATGACATCATCTTGACTTTTTGTTCTTCTTGGGAAGACATTACTATATAATTTTCCACGCGAGAATGGAGAAATATTTCGAGAATGCACTGGAGACGTCGAATAACTATTAAAGGCCGATTCGCGAAAGAGAAAAGATCAAGAACTGCGAGCTAAGAAGTCTCTATTTGGAGACGATTACATAAATACTGTCTTTCGATACACAATGTTAGACGCGAGAGAGCAGCTGATGAGCCGTGTGTAAGTGTCAATATACAAAAAAATGTAAATACACCGAACGACGAGCGACTTCATGCTAAGACGAAAGATGATTTAACAATTATCATAACAAAATTATACTTGGCTGGGATGCATGATTTGAACTAATCAATTTTATTATTATGAACAGCGCGAAAAGAGACAAACATATATTTAAAATATAAAAATATTTTATCAACATATAGGTATACTATAAGTCAATTTGATATTAAAACAATATCCCGCGGCTTTTTCAGTATGATATTACCATGTTTTTTTTAGTACGATATCAAATTATGATATTTCAATCAAAACTTTATTAGTACATGCAGTAACATAAATTTAATTTTTAGAATGATATCACGATTCAATGATATCAATATGATATCACGACGAGTTATTTCCCTTTTTTTATCGCGATTTTATCTATTTATCATCCTATCAATTTTACACAGTATTTCCTTTCTATCCATCTTGCACACACTTGGACATGCATTAAGGTGATGCTGGAGTCGTCTGTTTTACCGACCGAAAATTATTTCTATTTTTACGCTAATCTTTTTATTAGTTGAATAGAATAATAAATGCTTTTCCACGATTAAAGTACACATAGCAACAAAGTGCGGAATGTCCGATTTTATATTAATTTTATGTTAATAACACGTATTTATGTTATTTATGTCAATACACGTATGCACGAAAATTTTGCAAACGCTTTTCTCTTTTACAAGGCTTCTAAACTCATTTCTAAAAGTTCACCTATATTCCTTCATGCAATTCTGAGTGCGGACGGGCCTTCTTTTGTACGTACAAAAGAAGGCCCGTCCGCACTCAGAATTGCATGAAGGAATATAGGTGAACTTTTAGAAATGAGTTTAGAAGCCTTGTAAAAGAGAAAAGCGTTTGCAAAATTTTCGTGCATACGTGTATTGACATAAATAACATAAATACGTGTTATTAACATAAAATTAATATAAAATCGGACATTCCGCACTTTGTTGCTATGTGTACTTTAATCGTGGAAAAGCATTTATTATTCTATTCAACTAATAAAAAGATTAGCGTAAAAATAGAAATAATTTTCGGTCGGTAAAACAGACGACTCCAGCATCACCTTAATTCGATCACAATAGGGGGGGGGGGGGTCTTTCCATTTAATAACATATAATATTCGACTCCTATCACTTCGAACAAACTTCGATTAACTTAATCGTTGATTAACTTGCAGAATGACCAACAGCAATATTTCTATATTATTTCTTATATTATATATAACAATTTTATATCATTTTGAAATTTTGTTGTTAATTATATTTCTACAAATTATTTTTACATATTAATCAATAATTAAATTAATCGAAATTTGCTTGAAATGGTCATAGAAGTTGAATATCGACTTGTGTACTTAAACTAAAAAAAAAACAGATACCCTAATTTTCTAGATTATAGTGGTTGAGACAATGCACTGTTTTATCCTTACTTATCAACCATAAAAAAACGATATAAAAAATGTTTATTGCATCTCCTTAAATAAAAAATAAAATCTTGAAAAACTTGAAATACCTTGCAAAATCTTCATTTTTCGAACATCTTGTACTTTTATACGCAGATTGTTTAGAAGATTCTATTTGTGCAAATTTAACAGAGTAATTTGATTAAAAAAGTCAAATTGCATTTTTTGGTGCATTGTTGCACTCAAGAAAAAAATAAGGTCATTGAAAAATAATTGTTATTGTTACACTACTCAACTTTTGTTTCTGTTACCATTTACGGTATTATCAACTATTCTCGAGAAAATCATAATGAACGATTGCTCTGGACCATCCTGTGTATCCGAAGTACAAAATGATGCATTGCAAGAGATTCAAAGATTTGTTAATTGTTATGAATGCAAAATAATAAAATGTAGACATGATGGAACAAACGCTTAATGATATTTATTTGATAAATAATACTTAATTTTAATTTGTAATTTGGGAAATTTTAATAATGTTTTGTTTTACAATATACAGTATTAAAAATTAAATTTTTTCATAAAATTTTCGCTAAAATTAATCATTATTATCTAAAATTATATGCTTATATAAGTAACTATATTATTGTATATTATATATTATATTAATTACCTATATTATTATATATATTAATTATATTATTATTATTACTTTGGTCTGGCTGGTATCACACCACTGTTCTCTAATTGTTCCTTCAAACGGAATTTCTGAATTTTTCCACTAGTGGTTTTTGGGTATTCGTCTACAAAGTGCACGTAACGCGGTATTTTGAAGTGCGCTATTTTGCCTTTACAATAATCTTTCAGTTCGTTTTGTGTCATCGTCGCATCGTCGTTAAGTTGAATGCACGCACAAATTTCTTCTCCATAGGCTTCGTCATATGCTCCTATAACTTGCGCCTGCATTATTTTAGGATGAGTCATCAGGAAATCTTCGATTTCCTACAATAAAAGATAAAAATTGAGCGATTTGTGTAATACAAAATACAAGCAATGTAATACATTGATTCTTGTTTCAGAAAAGTAGGAAGCAAGATCGAGTCTAGAATAGAGTTAATATCATTGAGATATCATATTTAGAATAGAGATAATATCATTGAGTAATAACAAACAGACAAATCTATAAAAAAATTTATTTATATTAAATCTATAAAAAAAATTTATTTATATTAAATCTATAAAAAAAATTTATATAAATTTTCATTTTCGATCAATTCCTTCCTTCTTTAACACATTATAAAATAACAGGCACATTGCTTAGTTACGTCAAGTAATGCGAATTATATACTAATAATGACACTTTTATATAGTTTTACCTTAGGGAAAATATTTTCTCCTCCCCGAATAAGCATGTCTTTTAATCTTCCGATTATAACACCATATCCGTTATCTTGCAAGATGAACTGATCGCCAGTTTTTAACCAACCGTCCTGCGTCAATGTCTTCCTTGTATTTTCTTCGTCGTTCCAGTATTGTAACATGTTACAATATCCGCGTACCCAAAGTTCGCCAGGTTCTCCGAAGGGGACGGACAAACCGTTTTGATCGACAACCTTCTCGTCAAATACATTAACAAAACTTTAAAAGCCATAATTCTATTTAAAGAAGATTATTGTGTCGAAATAAAAATTAATACATACCATTGCTTCGACATGATCTCCTAAATAACCCACAGTATTCTCAGTCAACTGATTATCCTCTCCACGTATCGATTGAAATGCTGCAGCTGTCGTTTCTGTGAGACCGTAGATGCTCTGTAAAATCGAAAATTTACCGTAATAATATTCAGATTTTTCGAACAAATCAAATTTTGGCACGTTAAAATTCCAAGATTTGTAATGCCGATTGCACACGATAAACGACAGATGTTGAAGAGCTATAGTCTTGTGGCTGCGAACTTACTATTATATCATTAAAACCGAGTGATCCTCGTATTCGCTTGAAGAGTTCAGAAGAGGCTGGTGCACCACCAATAATTCCTACCTGAAGGCTATCCATCGGTAGCTGCAACCGCTGTTGTGCCTCGAGTAAGTTCACCTAGCAATGGAGCCAGACGAAAGTAAGACTTAACTTAATTAGAATATTAATTTTTATTAATTTTTGCAAGCAATTTGAACTTAAAACAACAAGCAAATTGAGAGTGTGCCGTAAATAAATTTTAAACAAAAAAAGATTGTAGCACTTTTCGAAATTACTAACGAGGTCAGAGGATTCGTTCACAGATCAGATAATTTCTATGAATTTGAAATTTTATCTAGCCTGCAAAACTTCAGCGATTACTTATCGCGCACGTTTCTATATAAATCGAGGCCAACTATATTCTATGAATAGAAATATTATACATTTTTATTATTTATTGTATAATTTTGCATTTATTATTTATGTAACTTTTGCATATTTTGCTATAATGTAGCTACTACATAACGCAATTTTATGTATAAACAATATATAGAACGATTATCATGAGATTTGCTTTTATCTACTGTATAGAATGGAAAATTTTCAAACAAATCTAGCTTGTCTTGTCTTCTATTCTTGCTTACCCACATTGTTGGCGTTCCATATGTTATGGCACACTTTTCTTGCGCTATCGCCTTCAAGGTTTTTATCGGATTAAAGGAACGTTCTTCTATAACGAGAGTGCTTCCAGTGTGGAAGATGAGTAAATTGGCCATTGTTAACCCGAAAGCGTGGAAGAATGGTACATTTAAACATATTTTGTTCTCGGTATTTCTTATCTTCATTCTTCGTGAATTCTGTTACATATAAAAATATAAAACAATTTTTTTACAAAATATTAAATATATGTAGCTGTCAAGTCTCTCATTTCAGATTTGGAGTATCTTGAGATTTGGAGGTTTATCAAGACATTTGGAGTAAGCAGTTTATTCGTACTCGAATCTGAGAACAAATCTAAAAAATCATTGCATCGGCTCCAAGACTAAGTAAGTAAAAGTCAATTTTTTGGTTCTCATGTTTTTTCTCTTCTTCTAATAAATGAAACAATGCAAGGTTTTTGTGGAACAACTAAATAACGAGAAATCTACTTTAAACTGATTTATATAACAGTAAGTTATTATTAGAAAAAAGTATCGTCTTTTAATTACTTCGAAATTATATGGGAAATATGATAGAATAAGAATAAACTGGTAACATAAACAAAATTTTGTGCATATATGAATGAACAGGTCTTGAAATCGATCTAATAACACGTTACGTCAGGATAAATAGATAGAGGAAAAAAAGAAAAATAAAATAATCGCTCTATTCCATTTTAGGAAGAAATATTCGTAGCTTTGTTAGGCAAAATAAATTGTTACTAAAATTATTATATTTATATTAATTCAAGCTAAAAGAAGAATGCACCATAAATAATTTTTTAATTACTTCACAAATCTGACACAACGAATTATAAAACAATTAATATATCTGATATCTAATTTATCGTCTTACCTCTTTGCTGTTATTTACAAGAGACTTATGTGAGATGAGAGTGGCTTTGGACTTGCCAGTGGAACCGGACGTAAACTGTATATTGCATCCATCGTAACAGGATATCTCGGTCTGCTCGGCGGCGATCGCGTCCACTTCCGCTTTTGTTGCCGAAACCTCAACATCAGCGAAACGATGAGTACCACTATAAATTAAACGTGCTAATATCGCTTACATCGCTTCTCAATGACATGTTGTTTACAAGCGCGTATGGATAGATCTCGGTGAAGCTATTAGTCTAATTGCGCCATGATTCTTCCATACGGCGAGGATTATTAATCAAATCGATTGATCGGTTCTCGGAAAGTCGGAGAACGGTAGAACGCGGGATCCACGGAACAGAAAACATATGATAAAAATACGTAAAAAGCAGTTTCGACGGAAGTGTTTGTGAGATTGTTGATTAACATTTACCTCGACATCGAAATTATGTTTCGCTTCATTTTTACGCGTCATGTTAATTATTTGCTATAACAGAACTCAATAACTTTTTATGAATACATTAGAGCTTATGTATGTATAAAACATATCAATTTTTCTAATTTATTTAGAAATTAAATATAATTGAATAATTATATTTATATATAAAATGTTTTTCTATAACAGAAAAATGTTATTAAGCGCTCAGGAAAAAATCTATAAAATTGTAGTATAGAACAATAAGAATCATAGACTGTGTAGAGAATTAACTCATTTCAATTTTTAAAATATAGTTGCTATCATAAGATATATGTATATGTGTGTGTGTATATATATTGAAATATATATAAAAATGTGAGCACACGAAACATAATTTGATACAATAGTCACGACGTGTTCTTAATCCATTTCGTAAAATCGAGCAAAAGGTTCCCGTCAGTCAAAGTGCGAGGACTCACGCGATATTCACGAATCAGTGAGGCAAGTGTGTTTCGATGTGTGGACATATTAAAAGTTTACGAATAATCGCACGCTCAAATTCACATTTAGCTGAGCAAGCAAGGCCAAAAGAAATCATTTTATTTAAATATATTATAGCATATTGCTAATTAGTCATGTTTAAAGAAGCAATTATTAATGAATAGAAAAAAATATTCCCTCTTTAAAAAGGGCTACTTTAAAGGCTTTGTAATTTCGATATAATTGCTTATCACGAAAATGTCGTGAACTATCTACTAATCAACTCGGTGAAGATATAATAATTAATTTCTTGAATCAGTAAAAAAGTTACTGATACAGTGATATAACATTGATATAACAGTGATACAAGATTTTTCCGTAGAAAATGTCACTGTGATTTCACAGTGAAAACACTCACACTTTGCTCCTTTATTTTATATCCCGCTGATTATGGCAATAAGATTTCATTGAAAAATCAATAATAATCGTATATATTTGCAAAATGTAACTTATAAAGTTTTTTTATTAAAACTTTAAAGCTTCATTTATTTTGAATTACTACTTTAGAAACTCTCACACACATCTTTCGAATGAAACACATATAACTAGTAGTTAAATTCGAAAATTTATACATATTACACTTTTTTACTCTTAAAAATAATTTTTTTTTTACTTTTAAAAATAATTTTCTTAAGATAAACCTTCAAAAAGTGAACGAGACTCTTGATCAAACTCAGATACTTTTTTAACGAAATATATTGCTGTGAATTTATCTCATATAATATTATAATGTAAGACGCATTTTAAAATATCAATGATTAAAACAGCAACTATTATTAATCTTCTTTCAGCAAGATTTCATTGATTCGCAGTGCTATACTTTTATAACTGAGATTATCAGTAACTATTTGCTGCTTTTCAGCAATAATATATTGATTCTATTTAAGAGAGTACGATTTCGGAACTGTGAATGATAAATATTTTAAAATATGATGACATCAATTACAAAATCTCTTACGCCACACTAATTACGCCAATTTAAATAATAAATATTCTTTCTTATGATAATATTAAGTAGAATATATTATTTAGTAGAATATAATAAATAGATAATATTAAGTAAAATCTCTTACGTCACATGATCAGGTGAATAAATGATAATATGTTCCAAAGTGGGACACACTTCTTTGGCGGCCAGTAACATCCTCGGATAATTATGCATTTTGAACGCGACTGGTGAGACAATCGCTTTTACGCCAACTTTTTGCAAACAATAAACTAATTCATTCTGTTGATAAGCCGGGTTAATCGCGACGACGATTAATCCCGCCCTCGATGCACTCAGGGATGTTATGAACCATTCGAGATCATTTGGACCCCAAATGCCCAGTCGATCGCCCTTTTTTATGCCTAATTTCTTGAGACCCGCAGCTAACGCGTCAACCCGTCGAAGAAGATCGGAGAACGTTAATCGAATATTTTGGTGAAGCGAAACGACGCAAGTTTGTTCGGGCCATGTTGCAACAGCTTCGCCGAGTATCTGTCCGACGGTTTTGTCCAGCAATGGAAATTCGCCGGGATTATACATGTGAGCAACTTTGATTGCTTGAGAAAGATTAGCCCTCGTTTGGATATTGGACTTGTGATGCTGACATCTTTCTGCAATGTGATTAATTGCAATGTAAATCTGTACACGATGATTTGTCAAATCATATATCTTTGAGATTCAAATTCTATTTTTTTCTTTTACAATCTATATATTTTACAGTTTATATTTTTATATAACTAATCTTCGTATTAAAATAATAGCCGTTAATATAATAATGCTAATAGCATTTTAATGATACGATCGAAAGAATAATATCTTGTTATCTTTATATATATTTGGACATTTAAGAATTAATAATAATTTTTCATTTGTAATTTCATTCATATCAATCTGTACTAACATCTCTATATTTTTGGAAATTGAATAAAATATAATTATCAAATCTATTCTCTCTCTTTCAAATATGAAAATAATTTATGGATTCGGCATATCTTTCAAATATATAATAGCACGAATTTTAAAGTTTATCGCATTATTATTCGCATTATTGTAATTTATTTACTTACCTCTAAAATTAGCGTGCAATACAGAAAAACATCGTGAATAGTTATGATTTAAAATTCCGAACATAGCATATCGTGAAATCGAAAGCATCTTTAAATTAAACAGGGAAAGTATCTTTCCGAAACAATAGTCACACTTGTGGCGCTTAAGGAAGTACAATACACACTGCAACTGTATGTCAAACACGGACTAAGAAATAAGGGGATGGAGCACAAGCTTTAACGGGTTACCATGTTCGCCGGGGGGGGGGGGGGGGTTGTCATATTCGTTTCGCAGTCACACACATATAGAATTCATACTTGTGTACATCTTATCCCAAGGAGAACAAAAAGTCAAGATGATGTCATTGTGACGTCAAGATGACGGGAAAATATCAGAGTTTGATCACTAAACTATTATGACTCCAAAATGACTGTACAGTGACTCGTCATAAAATCATTATATGACGATATTTTGACTTTTAGGATTTTAATTCGCATATTTTCGAAAACATAATTTTTTCTGCGAGGAGATTGCCTGGCACTTATTGATTGAAATTATCATATATAATATATAAATATATTTAACGGGATAAATAATTTGGACGACCAATACTGGCTAAGTTAGCATTTAATGTAACACGACGTTTCGACCATGGGTTTCGGTCCTTTTCAAGTGTACACTTGAAAAGGACCGAAACCCATGGTCGAAACGTCGTGTTACATTAAATGCTAACTTAGCCAGTATTGGTCGTCCAAATTATTTATCCCGTTAATTAACGACTGGCAATATCAAGAATTAAATTATTGATAAATATATTTATTTCACTTTATTCATTAAAAATTTTAGTTTTATGACGTCACAAAACCGTCCTTGCCAGGAATCATAATGACGTCATCATGACTTATAGAACTGACTTTTGAAAGATGTTATTTTGACATCATTTTGACTTATGTGTTCTCCTTAGGTATGCGTCTAATCTTTTCTCGTCTCGTGACACTACTACAATGAATGTAGAAATGTCACAGACATGTGCTCTGTGTGAGAGGATAGAAACCAATATGGCGAAAAACATTTCTCCCCCGCATGCTTGAGTTATCGCCCCCTTTCGCCTTAACTAGGGCTTTAGACTCGGTCCCCTTATTCCTTAATCCGTGATGTCAAAATAGAATATAATAAAACATGGTTATGTAATAAAATGTGGTTATATAATAAAACATGGTCATATAATAAAATATGGTTATAGAACATGGTTTTGTTATATAAACATAGTTATAGAATTGTATATTATTTCTCTGTAATTAACAATTAATTGTGCGAGAGAGAGAGAGAGAGAGAGAGAGAGAGAGAGAGAGAGAGAGAGAGAGAGAGAGAGAGAGAGAGAGAGAGAGAGAGTGCGAATGCATTTTTTTCTATATATAATATCGCGTGTATTCAACGTTTTAAAATGACGACGATATATGTAAATTCTACGATTTTTGTAAATAGCTTTAAATATATAATTCCTTTATTGCTTGTAAAACTATTTAAACATTTTTAAATGTCGAGTGCATATATAATGAGTCCATAACTCAAGGAGAACACATAAGTCAAAATGATGTCAAAATGACATCTTTCAAAAGTCAGTTCTATAAGTCGTGATGACGTCATTATGGTTCCTGGCAAGGACGGTTTTGTAACGTCATAAAACTAAAATTTTTAATGAATAAAGTGAAATAAATATATTTATATATATATGATAATTTCAATCAATAAGTGCCAGGCAATCTCCTCGCAGAAAAAATTATGTTTTCGAAAATATGCGAATTAAAATCCTGAAAGTCAAAATATCGTCATATAATGATTTTATGACGAGTCACTGTACTGTCATTTTGGGGTCATGATAGTTTAGTGATCAAACTCTGATATTTTCCCGTCATCTTGACGTCACAATGACATCATCTTGACTTTTTGTTCTTCTTGGGAAGACATTACTATATAATTTTCCACGCGAGAATGGAGAAATATTTCGAGAATGCACTGGAGACGTCGAATAACTATTAAAGGCCGATTCGCGAAAGAGAAAAGATCAAGAACTGCGAGCTAAGAAGTCTCTATTTGGAGACGATTACATAAATACTGTCTTTCGATACACAATGTTAGACGCGAGAGAGCAGCTGATGAGCCGTGTGTAAGTGTCAATATACAAAAAAATGTAAATACACCGAACGACGAGCGACTTCATGCTAAGACGAAAGATGATTTAACAATTATCATAACAAAATTATACTTGGCTGGGATGCATGATTTGAACTAATCAATTTTATTATTATGAACAGCGCGAAAAGAGACAAACATATATTTAAAATATAAAAATATTTTATCAACATATAGGTATACTATAAGTCAATTTGATATTAAAACAATATCCCGCGGCTTTTTCAGTATGATATTACCATGTTTTTTTTAGTACGATATCAAATTATGATATTTCAATCAAAACTTTATTAGTACATGCAGTAACATAAATTTAATTTTTAGAATGATATCACGATTCAATGATATCAGTATGATATCACGATGAGTTATTTCCCTTTTTTTATCGCGATTTTATCTATTTATCATCCTATCAATTTTACACAGTATTTCCTTTCTATCCATCTTGCACACACTTGGACATGCATTAAGCATTTCCGTTCAAAATATACTACACACACTGTCAGAGCACCTTATTTGCTGATTTAGTACATTCAGTGCACAATATATCGTGAGTATAGGAATAAGCGTTAGGACACAATACGTAGATCACTGATTTTACTGCAATGCAGTAGAGAGCATTTCAGCAGAGAGTATTCGTACTCAACTGATATGTGTTTATCAATGTGAACTCTCATTTACAATGCGATCTCGATGACGCAATAAAGTGAATGTATGTATATATGTGACCCTGTCCGAAGAAAAAAAGCTTATCAGAATTGATTTTATTCTTGGAAGAATGAATTTCATAGTATCTAAATCAATCACTGTCTCAATTTTTTAACGATAAATCTCCATTTCTCGCGTAGAATCATTCATATAGATATATAGATAGACACGACAAGACGTAATGATATCACTAACGCGATGTTTGTGCAATATCCGCTGATATGAACTAACTTGAATCGACGCTAGTGCAACGCTATTTGTATACGTAGAGAATGTAAACTTTGATACTGCTTCATTAGTAATACCATTACTATTTTTTTATTCTACTCAAGATATGGCTTAGCAATTTAAATACGACAGACTTGTTGCAACAAAGAATGAGACTATATTTTCTTTATGAAGAAGACAAATTCTTTATTTCTATATCAGTACAATCTATAATTGGCAGAAAAGAAATATGTACTTGAATATAAGAGTTATTATATATCTATGTGATTTAAATAAAACTTGAAATAGAGAAACTCAATTTTTCAAGGCTTAAAGTCTCAGTAAGTATTTCCTCGATAGTTGTTATACTTAAAAAAACAATATTTGTTTAACATCTCCGGGCTATTTTTCCAAATTAACTAGTTCGTGGGAGTATTGTTCAACCATATATTAAGTAACTTATCACACGTTCTTATCATGTTCTTATCATGCGGCTCGCATTTTTCTGCACGCCGAAAATGTAACATGTCGGAGAAGCATGTCGGGAGAGCGAAAAATAGAGACCACGCACGAGCAAATCTTTTTGGTCTCGGGCTAGCGAAAGCGAAAAGGAATTGAGGGACGTTATTCAGAGCCGTGGCAGAGTCCGGTGGACTCGAGATAGACGGATAGCGTGCCTGCCAGGCTGGTCCGGAAGTCGCGTGTCGACGGCAGCCATAACAGCCCCTCCGCGACTCTCGCCCTTCCTCGACCTGAACCACCACCTCTTGCTTGATTTCCGTAGCTGCTACCAACGACGACTAGCACGGCCTACCACGAGATTGATCCATGTGTGCGAGAGGTCTGCAATCTGTGCAGATCGAGGGTGAGCAAGTATTGGTGCAACGTTACCCTAATGAAACACGGAGAACGAGTAGGCGATTGGTCGATCCCGCCGAGCGAGCGAGCTCCGAAGGAAAAGCAACCCTCTCCCTTCTTCTACGACCCTCTCGGTTACGTAGCGTCTTCAGAATCGCCAGACTAACCGTGCCGTTAACACTTGCTTGTGGTACCGTTAATATTTTCATTCGAGTAATAAAAATAAACAGTGTCGAGAATTGTGCGAAAATCTGTCATCTGTGTTAGGACGATATTGTCACACGAAATGCGAAGAAGAATAGATCGAGTAGAAGTCATTAGAAACGTCGTTACGTTTTGTCCAATTAACTAAGAGGCATTTACTCGTGTCACATTTACATATAACCATTTGTAAAAATATTAATCGAAATATTATATATTATATTTCTGTTATTGGAACAAACTACTAAGTGATTCGGAGTACATATATGTCGCGTTTATTGCAGATATATTTCCATTCTCGAAATTATTATTTCCTATCAATGAAGCAAAACTGCCTTTCCTCGCATTAGCGCGAGGTCTCTCGAAATCGTTATGTGATAAATGTGAGCATTATTCTACTTTCCATTTGCCAAGTGTTTTCTGTCGCATTAAACGAAGAAGTATCCATCTGGTGGTCGTTTAATCCTCGCTGTTCCCGCTGTATCGTTAACGATGTGCAATTTCGAACGAGAGTGAGTCGCTTGAGCGAACCATGCTCGCGTTCCGCGCGAAGGGATCGTACGGTATAGCATGAGCAGTAACAGCAAGAAGCCACCGGGAGGCAAGGACGACAAGAAGAATCCCTCCAACAAAGAGGATAGCCCGTCGGGCGGGAAGGACGATGGTGGTTCGGCCGGAAGCAATGGCGGTACGGCCGGAGGAGAGCCGTCGCAGCCCGGAAGTAAGCCCAGCTCCGCCGGTGCGACCGCCAGAGAAGGGGCCCAGAGACTTCTGGGCCTGGCGGGGCGCGGCGAATGGGCCCCCGTGGACCAGCTGCTCAAATCTCTGGAGAAGACGGTGCAAAGTGCGGGGGAGGATGGCTTCATCGTGCCGCTCGCCGGTGTTCTGGACCCGGTTAGTCCCGATCGATATTATGATTCCTGAAAAAAGAGTCCTTAGTACAAAAAAAAATCAATGTACTTAAATAAGACTTATATAAGAGAAGTAGTCGAAAGAATGTAAAGTTCTTATGGGCAAGATAAATCCCTCGCACGATTTATTCTTAGAAAATTTGAGCGACAAATTTTGCACAGCAAAAGGATACATTATGTTAGCAAATTTGTGTGCTCCTAGACGAAGACTTTAAATTTGCAGATGACGGGGATGACGCCGTTGATGTACGCAGTGAAGGACAACCGCAGCGCGTTGCTCGATCGTATGATTGAGCTCGGATCCGACGTGAGCGCCAGAAACAACGTAAGTACTCCACGATCACGAACGCGTGATTTAAAAATAGTAAATTTAATAGTCAAGAAAGTTCTTCATCTGTTTGATAGAAAATTTAAAAAAGAAAACATAAATTATAATCTCGCAAAAGGAAAAAAAAAAAACACCAACCGAGCAAGACATAAATTTTTCGAAAAATGCTCCCTTTGAAAAGGAAACATTTATGATTCATTGCCGTTTGTTTATTCATTGCCGTCGAGATAAGTTTTCGTGCTAGAGTTACGTGGCACTGGCACGTAATAGCCGCGAAGGTAACGCGTGCCACGAAACGTGTACAGCTAATGATCAGGCGATTTGTGCTAAGTCAAGTCATTCGAGGAGGTAGAGAGAGGGAACGATTGCGTGAAGGAGGGCCAAGGTTAAGGAGCTTATGCTTACTGACCGAATGGACAAAACTCGTATAAAGGGATAAGAACTCATAGTTCTTCCGGTGATTTCATTTCCCATGACTTTCAGAAGGTTACAGTAAGCCTTACCTACACTTACCTTATATAATTGACCCTTTGTCAGACGTGAAAACCGTTGCGGTTAAACGTAACATTAATCTCCTGACGTATAAGACTTTTCGAAATCAATATTATTACACACGGTCCTTCCGGTGGTATTTTCAATGACTTTCAGAAGGTTACATTAAGCGCGCTATATAATTGCTTCTGTCAGGCACAAAAAAGCCGTCGCAGTTAAAATCTGTGATGACTAGCTACAAACTTTAATCTACTCTAAGAATCGGACCGCTTTTTCGTTGAAGTTGATAGGCGGCTGACTGACCTACTTGTCCCTTTACACGAGTGCCCGTCTTGTCCATTTGGTCAGTAAACATAAGTCCTTTAACCTTGGCTTTCCTTCACGCAATTGTTCCCTCAATTTGCTTCTCCCTTCTCCTATCTCAAGTGACTTGATTTAGCACAGATTGCGGCCTGATCATTAACTACAGAAGTTTCGTGACACACATCACCGCAGCTATCAATTGCGTTATTTAGAATCTCCATTAAAAAAAAAAAAACCTTATGCGTACCGGTATATAAGTTGTAATGTGTATTGTCTATTTATTTACACGGATAAATGAGACTATAATTCTCGTCATCATACAAATGTAGAAAAATAAATATTTCAGTAACATAATTAACATTACTCGTGTTATTTGCGTCATGTCACGACGCATGTTACGAGCGTTTCATAAAAAAAAAGCATTGTAGAGACGAGCATTAACTATGTTAGTGCATCACTTTGCAAACACATGCAAGGTGTTACATATTCGCTACTATCGATTTACTGCCTACCACTCCCACGATGATTCTGATATAATTTTCGAATAGCATGCTGATACATGATACGCATGATTGAAAGTCTGAAATCTATCATTAAAGGCTAGCCCGAATTCGCGGGTGCGGCAGAGCAAAACTTGTGTATGGCTTTTATTATTCTATCTTCATTAAAATCCGTTGACTATCTTCATGGGTCAACAGAAATGATTGCGCTAATCATATCGTGTTTTTCAAATATCGCTTCCTCACAAACACTTAAAAGAATCGATGGAGTTAAATGGTTAAATTATACGACTAATTAAAAATATTATGTTGTTTCCCGAGAAAATCTAAATAAAGTTAAATGGTTAATTATACGACTAATTAAAAATATTATGTTGTTTCTCTTGAAAAAAATTAAGTTATATTAATTAGTTTATGTATAAGATTTTCTGATAGATAAATATTTTATGAAATGTAAGATATTTTATCCTGCACACTTTCTGCAGGATAATTACAATGCTCTCCATATCGCTGCTATGTATTCGAGGGAGGACGTCGTTAAGTTGTTGCTGTCCAAGAGAGGTGTTGATCCTTATGCCACGGGAGGGGTACGAATAAATATTCATTCTTGCAATTTTTAAAAAGAAATTTCAAAGAGATCCATTGCAACAATTATCTTATACAAATACCATACTGAAAGAGATTGTGCTATTCTATAGATTCTCACTTCCAATAATTGCAAAAGATTTAATTTTATTTCTTGTTTGATTTTTGTATTTTATTTCTTTAGATACAGAAATAGCAGGATAAATTCCGTCATTTTATTTGGATTCTATTTCAATGTCAGAATAACGCACGAATTCTATAACGTCAAATTTATTGTACTTAAGTGATCTCATATGAAATATCTGTAATTTCTTGAAACATATTTACATGTCTAGCCAAGACAACAAACGGCAGTTCATCTGGTGGCGTCAAGACAAACGGGCACCGCGACGTCGATTCTACGAGCTCTATTAGGCGCTGCTGGACGGGATATCAGGCTAAAGGTCGATGGGGTAAGTGTAGCGAGGGGAGGAGGGTAACATTATTTGCACAAACTTGTGCAACACATATGGCGAGCAATAATCTCGCCGATTAAATGTGTCGTTTCTCGAGGGGTCCGAAAACTGCCGTCGAGTCGATCATCTCGGTATCCAGGACGAATTTTAATCGTGCGACACCACGGTAAATTTGCATTGGCCCCAAAACTTCAAATTGAACGAAGATAGAGGTTTTTCTGCAATAAACCGCGGCACGATGCTCCCATTTCGCGTCCGCGTTTCTCGCGTGACAGGTGCCGCGCGCCGAGAGATCGCTACCTGGTACCGAACGGCGCCATAACTCTTCTCCAGTTTGCTTTTTCCACCCTGTCTCTTTCTCTCTCCCTCTTTCTCTTTCTCTTTCTCTTTCTCTTTCTCTTTTGCTCTCTGTCATACACCCCGTCGCGATAGTACGACGCCACCGATCCGGAGGCGTCGACGAATGCCGACAGTCACGGCGATCCTCGCCGTCTGTAGAAAAAAAAAACAACAGCCATGATATATCGAGACGAGATGCGCATATTTAGATGTTTCGGACAAACACGAAGAATGTTCGTGTCACCTGTCACGATAGTACCTGTCGAGAGATTTCTTATACGAGAAATTGATAACAATATCTTTTATGACGCCTTTTTTCTTATAACAATTATTATAATTAATATAAATTCTTCCTTTTGCGCTGAATTTTTTTATAAATGGCGTATAAATTGAGAACGTTTATAAAAAACATTTTTGTAGACGGTAAAATAAAATGAAACATTATTCTTTGAATTTCTTAGAAATCGTAATTACTATGTAATTATGACTTCTATGTAACATTTTTGTGGACGGTAAAATAAAATGAAACATTAGTCTTTGAATTTCTTAGAAATCGTAATTACATAGTAATCCAAAATATAAAAATAAATTGAAACCTGTTTTTCTTTTTACATTTACGTCATTTTTTTCAGTTATTTTTTCGTTTTCCATTACGTAATTACTCGTATACCACAAGTACCTTTCTTTTTGTGGAAGAAAATATTTTGTTTACTCTCAATAATTCTTTCCAAATCTCATTTCTCGTCGCAGAAAGGAAAGATACCTCTTTTGCTAGCAGTCGAGGCTGGCAATCAGTCGATGTGCCGGGAACTTCTGTCACAGCAAGCACCTGATCAGCTTCGGGCCACCACGCCAGCAGGTGATTCTGCGCTGCATTTGGCCGCTAGAAGAAGAGACATCGACATGGTGCGGATCCTGGTAGATTACGGCGCGCCTGTCGACATGCAAAATGTACGTTAAATTACGTTAAAAGTACATTAAAACACGAAGATCCCAAATGAAGCGCAAAATTAAGCCGGTAATCGGTTCGTGTCGTTCAAACTTTGACGATTACATAAGTACTTTTAAAACTAAATTCGCAAATTATAGCTTGCAACGCGAACTTTTTACGGTTTTTCAACAAATTACTATACGCAATGTTCTTAATCATTTTTTTCACAATGTCTCATTGTCAGTTGGAGAGAATTATTTCTTCCATCTTGTTTGCGTATAAATAGATAATGTCAAGAATCAATTTTAGATATATAAACGAGATATTTATTTATTATCTAATTAATTTCAAATTGATAAAATCAACAGAAATTTGATGCAAGATTTACGAGAAAATTTGCGACGAAGCCATAAGTTAAACACAAAGCATCAAGTGTATCTCGTATACTGCAGCTATCAATATCTATTCTAACTTAAGCTTTAACGCTACATGCAAATTGAGTACAAAACTCGGCAAGATCGATCATACACGATATAGGAGTGACTTACAAATTGCTTCAAATATCGTTAGAGAGAACAGCGAGATTATGTACTTAAATGATTAATAATTGAGAACAAGACAATTTCTCGTAAAATTTACGAAAACATTCTGAAGGTTATTTTTATTATAATTGTATTCAAAATTATTTTACGATCTTTAACCTTTCCTTTGCCGACGCGTAATAATGTGTCCAGCAATGCGAAGGTCTTAAGGTCTTAATTGTGACAAAAAAACTTGTGAACACGTGTACGAGGGCATGCATGCGTAATGAGATTAACTGTCGCATTGCGTCGAGCAAGGATAATATCGTAGGCAGGATTAAATTTTCAGTCAACGACGATACGTATTAAGAGAAGCTACCGACATTAGTTGCTCGTAGAAATATCGCATTTTTCTATTCTCACAACAATGAATGATATTAAGAAACAAGATTAATTATTAAAATGAAAATTAATTATTATTAGTAATGTGAGTCTCATTAAATATATATTTCTTATTTATAATTCGGTGCAAGTACAAAAGTGAAAATTTTTCTAATTTTTTAAATTAAAATATATAAACTCAGGTCTCTATATACAGTCTTCTATAGAACTATGTGCGACGCAATGTTGAATAACGCATACATGATTCTATTTGAGAAATATCAGCGTGCAGCATTTATTTCAGGGCGATGGACAAACCGCGTTACATATAGCGAGCGCCGAAGGTGACGAAACATTGGTGAAATATTTTTACGGTGTCAGAGCCTCCGCGTCGATCACCGATCATCAGGATCGAACGCCGATGCATCTGGCCGCTGAGAACGGCCACGCTTCAATCATCGAGCTGCTGGCCGATAAATTCAAAGCGAGTATCTTCGAAAGAACGAAAGACGGTTCGACTCTGATGCATATAGCATCTTTGAACGGGCACTCGGAATGTGCCACTATGCTCTTCAAGAAGGGCGTCTATCTGCATATGCCAAACAAACGTGGCGCTAGATCCATTCATACGGCTGCGAGGTACGGTCACGTGGGTATTATTAGCACTTTGCTGCAACGTGGAGAGAAGGTAAGTTACCTGTCATCGCTAGATATATGAAAATTATACAGGGTGTCTGGTAATAATCGCCCCACCCATCGTGTGCAAGTGGAACAGGTTAAACCGAGTAGAAAAGTCCTCTACCGTTTTGCGATCTTCGCAATAATTAATGATAAAAATTAATTATAAAAGGTCGGCCAATTCGCGCGAATATAAGCGCGGGGTAAGAAGAGACATAAGCGTGTATAATACGAAAATCATTGCCAAATATCATAAATATTGCAACACAATGCCAATCTCATCAATTTAATTAATTGAATGATTTAGATATAACAAGTACAATTCGTTTAATTCCTAAGCATGCTACATTATGTGCGCGATTCTCTGTCACTTGCCAATCTGGACACGATGCGATAAAGTTGTGATCATTTCTCGAAGTAACTTTGATTATTTGATTAAAATAAAGACGATGCGTTGCGTAAAATTTACAATGCCGATTGTATTAAACGCGCATTCACACGCAGTCGATTCGCAAAACTCTTTAACAAAACTTTTTAACATCGCAATTTGTCATATAATTATATAAAATTTAATCGACAAATAGTTGTATGAATATTAAAATTGCTATTTAGAAAGGGAATAGAGATGGTATTAAGATGCAAGCAAGGGTTTTCTTAGCATATGTATTAATGTGTATTAATTAATCCGCGCGGAGTCATCGCTTGGTAGCCAAATCATAGTCATTTTATTATTATAGTTCAATAAAAAAATCGTAGTTTGGGAGATGCATTGACACGTCTCACGGTTTATCGGTGGCATGCCGAATTTCCTGACCTAAATACTCCACGCGGACTCCTCGGGCGATGACCAATAATCAAAGTCGCTCGATTCTCTGATCCAATAGAAAAGAGAGATTCGTGTCTTACTGGCGTTCTCGATTTTCTTCTCGTATCCTTCTTTATCCTCCTCGCATCCTTCTCGCGTTATCTCTAATTGTTTTTAAAAGGCACGCTCGAGCGAGCTCTGCTCGTATCCTTCTTTATCCTCCTCGCATCCTTCTCACTCTAATAAGGCATGCTCGAGCGAGCTCTGCTCGTATCCTTCTTTATCCTCCTCGCATCCTTCTCACTCTAATAAGGCATGCTCGGCGAGCACCACTCGAACTCGGCACGCAGAAAAAAACTAAAACAAAATACTGTTGATACTTTTTTCGACGACCTTCAATTGTTTCGGTGTCGCACATCCCATCGAAGGTGTCATATAATCGTTTAGCCGCATGTCCATCTGTCATCGAGTTTCTTATCGCATGTGATTTATGTCTCAATTTATAGTTACTCACACAAATTTATTTCATACATTTAGTTACTCACACACGCGATTATAACGTCGGTGTAGTTCCATTCATTTCTACGAGCGTAGAAAATAAATGTACATACATCATTTTTCGCCCCGCGCTTATATTCGCGCGATTTGGTCGATCTTTTTTAATTAATTTCTCATTAATTATTGCGAAGATCGCAAAACGGTAGAGGACTTTCCTACTTGGTTTAATCCGCTCTACCTGCACACAATGGGTGGGGCGATTATTACCGGACACCCTCGTATGTGAAACTGATTTTTTCTCGACGAATACATAGATACCATCCATATATTTCTTAATTCTTAAATCTTATACATCTATACTATTATAATATCAAAATCGTCAGATTTTGCTAGAGAATATTTATTCCAAATTCGTCGAGAGATTCGATTTTTGTTGTGCAATTTAAGGTATTTTCTCTCGATCCGAACATCAAATTTCATCTTACATTTCTCATTTCTTTCGCGTTTTGCTGGACAGGTGGACGCGGTAACTAACGATAATTATACGGCGCTCCATATAGCCGTGGAAAGTGCCAAACCGGCTGTCGTGGAGACACTTTTAGGATACGGTGCGGAAGTGCACGTGAGGGGTGGAAAACTTCGGGAAACTCCGCTTCACATAGCCGCCAGGGTGCTCGACGGTGACAGATGCGCTCTTATGTTATTGAAATCCGGAGCAGGACCCAATTTGACAACTGACGATGGCCAAACACCTGTACACGTAGCAGCCAGTCATGGAAATTTAGCGACGCTCCTTTTGCTTCTCGACGACGGCGGAGATCCGATGTTTAAGTCGAAAGTACGTCGACAAAACGAGGACTAAGATCTCTAATTCCAAAATGCATTTGTTATATACTTATATAATGTTACGAAAAATTAAACAGTTTAATAATTAAGCATCCTGTGTAACGAACAATAATAACTTACATCAATGTAAATAATTTATACGCACTATTTTTCAGAGATATCTTTTAATGTCAAAATATACGGTAAAATTTCTTGACGCGCAATAACTGTTGAACAACTTATTTCTATTATATTTCGAGACTCTTATTTTCCTCACAGAACGGAGAAACGCCCTTGCATTTAGCCTGCAGGGGTTGTCGGGCGGATGTGGTTCGGCAGTTGATAGAATTTGTAAGGGATACGAAGGGTCCGGAAGTCGCGACCGCCTACGTGAACAGCCTAACTAACGACGGTGCCAGCGCTCTCCATTACGCCGCTCAGATCGAACCCTCGGAGGTCATCGTTCCCGGTGATGATCGCGCCGTCGTACGCGCCCTTCTCGACAGCAACGCGGACGTCTCGCTACAAACCAAACAGGCCCAGGAAACGGCGTTCCATCACTGTGCTCTCGCGGGCAACAACGAGGTTCTGGAGGAGATGATCAGCCGGATGTCGGCCACAGATGTGCAAAAGGCCCTGAATCGGCAGAACGCCGTGGGTTGGACGCCGTTGCTGATCGCCTCCAATCGAGGCCACATGGAACTGGTGACGACTCTTCTCGCCAATCACGGCAGAGTCGATGTGTTCGATCTCGAGGGTAGATCCGCTCTGCATTTAGCCGCCGAGCACGGTTACTTGCAAGTGTGCGACGCGCTATTGGCAAACAAAGCTTTCATCAATTCCAAGTCTCGCGTGGGAAGAACCGCCCTGCATCTTGCCGCCATGAACGGTTACACGCATCTCGTTCGTTTCCTCATCCAGGATCACGGTGCTGCGATAGACGTGCTCACCCTCAGGAAACAGACTCCCCTACATCTGGCGGCGGGTGCCGGTCAGCTGGAGGTCTGCAAACTTTTACTGGAACTCGGTGCCAATATAGACGCCACGGACGACCAGGGACAGAAGCCGATCCACGCCGCGGCTATGAACAACTTCGCCGAAGTGGTGCAACTCTTTCTGCAGAAGCATCCCAGTCTCGTGATGGCTTGCACCAAAGACGGCAACACTTGCGCCCACATCGCCGCGATGCAGGGCAGCGTCCGAGTGATCGAGGAACTGATGAAGTTCGATAGACAGGGAGTGATAAACGCCAGGAATAAATTGACGGACGCGACACCGTTGCAGTTGGCAGCGGAAGGCGGACACGCCGAGGTTGTCAAGGTTTTAGTTAGAGCCGGAGCTTCCTGCTCCGACGAGAATCGCGCGGGTTTCACCGCGGTTCATCTGGCGGCTGAATACGGTCATGGACAGGTACTCGAAGTGATGAGATCATCGCAGTCTCTCAAGATAGTTAGCAAGAAGCTCGGCGTCACGGCGCTTCACGTCGCTGCTTACTTCGGGCAAGCTGGTGAGTAAAAATAAGGCAGTAATATCGTGCTTATCTATATGGATTATCAATAGTCACTACATTAACAATGTTAATTACATTATGAATATAACATAGTATTGATACGTTAATGACTACATATTAAGTTCGAGTATCGGTTATCAATGTTTTATGATAATCTTGAAAAAATTAAACATATTTACATAATTGGAATAATTATATATTCTTTTTTATATAACTTTGCTAATAAGAAGATAATGAGATTCTGATTCTGAAAGCTAAACGAACTTATGCTAGTGCGAGTATGATTTTTTACGCAAAATATCTATATGCTTATGAGTAGCAAATAAATTATTAACAAATCCATTCTCGATTAATTTTAGATACGGTTAGAGAATTATTAACTCATATACCTGGAACCGTGAAATCTGATCCACCAACCGGAGGATCCCTGGTAGGAGAATTGGGAGCCGAATCCGGCATGACTCCTCTTCATCTCGCTGCTTATTCTGGAAACGAGAACGTCGTGCGACTTCTTCTCAATTCTGCCGGAGTTCAGGTAATTCGACAAAACTTTCGATCAATCACGAATCTTTTTTGTCATGTGATGTTTTACAGAAATTTAGCCACTTAATTGATTAGCTTTAATTCATATAATCTTATTGTTCATGGCATCACTTAGACTTAGATAAAAAATTCTGTCAAGGTATCTAAATGATATATTCTAACACGATGTTCACATGTAATTAGCCAAACAAATTAAAGAGTTCGGCGCTACAACGATTCAACTCTCGATTCCGCTCTTTTCTACGCGGTATTCTTTTGTGCGAATGTACAGAAGAATTAATTTTAAAATTAAGAAAATTAAATTTACATGAGCTTTAAAAACTTGAAGGTAGACGCAGCGACGACGGAAAACGGATGGAACCCCTTGCATCTGGCCTGTTTCGGCGGCCACATAACTGTCGTGGGCCTATTGTTAAGCAGATCGGCGGAGCTGCTGCACAGCTCGGATCGTTACGGCAAAACGGGATTACACATCGCGGCGACCCACGGTCATTATCAAATGGTGGAGGTTCTCTTGGGCCAGGGAGCGGAAATAAACGCGACCGACAAGAACGGCTGGACACCGCTACATTGCGCAGCACGCGCCGGTCATCTGGACGTCGTCAGGCTTCTCGTAGAGAGCGGCGCGTCTCCGAAGAGCGAGACGAATCTTGGCTGCGCGCCGATCTGGTTCGCCGCTTCCGAGGGTCACAACGATGTACTCAAGTATCTCATGGAGAAGGAGCACGATACGTATGCCCTGATGGATGATAGAAGGGTAAGATGTTTGTAATCGATAAACAGAATAACTTGGAAACTCTGAAAAAAAGGAGAGATTTCTCAAACATCAGAATTTTCGAACTTGGAAATTTTCTCGAGTAGCTATGGATTTTATGTCTTATAATATGATGGTCGTAAAATTACGTAAAGTATAATTGCACTTAATAATTTGTTATATTAAATAATTATTTAAATATAAATAAATTTAAATAAAATATAATATAATAATTAATTAAATATTGAATAAAATTACTTCATTTTTTTTTAATTTTTGTGTCGATGAAAAGGTTTCTATTGTGGATATCACGATTTAATTAAATGATATTCTTTTCATCATAAATTCAGCATTATATAGCAATTCTGTCGTAGTATTATATTAGGAGCTAGGTACTTTTAAAATCCCCGAAACGTGCAGTAGCATTTCGTGGGATCAAGGGATGCACGACATTTAGAAAGTTTACTAATTTTCTCAGACAAAGTCGGCAAATCGAACTAATAAATTTGTACTTTAATGTTAGGTGCACACGCGAGGTATCGTTACGTCGGTTTCGTGATCGAAAATTTATTGATAATATACGCATTCAGCTCAAATAATTTTAAAACAAGATCAGTATCATCAGTATCGCATAAAATCCCGCAGTCATGTCATTACAAAAAACTTTACCGTAATACGATTAATCAAGCTTCATGGTAATTAAACGAAGTACCGCGAATCAAAGACTAGAATTATCACATCCATAAAACATGATATCTATCTATATTTATTGGCCGCAATTTAAAATGGAACAGAAAATCTGAGAATCTAATCGTAAGATAGTATAAAAAATTTAGAACGTCGTGTATATATAAATAGAATGCACGATAAAAAATTCGTTATTTTACCAATTAATAATTGTTACGGCGATATCACAAGAACATAGCAGTTAAGTGTAGAAACCCTCTTCCTTTCTTTCGTTCGATTCAATTTTTTAATTCGAGCAAACTGCTGCATTTGCAGTTTGTCTACAACATGATGGTCTGCAGCAAGAGTCACAACAACAAGCCGATAGAGGAGTTTGTTCTGGTGTCGCCCGCACCGGTGGACACGGCGGCCAAGCTGTCAAATATTTACATGAAGCTCTCCGAGAAGGAGAAGGAGCGCGCCAAGGATCTGATCGCGGCCGGAAAACAGTGCGAATCCATGGCTACCGAATTGCTTGCTCTGGCAGCGGGCGCCGATTCGGCCGGCAGGATCTTGACGTCGATGGATCGCCGAAACGTCGAGTTCCTGGACGTGCTGATCGAGAACGAGCAGAAGGAGGTAATCGCGCATACCGTGGTGCAGCGTTACCTGCAGGAACTTTGGCAGGGTAGCTTGAACTGGAACGCGTTCCGGACGATCCTGCTATTCATCGCCTTCATCATCTGCCCGCCCGTCTGGGTAGTATTCGCTCTTCCCCTCGGGCACAAGTACAATCACGTGCCCATCATCAAGTTCATGTCGTATCTCACGTCGCACATCTATCTGATGGTCTTTTTACTGCTGGTCGGCATCACGCCGATCTATCCGGTGGTGGTGAGAGTGAACCTGATACCTTACTGGTACGAGTGGTGTCTGCTGGTGATGCTATCTGGCCTGTTGCTGTTCGAGCTGACGAATCCTAGCGACAAGAGCGGTCTGGGCTGGATCAAGCTGGCAGTATTACTCTTCGGTATATTCGGCGTGGCGTTTCACCTGATGGGATTCGTAATCGTCGAGAAACAGTACTGGCCGACCCTGCTCTACCTGAGAAACCAGCTTTTTGCCCTCAGTTTCCTTTTAGCTTGCGTGCAGATACTGGACTTTCTGTCGTTCCATCACCTGTTCGGGCCCTGGGCGATCATTATCGGTAATCTTATGAAGGATCTCGCGAGGTTTCTCGCGGTGTTGGCCATCTTCGTCTTCGGCTTCTCCATGCACTTCGTCGCGCTCAATCAGGCATTCAGGAACTATAAATCACCGCAGGATGCGCGCGCGGAGGAAAGAAAACAGAGGAAGCCGTTCGACGACGGTAAGTTTGAGATTCATATTTTCTACGTTTCCCCTTCTTCGATCTCTTATTTTACTGTATAATTTGACGCCAATCCAGAGCTAGTGGCGCAATTAATTGATTTTTTACAGCTCCCTCCATCTATAAGATATATATATATATATATATATACATATATATATACATATATAAATATATATATATATATATATATATATATATATATATATATATATATATATGTATATGCGCGCACATTTATACTGTAGATACCGTAGATACGTTATGTAGATACCTACGTAGGGTTAGATCTTAGATTGGCAATCGCTTCGACGCGGTACTGGTTCTATGAACAGGATGTAGACATGCTTTCGCCCACGCAGATGCTAATTCGCGTGGGTACCAAAATAACGACACAGTTCCTTTATACATTCCCTTTGTGTAAATTGGTAAAACCGCGTCCCTTTCCACACTCCCAGGGTCAGTTTATATCGAGAATTATAAAACTGATATAATCTTGATGAATTTTTAGATTTCGTTGTTACAAACGCATGTAACGTTGAAATCTAAAGTGAAATTTATGGAAATTTTGCGGATTTCAGTGACTAGTTTATATCAGTTTATGAAGCAAAAATGTATTTCCCTCCCTCCCCCCAAAAAAATCGTTCCTTATCCTTCCGCAAAATTTACTCCCGTCTGAAAAAATTTCATTGATGCTGTGGTCAATTCGCGCGATAGATATTTTTTATAATTATTATTTATCGAGATTCCAAAGCAATTTCTGCTTTATATCGATCATACTCAGAGACATGCGGAACGATACGAAATCATAATCGAATGAATTACAATAGATATGTTGGCCAATGTTACGGAATGGATGATGGAGACGCCACCAACGGCGCCTCCTCGTCGCTACGGCCGCTACAAGAAAAAGAATGAGTGTTGTGACGATAACGACAGAGATAGTAAGTTTTGCTGGTTGAGAAAGATTAATCAGAAGCAACCGAATGGAAAGCGAACTGAACAACAATCGCACACGTGAAACTGAATGCAGGACACGATCCATCTCGGTGTCGTCTCGTCTGCATCATGCATTTGGCCAGTGTGTGTGTGTGTGTATGTTGTCTGCTGAGACTGCTGCCTGATATGATAAAAAAAGAACAAAAAAAAACAAGAAAACAGAAAAGATACGCAACGCCGGATATCATTCCTCGTTCGATATCATTCATCTCGTATGCTGCGATTCGGAAGCGACAATAAAAATATGAAGAGAGAAAACAATCGATGAAGTTCGTTAAGAATAGTATCTCGATTATAATATGACGTTATTCACACACATATAACATAAATATAACATTGCAACAATCATATTAATTATTTACGTAAATTGTAAGATTTTAAAAAGATTTTTTTTCGACATTTTTTGTGCAAAATGTATTTTCTTGATTCAGATCTGGACCACGTGTCTGCGTCGCAGCGTAACGAATGAATACCGAAATTATATTGATCTCAGACAACGTTCTGTCTATGCAATTGATTAGATATCGATTAGCATTATTGGCCGGAGCATAGGTGCTCGTGTTTTCTTTCACAGCCTCTGTTCGTGTGCATCCCCATGTCTCGCTGTACGTATATGTTTATATATGTACATACATGAACGCACACATATATATGTATGTACGTGTGTGTATTTCTATGTATCTGTATATTACCTGTATTATTTAGTAGGTTATTAGAACCGTTCTATGCTAGTGGACGCCGATGTTGTCTCAATTCATGAATGATGTGCATCAACCGCACGCTCGTTTTATGTGTGATTCTCAAGATCGATCTTTATGAACTGTTCCATTCCACAAATAATTGCCCGTGTTCGCGTTTCTTTTTTTATTTATTTATTTTTTTTTTTTTCAAACCAGATCGTTACAGGATAGCCTCTTGGGCCAAAAGAAATTTTTCCCTCCCTCTCCCGTGTCCTTGCATGCCAGCAACATTTACGCGATACATTGCGTTCACCTTTGAAGAGTTGCGTAAGCCAGACATGCAGGGGGATGGCGTGCATCTCCGAGCTGCATGCCGCATCTTTTTTTATCCACTACAAACATATGTGCGGTATGTTTCAAAATCTCCACCCGCGCCCTCCCCCTCTCTCATTCAGCACGGTACGCACGATTGTACGATAAACGCCGATCGTTCGACCACTGGCTGCCTCGAAAGAAACACATCGATAATGAACGGAACGCATCTCTCTCTCCATCCGTTTAGCAAGACGCTGGACTCGTCGCGCGTCCTGAAACGCGCGGATTTCGACGAAATTTCGTAAAAATTTCATCGTTCACGAGTAATCTTTTAGCGCGGGACGACAAATAGAAAAGAAAAAAAAAAAAAAAAAAAACAGAAGTGAGTCACGCGAAGCGATTACATCCGAATCGGATGTAAAAGCAAGGCGAATTTGAGCGACGAGGGCTGAAAATCGAGTGGCAGTTACGTACTCGACGATGAACGCAATCTGCAATGAGAAATTGTCATGGCATGCATCCGACGCTGCATTAGTCCGCAGCTGCAGCTGCAGAGCATGGCCAGAGTTTATATAAAAAGATGCATGAGCATGTTCGTTCCTCCGTTTGCTCGTTTGTTCGCTCGCTCGCTCGCTCGCTCGATCGTTCGTTATATACGTTATTGGAACCTCACATTGTGTGCAATCATATATTATAAAATAGCGAGTACCCACCAGTAGTAGCCAGAATCTGTAATGGCACGAATGGCAATGAGCTAAAGAGAAAGGAAGAGCTCTTAGAGCTACCAAGAAACATCTTGTGTGTGTGTGTGTGCCTCGTAATTCCAGTAAAGATGAATCCAATACTCGCCTTCGAGTATCTGTTCTTCGCCGTCTTTGGACAAACGACCCACGGCGAGCTGAAGGTCGAGCACAATCAGCCGCAGTGGACCTCGGTCCTCTTCAAGTTGACCTTCGGCGTGTACATGTTGGTCTCGGTAGTGGTGTTGATTAATCTGCTGATCGCCATGATGAGCGACACGTATCAACGGATACAGGCGCAGTCGGACATTGAGTGGAAATATGGACTCAGTAAACTGATCCGTAACATGCACAGGTAAGCCCGCGATCTTTTAAGATCTGAATAAACGCGCGATAAGCATATGATAACTGGGCGCGCTGGTAAAAATAGCATTATCGAATTATCTCTTATCATCCTGTCCGTGGCCCGGAGAACGTTAACGTTAAAAATAAAGTAACGTTATCTTTCGCGACTCGCGTTATTCCCATTTCGCGCATCTGACAAGACACGGACACCGTTCGCGGTGTGTGTCGTTCGTCTTTTACATAATGTACAATACAACCTTCGTACAGCCGATGCGGTTCCCTTAAGTAGCTCGCTGTTAAGTAATACGGGGTTAACGGAGCACTCCGTGTAGGAAACGCGATTGCGTGTTGCAGAACTACCACAGCTCCGTCCCCGTTAAACTTGTTCACCACCTGGATGGTGTACTTCATCAAGCTATGCAGGCAGCGCGCCGCTAAACGTAAACGACCGTCGTTGGTGCACATGATGGGGCTGCAACACGCCAGCCGTTTATCGCCCAGATCGAAGATGGGCGCAAAATGGTTGGCTAAGGTTAAGAAAGGTCAGGTCCGTCCGAAGGACAGCGTGGCCCTCTCCGTGGTGCACCTCAGCCCGCTAGGCAGCCAGCTGTCCTTCAATACAGCGACTAGAATAGAAAACGTGGTGGACTGGGACTCGATCAGGAAGAAGTATCTCATCCTGACTGGCAACGAGCCCGAGAAGGAAGAGGCAGAGAAGGAAGAGAAGGGCGACGAGGACGAGAATGTGGACGAGAGAGGGCAGACGGCTTCCAACGCCTCGACGATACCGGCGACGGCGGTCTCGAATCCGCCTACATAAAGATCGTCATCCACGTCGGATGGTGAACGCGAGTCTGCGCGAAAAAAATGCAGCAGCGCGAGCAAACGAGCGATCAGATATAGTCGCAAGAGCGCGTTTTTTTGCTATTATGTACTTAACAGACAGAGACTTAAATACAAAGTGCGCTGTAAAGAAGATACCCTCCACACTCGTCACGAACAGTTTTTTTTACGTAAAAAATCGTAAATCGCTACCGCAGACACACAAATGATCGAGCGAGACCATCCATAAAGGATCGATCCTTGCGCGATGACCGGCCTAGCAATTTAAGCATCTAAGTAAGTAAATTGCCGACGTGATTCGTGAATCTCGTAGGAACGCATATATATATAATCGATGTTGTTTGTCAGAATGAGTATGAATCAATTTTGTCGACACATCATATCCTTCTCCGTCACACGGCATGACCGGATGATGCCTGCGAATGTCAAATCCCCGCCACATCCGTTCGCTCGATGCTTCATTGAATGTTGGATCATTCATTCGCGATACCATAATTTTCGCGTTCCTTGTAGGATGCAGAATCTCGATCGACTCGTTGCGATGAAATTCTTTTTCAGAGCCTCCTGTCGTAAACATTAATTTAAGTTAAATATGAAACTTAACTAAAAAAAACCTATTAATTTTTTTTCTGTAGAAACAAATAGAGAGGAAGTTATTTGAGAAAGTTAAGTCTCCATTGTTAACTTTAATTAATGTTTATGCGGACGGTTCACATAATAATAAAACATTACTGACAACACAAACGTCTAAAGGCGCATCATTTAAAGGTATCTCAATTTTTCAGATGTCCTTTGCATATTTAGGATAATTGCACGTAACATACATCACAATCTCTTAGTACCTCTTATGTCTCATGCGCTTAAAATTAGAAACTGTCCCGTTAGAAAAATAATGCGTTTTTCTTAGGACGCTTGAACCTTTTCTGACGACAGAATCAAAGAGTTCATGCGAATTGCAGCAAGCATATACCTTGTATGGCTTGAAATCGATTTATTTCGCGACGTTTCAACGTAGTAGCAACGTTAGCATGTATCTAAACAGTGGAAGAGAACTTTGCATAAATTTTGCATACGTTCGCGCGCATTTACACGAGGCATCTTTTACGAGACACGTTATTAACACGTATTTACAGTCAGGATAAGTCCCATATTCGTGGTCGAGTTGTTGTTCTTCGCCATCTTCGGTCAAACGACACACGGAGATTTCAAAGTAGAACTTGACCAGCCCAAGTGGACGACGGTCCTCTTCAAGCTCACCTTCGGCATTTACATGTTGGTGTCGGTGGTGGTGCTCATTAATCTCTTGATCGCCATGATGAGCGATACCTATCAGCGGATACAGGCTCAGTCGGACATCGAATGGAAGTACGGATTGAGCAAGCTTGTTCGAAACATGGTAAGGTAAGAGGAAAAAAACGGTTCTAAAGGAAAAAAAAAAAGAAACAGTAAGGAAGAAACGAACGATTTGTTGCACGTCATTTGTCGCACCTTTCGCCGTCGCACTAATCGATCCGTATTTTCGATATGATAACAGGACCACCACGGCACCGTCCCCGTTGAATCTCATGTCTACATGGATCACGTACTTATGCAAGCTCTGCAAGAAACGCTTCGCCAAGAAACCGCAACGGCCATCTCTGATGCACCTGATGACCGGCACTCGCATGTCACCACGTTCTAAAATGGGAGCAAAATGGCTGTCTAAAGTGAAGGGCAGACAAATCGGGCACAAGGACAGTGTCGCCTTATCGGTCACTCATCTGAGTCCACTCGGGAGCCAATTGTCCTTCGGTAACACCGCCAGGATCGACAATGTTGTCGACTGGGATGTTGTCAGACGCAAGTACAGGGACCTCTACGGCGAGGAGGTCGAGGAGAAGCCTGTAGAAGAGAACAAGGAGTCGACAGAGACGAATCCGCTGGCGGCCTTGGAGGGATCGAACAACGAGAAATCGAAGCTGCTTGGTGCTTGAAGGAAAAAGCCGCAGAAGGAGATATATTCTGTAGCTCTCGCGGTAGAAAGAGAAAAGGATATTCTCGCTTTCGCGAATCTCCGCCGCTTTAAATGCGCTGCCAAATCGCATGCATCTACTTGTACATATCACCGTATCGCGTATAACATGAAGGGCCTCTTTGTCAATACCTTTGAAATAAACGCCTCGTTCGATCTTGCCTCGCTTGTACAGTTATTACTAGCTAGCGAACCCGCTCCTTGTGATCCATAGTCTAATCGATTGCCTGTACCACGTTTTAGAGACTACCATGGGGAATACCCGTGTGCTATAGGGATCGTTCCACGTCACGTTTGACGGTTAGTCTCTCTCTCATTAACATTATTAATTATAAATCTTTCTCCCACCTGGAATGTTTTATCGATTATGTACATATGTATTTTATATATAAATATAGCGCAACATTTTGCGTAACGATTCTCTTGCAATGCGATGCACGCACCGATCATTATGTCTGCATCATATTGCTCACGATATTTTCGTAATATATCGACGCGCTCGGTACACATATCTATAGGATGTGTAACCATACATAGGGCTGCGAAGTCGCGATATCACGTTAGAACTGCCTTCGAAGCTCACATCATTATATACATACACATAAACTTGATGTGTAGCATGTATATTCGCTGATACATACGTTGATTGTGAAGTTGAACGAAGTTGTACGGAGCCTACTGGATTCACCTCCCGATCATACGCACATTGTAAAGTTCAGCCAGCACGCATCATCAAAATGAATACCCTGTAAAAAAAATAGTTGAATTAAAATAAATTCTCGAAGAAATTCATTTTTGTACATAATGAATACATAATAATCTTTAAAATTGGACTTTAGTTTGGAAATTTTGAATTTGCTCCTAATCCTCTTTCTATTTGCATACAAATCATTTTAGATTTCGAATGTGGAATAAATAAATTAAATATTCTACTTATTTTTAACTATAGAAATTGATTTCCTCTCAAGCTTCAATTGGATCGGATATCATAAAAATAAAATGAGAGAAGATTCATAGAGAAAGAAAAAGAAAATTCAAAAATTCTAGAACATTCACGATTTTTATAGATTAAGAATTTTTAATTTTGCAGAAAAAAATTTCTTTGTCGATTCTTTTTAATTTTCCTATTTTACGCAGGGTGCATAAAAGCGAATCGAAATGCAGTTCTCATATTGCAAGCATTATCGCATTCATCGCATCCATCTTACATTTGAATGCGTTTAAAAACTTTTCTCACCGATATACATATCAAATATTAACACCGCAATTTATTATTCAGTGTTTACAGTGTCATCGAAATCTATACTGTGCTGCTCATCTCTCACATCGCATGTTTTAAATTTTATAAAGTTCGCTGATTTTTCTTCTGATTGATCAATTTTTACTAAAAAACAAATAACACAGTTGACTATCGTCAGCATGAATATTTACAGAATTTAATAGCCCAAGAATTGTAAATACATATATATATATTATGCGACTTTTCTGCTTATAACCAGAATGAGACGACGAATAGATAATAGTGACACATGATTTTTATTTCGCATCAGAACAGTGCGAAATTTGTAATTACAAATGCAATATATCTAAGAATAGCTACTAGTTATATAAACACATACCAACTCAGTTGTACTATACCGCTATATTAGCATAGGAATCAATCTATGATTTTTAATAACATATAGCTGCGTATATATGACAAGTAAGATTAATTTATTGATAAGATTCATTTAATTTATTGATCCTTTCCTCTGTTTGCACAGTGAAAGTTAGTCCGATCGATATCACGGAAAATCTTTTCTTCGCCATTTTCGGCAAAAAAGACACTGACGACTTTACAATTTCGTTCAGAAAAAATCAGCAGCCAAAGTGGACGGTTTATTTTTTCAAGGTGAGAAATCAATATTACATTATACATTATCTGCCTACAAATTTATGTATCTATAACAAATAATTATTTTCGTTTCTACAGATATCATTCTCTATATACATGCTTGTCAGCGTCATAGTATTGATTAATTTATTAATTGCTATGATGAGCGATACGTATCACAAAGTGATATCACAGAGTGATATCGAATGGAAGTATGGTCTCAGCAAGCTAATACGTAAGATGCAAAAGTAAGTTTCTACAAGATTCTCTCTCTCTCTTTCTCTTAAAGACTATTTTAAATTAAATAAAAATTAAGATTTTGTTATTTCTAATTATATGGTGGTAATTAAATTCCTTAATTTCCAACATCGCGTAACTCTTTAATCAGAGGAATGGCTTTCATAGAAAATTTAAAGTGCGTGATTTTTTTATGCACTTTCACCGTGAATTTGGAAATCTTTGTTGCTAATATTATCGCGTCGCGTCTTATTTTTTCAAGAACGAGAACTGCGCCAGCCCCGTTAAATCTCATTACCACGTGGGTCGAGTATTTGAAGAGTGTCTATATGAGGAAACGAATGGCAAGGCAAAAGATTAACAGATCCCGTGGATATATGGAACCTGACATGCATCAAAGTGACTTTCCGAAATATCCACTCTCTACCGTACGTAGATATCGATTCATGATTCGATTATTGGAGACATATCGATTCGATTCATAATCATTTGGCTGTTTGAAATTTTCATTTCCATTTTTTTGCTTTATTGCTTACCTGTAGACATGTTTTATGATTTACTAATGTTATTGTATTTACGAATATCATTATATACATTCCAAAGTTTTATATATTGCCAGTCATCTTTGAAGATGTGCAATTTATTATATAATTTCAGGTATTTGTATCTGTTCTCTTTTCGTCTTTTTAGAATAATAGAATACTTCCATTACCACGAACGAAGGACAGCGTGAATTTTTCATTACTTCAATCGAGTCCGGCTAACAGTCAAAGTTCCTTGAGTATTCCGAAAATAGACAACGTCGTCGACTGGGATACAGTTCGTCGAAAATATCGCATGCAGTTTTGCGGCGAAATCGAGAAACCGTCCGATGGAGTGGCAAGGCTTGCTAAAATGGCTTAAACAATAATATCTATGCAACATATATGTGCAATTTTCAATAGACGTCGTTTTTTTTATTACGGTCCTATTTTATATCGTAAAATTTGTGTAATTATAGCGTATTTGTGCAATAGGTATACATATATCATATAAATAGAATACTTTCTATACTCTTTTGTACATTTCTCTGCGATATTGCTATAATTGTAATAAAATGCATACATATACATATACGCGTCGTAAGTAAACATGCAAAGTTACATTATCACTAAAACATTTCCGCCACCTTATCGTTTTATATCTCGCCTTTTCCAAACGGCGGTTCTGCGTTGGTTTCCAGATAATAAGTGCCCCGAGCGTCAGTGCTGATAAATTCACCCATCACAGCGGTATTATTGCTACATTTACGAAGCCCGAAGTCTATCCAATTGGCGCATTGTACAGCGGGAAAGCCGTCAGCGTGTACGATAGACTCGGCGAAAAATTGGTGCGATCTACCATGACTACAGTATTCTAAAAAAAAAAAAAAAAATGCAAATTGGATCAGTTCTGTGTCACATATTACAATGCTTAAGTATAAAGCTGCAAATATGTTGCATCGTACGGGATGAAATTACTGGACATCCGGGTTGTCGGAACGTTCCGCCGTTCGGATAAAAATCCGCGTGGCCGATTGGTCTGAGGATGCCCAGACTACCGGCACAAGTGTGTATGACATCGACGAAATTGGCGTCTTTAGAATCCAGCCGCTCCTCCGCATCTTTCAGGTAAGGCGTCTCGAAAGCTGGTCCAGCCGGATCAAGTCCGGTGATTCGACCGAGCTTCCCCGGCACATAATTACCAATATATCCGGCTACGTGGGCGCCTAAACTATGGCCCAGTATATGGATATCATCGTAAGAAACTTGAGTCTCCGATACGAGAAATTCTATAAACGCAGCCACGTATTCCCCTACCTGCAAACACAAATCTTGTACGTATGTAATTTCTTATAAAAGGTAAATATATTATGAATTCAGGGAATCTTCATAACTCTTTGCGATATCAATTTTCATTTTAATATATTTATGAATTAATTATGAATTATGAATTAATTTACCATTGGCGTTTATAATTTGTACATTACGCGTTAAAAAAAAATGGTCTCTATTGCAGCACGATTAGCGTGATTCATTCTGTATTGATATAAATTTTGCGATTATATATATGTACGCAATATCTTTAAAACTAATAATTTCGAAAATTAGAGCTTCTTTTTGTCGATCTGTTAATTATTTTTTTTTTTTATATGCAAAATTATCGTGTTTACCTGGGGAATAAGTCTGACGGATGTTAGATATTCTTTGGTTGAACCAGCGGACCAATTCACGCAGATTACATTGTAATCTCCAACGCTAAGATAATTTCGTCGAACATTATGTAGCCAGAAAGTATTTCCGTTTTCTATCCATCCGTGAACGATGATCTTGGTTGGCCATGTAGAATTAAACGGTGAAGCTTTCAGTTGTGCAGAATCACCCACTCGTAGAAAAACAGATTGCTCTTTATTATCCTTGGTGTAAAGCTCATAATTTATATCTTCCGCTTTCAAATCTGAATCAATGATATTGCCGATCACCGCGTGATCATTTGAAATGACTGATGTCGGGTTCAGAAAGATCTCCAGGAGACCATCTTCGGGATGGAAGTCTTGAAAGTTTTGAATCGATGGCCGATGACCCGATAAATCAGCTGTATTAATAGATACATCTAAAAACACCAATGAAAAATGATGAAAATATGGACGGCACTCTCACCTCTATTTGTAACAGAATCATTGTATGAAAATACAATCGAAAGATTACAAAATTGAGAAACCAGATATAAAAAAAAATCAGATTACTTAGGAGCAAAGTTATGAAGAACGTTGCAATAAGAAACATTGTACTATTTTTTGACATTATTGCGTCGCGAAGTTTTTCTTATATACCTCGATGTTACATCAGCGGAAATCTTTTTATATCGCTCGATCCATTACATCTTATTACCAACGCTGAACAAGAAATACATAACGAGGATTGCTCCACGAACTTCCGGCGTTTGTTTACTCTGCTTAAGTGTATCGAAATATAGTGTATATCACACATAGAGATTGATATAGTTCCATGTACTATCTTACGTTTTAGCATCGGTCAAATATAAACAATTATATTTTTGCAAAAATACTTTATTAATAATCATAAAAAAAATGCAAAGTACAAAAATATTATCGCTAATAATTTTATCAGATTTTAACGCTGAGTTATGATATATTTCAATGCTACAGAGTTGTCATTCAATTTTCTTTGATGACATAAAACTCCCATCCTATGGCACATGTCATATTAAAATCTCTAAAATGATGCAAGTGTAACATTGCATGTGTAATGTTTAAATTTTCATGTTTTATAAAAAATAATATTTAATACAAAATCTTAAATCTATTTTTGTCTGTGGAGAAACTTAATTATTATATTATTCTATTGGCATAGAGAACATGTAGAATAATATAAGATTATCAAAATTATAAACTTAAAAGATAGAAAACTAATATTTAATTTTTGGAGATATATATTAATATGACTGCATATTAAAATTGCAACATTATTAAGGGTATAAAACGTTGAATTTTCATAAGGAAAGTACTAGAAATCGTTTTCTTATAAAGAGCCAACAGACTTGTTTATCTCGCATGAATTATCCTATAAATCTTCCCGGTAACTCATAAAAAAACTTGAACATTGCCAGATGTTGACTAAATAGTCAAGTAAAGCTCAAACTCGCTCAAAAAATTTTATAATAGTAATATTATTATTATTAATAGTATTATTATAACATATATCCAACATGATATTGAGAATTCCACGATGTTGCAATTTTAATAAACAAGAACTTAATCTTATGTTTTACTCTTTTGAAGATACACAGTTTCTCTGCCATATCTTGAACATGTAACATAATTCAATCCTGCTATAGCAGCTTCTTCACGTACAATTTGATGCTCTTCTTCTGTGAGACCTTCAGGAAGAGAGTGTCTTGTTACATCATTATTGATAACGCTTTCACATAATTCACGGATGATTTTTCGGAATTCATTAACTTTTATTTGTTTATCTGTTTGTTCTTCTCCAGACTTGAAGCAATTTTTCCACAAGCGTTTCTCGATTTCCAGATATTCACGCTGTTTCTTATTCGTCTATTTGCAAAGAAGATATTAATATATCTTATTTTAATATATTAGAAGAAACATTTTTTGAAAAATCTTCAACTTACTAGCTGAATTGCTTTATTAATATCTGCATTATCCGGCTGCAATGCATGAGCTTTTTGGAACTTCTTCATTGCATCAGTATATTCTCCAAGTTTGTACAAAGCTTTTCCAAAACTGGAAAAAAAATAATTTTAATCCTGATTTTAATTTAATACATGATTAATCTATAAATATTGCATCAATTAACATATTCACATACTGGTAATAACTTTTAGCTGTTGGTATTGGCACTCGCCTACAGACAATGCAGGTATTACGTGGTGACTCAATTTTGTTATAACATACTCCAAGATTAGTATAAGCCTTTGAAAGCAATTTATTCATTTCTTTTTCTTCCGAACTATCTATCAATTGCACATTTTCTAAGCAATCAACAACTTTTCTATATCTACAAAAAGATATATTATACAGGTATAACCGTATTATAATCGCAGAAAAATTTCATAATATAATATTATTATAAAATAATATAATTATTTACTGTCTTATTGCTCGTTTAATATTAAACTTTGCGACACAATCCTTAGCAGCCACAAGCATGTGTAACACAGGTTCTTCCACATGCTTAAACGACTGCTTCTCTTCTATTTTAAGATTTTGATAAGTATCTGCAGAGCCATCATCAAGGTAATCAATTAAATGGACAACAAATACCACTTCCTCATTTGGTGGGATACGTGGCGGACAGCCAATAGCTTTATAAGCAAGATCAGGATGTATCAAAAATACTGCTATTTCATGCTTTTGCATAGTACATATGCCGATCTCTAAACCAGGTATAACATAGGCTTGGCCTAAACGCAACGTTCTTGGCTTTCCAGAAGAATAAGTTGAATCAAAAGGTTCATCTCTGTCTTCAAAATATCCGATATAATGAATGGTAATTTGAGCATTAGCAGGTACAACCTCCCCAACACCCTTCTGCTTCACAAATTTCATAACCTAATATAACATAAATTCATAATTAAAATTATGTTTACAATTTTAAGTAAAACTTGCGAAGATGTAAACCTATCACAAGTTTTACCCAATTTTATCTAATTTTATTGATATATTCATCTCAATAGATCCAAAATATTACATCATCTTTATTATATGAAAAAGAAAAAAAAATTTGTAATATAAAATCTGATTTACTTTTTGATCTGAGGTTATACTTGTCATCTTCGTTTTTAACTTTGCAAAGCTCATACCACAAAGGGATACAGTTCCTTTCTCATCATCTCTGTCATCGTCATCTTCAAAACCATTCATGTTTAACATATTTAACATTTCCTCGTTGCTGAATTGTACAAATGGAGAATATGAAAAATCTTCATCATCATTCTCAAGATACTCCTCTCCTATTTCAAAGGTAACTCCATCTTCAGCTATCAAATCTCTGGAAAAATGATATAATGCAAATATATTAATAATATAACCTCGCATATGAGGACCATGTAAATTCATTGTAAATTGGAATTCTAATGTACTCGAGTCTGAATCCATTCATCGCAGGATCCGCTATATATTTTGCCATTTTAATAAGTTAAGCAGTTCTTCTGGATCACAAAGAAATATCCTTTTTATCTTGTATTTTTCAGTTCACTTTGGAGACACGACGCGTCCGGCTCGAAAACGTCTAAACCGGAAGTGAAGAAGAAAAATTGTCTCAAATTGTACGACAGAGGTCTCCAGCCTCTATATATGAATTAAATATATGAATGATTTCTCAATGATTAATGGACGTAGTATACTACGTATATACTACGTCCACGTGATTGACAATCCACATCGGAACAGGCTTAAAGATGCATTTCGCGCGAATGCATTGCATATACTATACACAGAAACATTGTATACACATTGTATATACATTGTATATACTACCGTACAAACTGTATAGTATAACTGATGAAACTGTATTACACACTGTGAGAGAGATTATTATTCATGGCTAAACTCTCTTGCTCCAAATTTGATTGTCTTTCAATACCACAAACACAGTACACATACACTCAGAATATAAAGGGATTGAAAAAAAAAATATTTGATATATACACAGCATATGTTTTTACTTTCAAATAATAATAAAAATTTATGTACATTACATTATAGTGGTGTTCTGCATAAATTTTAGAATTATTATAACTATAAGCATAATATCATCTATACTACTAATGTAAAACGTTTTTGAGCGTGTCATATATGCTATCAAAACATTTTTATCATAATTAATGATTATTTTATTGTTAATTGGTATACATGTAAATAATTTTAATAGAATGATCGCACTCTAGAGTATTCTAGATTATCACGTAAACGTCAAATAAATAGAGATATGATTACTTAAATAATCTCTTTTTTTTTTTAATTGTTCATGATATACTATTTTCGCCATCTGAATTTCTAATCAATGTCGGAGAATTATTATCGATTAGCGAGCAGAACAGATATGTAACCAGCTGACGTCTTGATTAACTGAAAACGTGACATATGAATATGTATATACGTATAGTGATAACAATGATAAATAATATTATAAATCAAAAGAAAGAGAAAACAAAAAGAATGATCCTCGCTGTATAAGAGTCGCGTTTATGTGGGCACTTAAATGAATTACAAATGTCTTACGTTGCAAAACAGGGACATTGTCATGGGAAATATTTTGCCAGCAGTAATGAGAAGAGGTCTTTCAGAACGAATCATTATCAGCAACAGGTTTCTGGCTTCATTTGGCTTTAGCAAATACCATGTATAATTGTACGCCGCATAATACACTCCTTCGGCCTGTAAATGTTATCGTATTAACGAAATCTGTCACAGGAGACACATTATCATATTTTTCGTATTAAAATTTTCTTGATTGCAATAATCGAAAAAAACAATCTGTAATTCTGTAATACTATTATATATATATTGATATACTAATTAACAATATTTGTATTAACAATACGTACTTACTTTGGCTATAAGAATCTCTCCGACCACACAGTATACGCACATGTGAACGAATGTATTAATTAGAATCGAAACGAGCCAACATATTCGCATAAAGGTAACATCGCCGCCAACCCCATCAATGATCTATAGGCATATGCATTAATATGTGCACGTGTGATTTTTTGCGCAATTTCTCGACGTTTTTGTTTGTCGAATTTATTTTAATAATCTAATTTTTTTTTTTCAGAAATGTATTATTTACACGGAGAATTGAGAGGGGCGTCACGATCAAGTCTTTTCATGTCGTCTTCGTTTTCGTTGCAACAAAAAATTGTGGCGATGGATATTTTATACTACCTGAGATTACAGTGTTCAAAAGGATAGCTCTTCTCCCTTTCGGCAACTTACGGTAACTAACAGAAATCCTTGAACGCAAAATAACATAGCGAAATACACTAACAATGCCAGGAGCATCAAGTTGAACGTGTTGTCGATGACATCAACGGACCTACGATATAAGATATCACATACTGTAACATCGAATAATTTTAGTGCAATGAAAGAAATGTCTCGAAGGCAAATTTCCGAGATAAGTGTAATATGTTAGTGTACAAAAACGGCTGCAAACGATGCATTCATTCGACATAATACACCAACGCGATACAAAAGTATCGTATTGTATAGACGAGAATATCGATCTCTTGATGTACAATTTTCGAAACATATGAAATTATCATATGTGAGTATTATATAAAAATGCGATATATTTAAATTTAAGTTGAGTGTTTGACAAACAACGATATCGTCTGGAGCCGTATCGTTTAATGCAAAAATGCACATAATATATATAATTTGTTTGTCACAAGTTTATACATTTATTGCGGCTATAATTATATAAATAATATGCATATAATTAAATATCATTCGAGTATCCTGAATGAATATGTTCGAGTTTTTTAAATCATATCAGCACAATATTTAAGTTTTTACATCTAAATATATAAATCACAGAATTAAAAAAAACCGAGAGAATTTAAAACAACCTAATGAGACGTAGGTGATCCTCAATATTGAAGGATAACCCGGTGCTGAAGTTTTTAAAGTTGTTCAAATTGAGCAATCGCACTTTGAGAATATCCAGTTGAGCGCAGATATGAAATACAAGCAGACCCAAAAAATTATCGATGCCCGTGTAAGAAATCGCGGCCATTATGATCGATGTAGCTTGAGTGACGAACGCGATTTCGTAATATGGACTCTCCGACATGTCTCGCAAGTAATATGTTTGGAATAGCATCGGTTTTGCACCATCTGTGAGATTCGTCAGATATCTCGTCGAGTATCCAAAGAGAGGAGGAATGATGAGAATGATAGCTGCAAAACTCATCATGATACATCCGAACATAACGATCACTTTGGCAATTTTCGCTTGCTTTATCATGGCATCTCGTTCTTGCACTGTCTTCGTCTTGATCCAATCCTCCACGACCATGTTTATGATCGGTACAAGATCTTCGGAGAAGAAATTTTAAAATTTACGGATGAAATTGCAATGCTCTTGAGAAATGGATAAAGTAAAAATATCGATAAAATATACAGTAATATTTATGCAGACTTACCTTCTTTGTGGAACCACAAAATGACAAGTTTCATGACAGACACCGTAAAGGGTAGAGCAATTTGCAAATTGTCTGCCATTGCCAGAATGTCACCCCAGACCCTCAACAACGCTAACATTCCGGGTATAACCGCTGTGATAAACATCGTGATAAAGATAATGAAAGCGCGTAGATTTGCCAAAAATTTTTGTCGACGATTTAACTTATCGTCCGGCCAGAGACCAAGGATCTTCAGAGAAATCCGATTTACTCCGATCGCCCATTCTAAGTCTACGTGAATTCCATTTTATTTCCTCATTAAATCGCACGTTATTTGTAACAATTTTTTCTTTTTTGGAATAATTAATTGCCCGAATAACTAATGATAATTTAAAACAAAAGAATTCGTGAAATTTCACGGTAAACTTTCCCATATAGACGGTAATAAGACGTATCGTAATCAGCGCAATTGTTTTTAATACTTAATCTTTAAACGTAATATTTTGTCCATCCTACTATTGATATTGCCGAGAACACATTTCAGATCATCCGCTACAATTCACCATGAAATCTCACCAATTTTTTATAACAACGACGTATAAAAATATTATACAGATCCACGTCAATCTCGAATATCTCAAACGGTTTACATAAAATGCACCCTTGCCTTATTATGAGTTACGATACAGAATTTTCAGAGCTTACTGATAAGAATGAAAATATAAAGACCTGCGTATGCCAATTCCTTAGAATCGTCCATGTCCGAGGCTAAACGGAGACTGACATTTTTTTATGAATTTAGCATTTATCCCTCACCTCTCAGGACACAGCAATTACGCATGCTCACGGCAAAAGTTCTGAAGCCCACGTGCCGTGGTGCAAAGTACGGGCATGCATAAATATTTCAAATACCAATGTTCGCCAATGTCTTTTTTACGCTTGTCTTTTTACGCGTAGTTTCTCGTTCGCGAGGAATCGAATTCGTACAGCCCTCCTACAGCATCGCTAAATAGTCCATAAATATCTAAATAGGTGCAACGGCCTCCAATTTTCCCGACGTTTATTACTAATTTATCCTCCCATGTCTTTTCTCGCTGAACTTGCTCTTTTTTTTTTGACAATTTGAATTTTCTGAAACTTAACTGGCGCGTCTCTCCTTTGTTGAGAGAACTTTAAAAATACAAAAAATTAATATCGACATCGCGAAGTTTTACAAGCGATGCGTTTGAGTGACATAGAGTTTATATCACCAAAAGATAGCAACACGAAATGCACTAATGTGAGATCATTATAAGGAGCAATAAAGTAGGATAAATATACGTGCAGAAGAAGACGTGTCGCATTTAACATATTTCACTTATAATGAAAGATAAAGAGATAATTATATGTCTACATCAAAATACAAATCGTTAATGTGTGTGAGAGATAATGTTCATTAACAGTATTGTTTGAAGTAGTGCGATTGATATGCTATGTAAGTAATAAAAGATAATAATTTCAATAACAATTGTACATTTATGTGTACAATTTATTATTCTAGCATATGTATGTATATACAGATTAAACGTTAATTTGAAACATTTTAAACGTATGTCTCTACAATTTGTCAAGATTCTAAATCAATTAAATAGCTTGAATGATAAGACGATATATGAGGCAGTTTTGATAAAGTTTAAAATACTCTCAATATGAAATGATAATTTTTTATTGCAACTGATTATACACATATGAGAATTTCTTTTGTTCGAATTAGCGATACCACTTTGTTACGTGAAGATACGAATTAATAAATTTGACGCATTAATTAAACGCTGTTTACGGTGTATTCTTATTGTTTTATAGAAAGATTCTATCGAAGATTGTTCAAGTCAATGTCCAAGTATCATCGATTAGCGAGCAATACGGATATATAACCAGCTGACGTCTTGATTAACTGGAAGCAAAATATAAGAGACTTATGATACAAATAAATGTTTACAAGATATTTATATAAAATATATTTTTTTTTAAATATTTAAAAATTATGCGGATATTTAAGGATAACAGGCTATCTTACGCTACAAAACATGGATAATGTCATTGGAAATATTTTTCCGGCGGTAATATAGAGAGGCCTTTCAGCGCGAATCATTATCATCATCAGGCTTCTGGCCTCATTCGGTTTCAGTGTATACCATGCATAATCATATGCCGCATAAAATATGCCATCACACTGCATACACATTATTGTTATTTAAATAAGTGTATATTAAGATCTCTCTCATATATGGCAAAGATAAAATTCACTATCATCATTATGCGTTAACTGCTGATCTAAAACGCCGTAGTAGACTAAAGTGCTAATATTGTTTAATTAAGAAATAATCATGGATGTAGAGATATAGGTATTACAATGGATAAAAGATCAAACGAAAAAAATCTTTCTCATAGTTAGAAAATAATACTTACTTTATCAATGAGAATGTCACCGACCACGCAATAAACGCACATGTGAACGAACGTATTAATGAGTACTGATACGAGCCAACATATTCGTATGAAGGAGACGTTGCCACCCTCATCAATCATCTATATACGTTAACACAATGTTTGCACGCGTAATTACATTTGCCTTTTCATGTGCATAAAATTACTTTTTTTTTTAACTTTTAAATTTAAAGTTATAAATTGATAAACTAGCATTTTTCAAAAATAAGATATCACTTATGCAAGGAAGTAGAGAGTGAAAGAGAGTTTTGTAGCTTGGTGATAAATATTTATTACATGTACTGTGCGAAATATTGTGCGGTAATAGATATTTTAATCTTTGATTTTATTTATCAAAATAATAAGTCTCCTCCTTTCTCTCTCTTGTAACTTACGCTAATAATCAGAAAGCCTTGAAGACAAAACAATATACCGAAATACACTAACAATGCCAGGAGCATTAAATTGAACGTTTTGTCAATGACATCGACGGACCTATGGAGTATAGCATTCCGTAAAGGGTCAGCCGCTTGTGATTTTAATCATACAATAGATTTTTCATATAACTTTTGTGCCTCTGACCAGATCAGGATGCATCCTAATGCGGATGTATATATTATCAAGGCTTTAATTTCATTGTAAATTTTTTTCTCAATTGTATGCGCTTTCAATAAGATATTGTCCAGAAAGAATTATCGTAATTTTCGTCTTATGTTTTTCGAAATCAGAATACATGACACAAATAAATTGATAAATTGGCTAACGTCAGATTAGCGTTGGATCTGAATAATTCGATTTTTTTTGTCCGTTACATAATAATCAGAAAAGAGACGATGAAGAGCTCTTTAAACCGGGAGATTAATTAACAATCCGACCTGCGTCGGTGGCAATAGTGAGTAGATAAGGAAATTCAATTTGCAACCTGATGAGACGTATGTGATTCTGTACATTCATGGACAATCCAACATTGAAGTCTTTGAATCCGTGCAAATTGAGCAATCGCCCTTTGAGGATCTCCATTTGGGCGCAGATATGAAAGACGAGCAGTCCCAGAAAATTGTCGATACCCGTGTAAGTAAAAGCGCCCAGGATGATGGCCATGGCTTGAGCGACGAACGCGATCTCGAAATTCGGGCTCACCGACACGTCGCAGAAATAATACGTTTGCAGTAACAAAGGCTTCCCCGGGTCCGTTATGTTCGTCAGATATCTCATGGAGTAACCGAAGCACGGCGGGACGATGAGAATAAATATCGCTAAGACCATCATGATGCATCCGAATATAATGAGCCTTCTTGCAATTCTCGCCTTTCTTATCATGGTGTCACGTTCCTCCTCCGTCTTCGTTTGAATCCAATCCGCCACGACCATTGTTACGACTGATTCGAGATCTTGAAAGGGGTCATAATGGAGAGCTCGTACGAGTTAGATTGTTATTGCTATGATTCGGCGAATTAATGAGAGATAAATAATTTTATTCGATAAACGATGATGTCTGCGATATTAGCGGTATAACGGGAATGGCAGAAAAGGATAAGGAGATCGATAGTTCTTTTATCTGCACACGACCTATATTGGTCACATATTTTCATTAAAAATGCCGCGAAATTATTACGGGGAAATAAATGACAAAATAATGAACCATATTTTAAAGTAAAAGTGGAAATAAAAAAGTTATTTAAATTTCTTTGAGAAAAGAGGAAGAGAGGAAGAGTTTAAACATATTAGCTGTTTCAATATTTGCAATAAGCATTAATTTCTACCTTCTTTACGAAGCCACATGATGATTATTTTTACGGCACAAACTGAGAAGGGTAGAGTGATTTGCAAATTGTCTATTATTGCCACCATGTCGCCCCAAACTCTCATCAACGAGAATATCGAAGGCATAATTTGCACGAGAATCAACGTAATGAAAATGATGAAAGAGCGCAGATTTGCCCAGAGCCTCTGTCGACGGTTTAATTTCTCGTCAGGCCACAAACCGGTCATCTCCAGAGTAAAACGATTTATTCCAATGGCCCATTCTAAATCTATATAATTACCGCAAAAATTATATCTCTAATAAATATTTATATAAATGTAACTCTCTTATTTCAGATTGTGATATTAAATTTCTCTGTATAAAATAACGAAGCGCAATACAAGTAGAATAGCAAACATGCATAAATCTATGATCTTATTTGTTCACTATACAGAATATTTTGCTATTTGCATCGATTCGTATCAGAACGCGTATAATTTCTCGAGTATGTATAGTTAATAATTGAAAGAGAAAACACTTTTTAAAGAAACATCCTTCTTTTATAATTTATAATACATATCACAAATTTATGACATATTTGCGAAGCAAAATATATAATATTTCTTATTAAAAAATATCGACGAAAACAATTAATCACACCTGCATATTCATAATATTTAGAGTCGTCCATGTCCGATAGTAGATGAAGACTGGCATATTATTTCTCTTTTTCATCTAATCGCCTATACTCTTCAAAAAAGATAGTAATTGCAAGCTCACGACAAAACTTTTGTAAGCAATAAGCTAAGATGCAAAGTATAGGATCTCATAAATATTCGAGAGATATATTGCAATACAATTGGTCTATTCTTTTTATTCTAGCACGAATCTAACTATTAGAAGTCTTCGATCAAGTAAATGAATTCACATGCAGTCCTTTTTTATTCACATATGTTTTTCTCTCTTTCTCTAACAGCAAGTTTATAAATTTCTAAATGAGTCAAATGTTCTTTCGTGTTTTGCCTTTTATTATTAATTTATTCTCTTTTCTGCATTTTGTCCAAGTTCGTCTTTTTTCAGTCTGTCTTTTTTCTTGAATTTTACGAACCTAATCATTAAGGGAACAATATAATAGTGCAAAAAATGAACGCCTCGACTACCGTCACGACAAAGTTTTACGAACGGTGCATTGGTAATAATGCATTGTTATAGCAACGTGAAAAAAACAATGAATAATAAGACGAGGTGCAGAGGTATTACGAAGATTGAATAAAAAACAGGCATTTCAGTATATTGTAATGCGGATAGTGTTTTGCGATGAAATGTGCAATTGATGTATTATAGTGAAATCAACACGTCATTTAACATCAAAAATGAGTATTGAGTTTTTGAAAGGAGAAGGAGGAATGAAAAAATAATTGAAAGGAATATATAAAACGAATCGATCTAAATATACATAAAACAGACTAATAGATAGACATTTTTAAAAATATATGCGAGAAAGTTGTATGAAGCACACAATGTTTTTTTAATAATAAGACTACGCAAAATACAAATGGAATATTATCGAAAAGGTAAATTGTTTATTCATAATACTCATGAATGAATACATTGGAAATAAGACGTTAAATGATTAATTTAAGTTATTTTTTTTAAAATCTTTATTCTTGTTTGCGATGGTGATACGGAAATCATATGATGTTTAAGTAACAAAACGCTTATCCATGTAAAAATTACTTGGCTGAAACTCAGCGTATCTTGTCTCTTGATAGCTCAGCTTGGAAGAAATCATAAAAGATTCAGCTAGAAAACACACATAGAAAAGCAAAGCACTATTTAGAATGCTATCTTCAATCTGCTTTAAAGGTACATCAAAACACGTTATTTGCGTTATTTAAATAGCATAAGTTGTAGTACAAAATGTTAAATATTTCGAGACGATAATAAAGCTGGCACGCGAAATTTTGATGATAGTTTTTACAATAAGTATAATGTGCTGTTATTAACAAGTTGTTCTATCAAAAACTACTGATATGAATAAATTTATTAAATTTTAATTTGTTGTTGATTCGATCGAATCGAATTCTAAAAAAAGGCATATTAAATCGAATCGAATTTATTGTTGCCTCTTTCCGCGATTGGTTGTCTCGATTGGTCTCGTGAGCGTTGTGCGTTATTCGTAGCATCGAGTGGCTGTCATTGTGAGGTGTTGTGTTAGATTTCTCGGAAGAGAAATATATTTAAGTATATATTACTTTAGAGAAAAGTGCTGCTGTAATAGATTTTGTTTTCAAGTAAGTATAATCAAGAGACACGGTAGTGTAATCTTTATCCTCGAGATAGATAGAATAGCCTTGCATAATTTTAATTCTATTGCATTAAATTTATGTTCCCATGGCATAATCTGTCTCTTCGAGGTAGACAGAATAGCCTTGCATAATTTTAATTCTAATGCATTAAAAGTAATCTTTTAATTCCAATTAATTCTCACTGAGAATTATGTCAGCGAGACAGAATCTATCAGTTCCCATTAATTCTCATTGAGAATTATGTCAGCGAGACAGAATCTCTATTAATTCACATTGAAATTATGTCAGGGAGATTCTGTCTCCCTGAGACAGAAGAGATTCTCTTTTAATATGATCAGTTTCTTTAGATATTCTGTCGCATCACTCTTCTCTTTTAACAATTCTACAAAAATGACTCATGAATAATCATCAATTATTGTTAATATTGTTGTCAGAGGTGATATATAAAATATACAATAAATTTCACTTCTGATGTAGGCAGATTAATATACGAAAAGATTCTCAAATGTAGGGCGTATAGGATGGAAATATTTGTCAGGAGAAATAGATATAATCGATGTCTGGATGGCCAATTATATATATCGAGATGTAGGCTTAATAAAGAGTGTGATATCTTCTAATAAATTGAAGCCGATATATAAATAAAATAAGTATATAATTGCCCACAATATATATTTTTTAAATCCATATTGCCATAGTTCCATTATTCCATTTGTCTCCCTGCAATCCAATCTGGAATGATTCTTTCTGCACATTTTTCCTTTTATGCTTGATTCACATTGTTTTTTCTCTTTAGTAGATTCCTTCATCCCTACGACAAGATCTTCTTTATTCATATATCTTCGATAATCTTCTTACCTGCATGTCCCAATCTTCTGTGCCAAATGTCCTGCGATGTTGCTGCAGTCTTATTATTTTTCATCAACGATTTTACATAGTAAGCATTTCCTTCTCGTTCAGCTCTCATTATAATCTCTTCTCGATTATTATATACTAGAACAACACAAGCGCGCGCTACACGCGCGCTCTTATTTCTAGACGTTGTCCAATTTTCAATAAATTATTCTCTAAAAAAAAACATGTTATGTCAATACTCGAAAGTCTCAAAGTGTATTGTTGTCGCTTTTCCACGGCTATGATTGGTTTTTATTTGGTCAATTTATTAATTCTACTGTTATTAAAATTGTATTTTAATTATAATCATATACTTTATGTCCCATTTTCGTTATTTATTCCGTTACCACTTAATTAAATAATTTATTACACTTTGATTACCCGACTACATATATTTACGAACTGTTATTAATCGGTACATCTTACCACGCTCCATTATGATTTATTTTGATTTCACAATCCGTCAGTATTCTTTTGTACACCATGCTGTGAACATCATGTCGGAGATGATCCTAAGAAAGGACCACAACTTTCAATATTATTTAAAGAAAATTACCAGAGAAGTCTTAGCGCTTTAGACCTTGCGCCCGGCTCTCACTTGCCTATTCCACATCTCCTGATATGTAAGTATAACAGAGCCTTTATTTTAATTTACTATATATCATATATTTTAATTATAAATGTAGTAAAATTATAATTTATATAAAATTGTATTTTAATAGTATTTTTGCAATGCCTGTCGCGAAAGTTCGATTTTCGATAGCTGTTTAGCGTGCGGAAAATGGCTTATTTCTCAACGATTCAATGTATGACTTACTTTATCACACTAGTGCGAGAAAAGCACCTTTATGATTTACTTTACCGCACTAGTGTGTAAAAAATCTTCTTTCTGAATGGTTGATAGTTTGTTTTACCATTTCTCGACTGACATAACAAACTTGAACGTAGCGAAATTTACGCGAGACAAAACGTCAGTTCGTTATAACCTTTATTCAAGAAGGATAATCTCAAATTGAACTTTTACGACAGGCATTACAAAAAATATTGTATGTGGCATGTGCGGAAAACAACGAATACGTCGCGCGTGGAGTTGCCGCATTCGCCTCAGCTTATGATGCATTCTCACCAGTACTCGTGTGATTACAGCACTCGCCTTCGGCTCGTGCTGCAAATCACACTCGTACTGGTGCGAATGCATCATAAGCCTTCGGCTCATGTGGCAACTTCACGTGCGACGTAATTCGTTGTTTTCCATACTTGCCACATAAGATACTATTAAAATTTATAAACTATAAGAAATATTCTTCAGTTGTTAATTACATTTTCTTCACGTTATATTTTATTTTGAAAATAAAAATTACATATGTGTATTATAATTTACATATTAGGTCGAAGTCTTAATGTTGTGACACACATTATAAAATTATTCGAATTATTGGATATTTGAATAAATCGTATATATTTATTTGATACTGATAAAATCGTAAATTTATTAATTCTACAGTTATTAAAATTATATTTTAATTATAATCATATACTTTATGTCTCATTTTCGTTATTTATTCCGTTACGATCTAATTAAATAATTTATTTCACTTTGATTACCCGACTACATATATTAATGATCTGTTATTCATCGGCTCATCTTACCTCGCTCCTTTATTATTTATTTTGATTTCACAATCCGTCAGTATTCTTTTTTACACTATTCAGTAAACATCATGTCGAAGATGGTCCTAAGATAGGACCATAATTTTCAAATTTAAATGAAGAAAATTATCAGCGAATTCTTAGCGCTTTAGACCTTGCGTCCGGCTCTCACTTGCCTATTCTACAACTCCTGATATGTAAGTATAACAGAGTCATTATTTTAATTAACTATATATTATATATTTTAATTATAAATGTAGTAAAATTATAATTTATATAAAACTGCATTTTATTTGTATTTATAATTTATAAATTATAAGAAATATTCTTCTGTTATTCATTACATTTTCTTCACGTTATATTTTAATTTGAAAATTAAAAATTATATATGTGTATTATAAGTTACATATTAAGTCGAAATTTTAATGCTGTCACACACATTATTAAATTATCCGCATTATTGGATATTTGAATTAATCGTATATATTTATTTGATACTGATAAAATCGTCAATTTATAAATTTTACTATTATTAAAATTGTATTTTAATTATAATCATGTACTTTATGTCCAATTTTCGTTATTTATTCCGTTACGGTCGAATTAAATAATTCGTTTCACTTTGATTACCCGACTACATATATTTATCTGTTATTCATTGGCACATCTCATATGGCTCTTTATCCCGATTGTTTCAAGAATTACGCGTATATATCGAGTGTATACGGTGATTGTCGATTTATTTGTTCGCGTTTCTCGCGAATTTTAAATCGCGATTTATCTTGATTCGTGATTTAATTGTTGATTAACATCGAAGCTTCGTTTATCTGTTCTCGTATATTTTCTTTGTAATCCTACGCAAAAGTCTACGCCAGTCCAAAAAGTTTTTCCTACAATTGAAACTTCAACGTCAAACATTTAATAAAAGAATTATATAAATGCGTAAATATAGAATATTATATATATATATCATCAATCATTTAATAAATAATTAATCTAAACTATGAAATGCTTGTAAAATTTAATATTTCATATGTATACATATGAATCATAGTATATATATACATATATATATATATATATATGTATATATACTATATATATATATAGTATATATATATAGTATATATATATATATATATAATAATAATTAAATATATTATTACTATATATATATATAGTAATAAATATATATATATATATATAGTATATATATATACTATATATATACACAATATATATATATATATATATATAATCGTAGTATATATGTATCATAGTGCGTATATAGTATATATATATATATATATATATATATACACATAGTATATATGTATCATATTGCGTAAAATATTTCGGCATCGAATTATAAATAATATATGGTATGTGGCCTTGACGTAGTCTAGCGCACTATTGTTGATATGCTTCGATTTGTTATCAGTAGCGCGTTGACACCCGAACAGTAAAGTAGTGGTGCGAAACGCTCCGACATATTTCTGTTCTAAACGAAATCGCGATCAATGTCGGCAAATTTTTTTGCTTTTATAATGTGATTACACATTAATTAACTGTTCTAAATAACAAAGAAAAGTCATTTCGGAAAATTACGGTAATACACGGGAGTGCGGGAGTGCCGTTAAAAGTATCGCGCGTACAAGTGCGGGATTGCCTTTTAAAGCGAGTGTCGCATGTTTTAATCAATGGACTTTAACAACCCTGCAAATCTGAGAAAAGGAGGAGGCCAGAGAGAGGCATCGGGCACCGGCGGAGCAGCCCTAAGGTGAGAATCGTTCTTTGTATATTAATTGTATATTAATTTGTATATTATAAGTCGCGTATATACACGCATTAATTCGGTTAATTTTTTTGAACGATTAAAACAAAAGAGACTCAGAGATAAAGAGAAACTTATATATAAATCTTATAAAAATTTTCTTTTTATTTACAAATTGTTGTTTTAGAATTTACAAAATTAAGTATTCTATATATTAAAGAGAATTTATAAAATTATTCCATATTTAGATATTTTTTTATTATTGTATGCATCGAATATAAAATTCGGCGAGTACGATAAAATCAATTTCTTGAAATATTAATTATTTTTAGCACTGCTATAATTTGAATTTTATATTTGTATGTTACAGACAACGTAGCTTCAATATCAACAACTCCGCTGTTGCGCATCAGTGTCGGTGAGTGACAAACTTTTTTAATTTTGAGGCAACGGATTTGTAGTAGATTGTAGATGTAGATAGTAAAATGTAGATGTAGATAGTAAATTGTAGATAGGTCCGTTGCCTTTTTTAATGGATGAGCTAGAATAAATTATGTAAAATTACTTTTGATAAATACTTTTAATATGGATCTTTTCCAAAATTAAGTTAAAACAAATTAAATAAGAAAAAATATAGAAAGCAATTTTGTCAATTAATAAATTTTATCTAATTTACTTTGTGATAAATATGCTAATTTTTAAAAATATACATGTAATGGTAAAAACTGATTCTTAAATCGCTCGTCGATGATATTCTGATTTATTATAGCTCATCCGTTTTTGTTTTAGAATTTATTTAGTAGAAACTGTTTTTGAACTTTGCTTTAGCTGATGTTAAGCCAAGTGATCAATTGATTAAATTTAAAATGTGTAATAATAATTAATATATTATTTAATAATAAATAATAATAATTACCAATGTGTAATAATAATAATAAATAAACGTTTAATTAATTTTATTTTGTTGTAAAAAATACATTTTATTATAAATTATGTATTATTATAAAAATTTTAATGAATCAATTTTGATTGGATTTACTTGGCTTTATATTAGTTAAAGTAAAGTTAGATTAAAATAGAAGACGTCCAACAAACGATTGTATAATCGCACGATCGTCAACGAGCGTAAAATGTTTACGTTCATATGCCGGCAATGTAATTAATCGGCAATAGAAGGAGTTTCTCTCCTTCCTCGATCTAAACAATGCGCGTATCTAATATGTAAATCAATAACGTAAATAAAGTCTTTGCGCTCTTTCGCCGACAACAATAAGTCGGTAATAAAAGGAGTGTTTCTTCTCTAAACGCAATCGTGAATAGTGTCGGCAAATTAATTGCTATTATGATGCGATTAATGAATAATTACCTTTTATAAATAATAAATAAAAGTCATATAGGGAAATTTCACTATTATTATGACAATTAATTAACTTTCGATAAATAACACATAACTGTATCACGATGATATGTAGATCTTTATCGAAGCGCATAATATTCCGCGCAATCACTGAATATTTCAAGTAAGATTCGAAGCAGCAGAGATAAAAATTATAAATTATTATTTTATTTCCCTAACAATACTTGAAGTTAAATACATTTGTAATATACTTTTATATATTTTACTGATCTAACTGTAATGTTTTTCGGATTGAGAATGCACAATAAAATATGAATCGCAGAATCGAGTAATTAACGTAACAAAAGGACGCGTAATATACTAATCGTTTAATTAATAATTAATAAACCTTAGATTTTATTTGCGACAATATATCGAATTTAATTTTATGTTTCAAATTAAATTCGATATATTGTCGCAAATAAAATCTAAGGTTTATTAATTAATAATTAAACTATTAGTATATTACGCGTCCTTTTGTTACGTTAATTACTCGATTCTGAGATTCATATTTTATTGTGCATTCTCAATCCGAAAAACATTACAGTTAGATCAGTAAAATATAAAAAAGTATATTACAAATGTATTTAACTTCAAGTATTGTTAGGGAAATAAAACAATAATTTATAATTTTTATTTCTGCTGCTTCGAATCTTACTTGAAATATTCAGTGATTGCGCGGAATATTATGCGCTTCGATAAAGATCTACATATCATCGTGATACAGTTATGTGTTATTTATCGAAAGTTAATTAATTGTCATAATAATAGTGAAATTTCCCTATATGACTCTTAATTATTATTTAAAAAAGGTAATTATTCATTAATCGCATCATAATAGCAATTAATTTGCCGACACTGATCGCGATTGCGTTTAGAGAAGTAACACTCCTTTTATTACCGACTTATTGTCGTCGGCGAAAAAGCGCAACGACTTTATTTACGTTATTGATTTACATATTAGATACGCGCATGGTTTAGATCGAGGAAGGAGAGAAACTCTTTCTATTGCCGATTAATTACATTGCCGGCATATGAAGGTAAACATTTTACGCTCGTTGACGATCGTGCGATTTTACAATCGTTTGTTGGACGTCTTCTATTTTAATATAACTTAGGCCTGGAAATATTTAACACACACACACATTTTATAATAAAAATTTACGTTGAATATTTTATATCGCGTATCTAATATTTTATATCGCGTATCTAATATGTAAATCATTAACGTAAATGAAGTTTTTGCGCTTTTTCGCCGACGACAATAAGTCGGTAATAAAAGGAGTGTTCCTTCTTTAAACGCAATCGCGATCAGTGTCGGCATATTAATTGCTATTATGATGCGATTAATGAATAATTACCTTTTATAAATAATAAATAAGAGTCATATAAAGAAATTACACTATTATTATGACAATTAATTAACTTTCGATAAATAACACATAACTGTATCACGATGATATGTAGATCTTTATCGAAGCTTATTCCGCGCAATCACTGAATATTTCAAGTAAGATTCGAAGCAGCAGAGATAAAAATTATAAATTATTGTCTTATTTCCCTAACAATACTTGAAGTTAAATACATTTGTAATATACATTTTTATATTTTACTGATCTAACTGTAATGTTTTTCGGATTGAGAATGCACAATAAAATATGAATCGCAGAATCGAGTAATTAACGTAACAAAAGGACGCGTAATATACTAATCGTTTAATTAATAATTAATAAACCTTAGATTTTATTTGCGACAATATATCGAATTTAATTTGAAATATGAAATTAAATTCGATATATTGTCGCAAATAAAATCTAAGGTTTATTAATTATTAATTAAACGATTAGTATATTACCCGTCCTCTGGTTACGTTAGTTACTCGATTCTGCGATTCATATTTTATTGTGCATTCTCAATCCGAAAAACATTACAGTTAGATCAGTAAAATATAAAAAAGTATATTACAAATGTATTTAACTTCAAGTATTGTTAGGGAAATAAAACAATGATTTATAATTTTTATCTCTGCTGCTTCGAATCTTACCTGAAATATTCAGTGATTGCGCGGAATACTATGCGCTTCGATAAAGATCTACATATCATCGTGATACAGTTATGTGTTATTTATCGAAAGTTAATTAATTGTCATAATAATAGTGAAATTTCTTTATATGACTCTTATTTATTATTTATAAAAGGTAATTATTCATTAATCGCATCATAATAGCAATTAATTTGCCGACACTGATCGCGATTGCGTTTAGAGAAGAAACACTCCTTTTATTACCGACTTATTGTCGTCGGCGAAAAAGCGCAAAGACTTCATTTACTTTATTGATTTACATATTAGATACGCGATATAAAATATTAGATACGCGATATAAAATATTCAACGTAAATTTCTATTATAAAATGTGTGTGTGTGTTAAATATTTCCAGGCGACAACAATTTGTTGTCATTCGAAGGTATATGGCCTTCACGGTGTATAGTTTATTAATGTTGACATACTTCGATTTGATGTTATTCGCGCGGTGACACTCGATCAGAAAGGTAGTGACGCGAAACGTTCCGACATAATTTCTCTTTAAACGCAATGGCGATCTCGCGATTTCGCGTAATATATTTGTTTAATCAAGTAACAATCGAAGTGACGATAAATCTTTTCACGGGTACATCTTTAGTGCGGGAGTGCGGGAGTGCCGTTAAAAGTATCGCGCGTACAAGTGCGGGATTGTCTTTTAAAGCGAGTGTCGCGTGTGTTAATTAACGGACTTTAACAACCCTGTCAATCTGAGAGGAGGAGGAGGCCTAGGAGAGGCATCGGGCACCGGCGGAGCAGCTCTAGGGTGAGTATCGTTATTTGTATATTAATTATTATAAGTCGCGTATATACACGCATTAATTAGGTTCATTTTTTGAACGATTTAAACAAAAGAGACTCAGAGAGAAAGAGAAACTTATATATAAATCTTATAAAAATTTCCTTTTTATTTAAAAATTGTTCTTTTAGAATTTATAAAATTAAGTATTCTATATATTAAAGAGAATTTATAAAATTATTCCATATTTAGATATTTTTTTATTATTGTATGCATCGAATATAAAATTCGGCGAGTACAATAAAATCAATTTCTTGAAATATTAATTATTTTTAGGACTGCTATAATTTGGATTTTATATTTGTATGTTACAGACAACGTAGCTTATTCAATATCAACAACTCCGCTGTTGCGCATCAGTGTCGGTGAGTGACAAACTTTTTTAATTTGAGGCAACGGATTTGTAGTAGATTGTAGATGTAGATAGTAAAATGTAGATGTAGATAGTAAATTGTAGATAGGTCCGTTGCCTTTTATAATGGATGAGCTAGAATAAATTATGTAAAATTACTTTTGATAAATACTTTTAATATGGATCTTTTCCAAAATTAAGTTAAAACAAATTAAATAAGAAAAAATATAGAAAGCAATTTTGTCAATTAATAAATTTTATCTAATTTACTTTGTGATAAATATGCTAATTTTTAAAAATATACATGTAATGGTAATAACTGATTCTTAAATCGCTCGTCGATGATATTCTGATTTATTATAGCTCATCGTTTTTGTTTTAGAATTTATTTAGTAGAAACTGTTTTTGAACTTTGCTTTAGCTGATGTTAAGCCAAGTGATCAATTGATTAAATTTTAAAATGTGTAATAATAATTAATATATTATTTAATAATAAATAATAATAATTACCAATGTGTAATAATAATAATAAATAAACGTTTAATTAATTTTATTTTGTTGTAAAAAATACATTTTATTATAAATTATGTATTATTATAAAAATTTTAATGAATCAATTTTGATTGGATTTACTTGGCTTTATATTAGTTAAAGTAAAGTTAGATTAAAATAGAAGACGTCCAACAAACGATTGTATAATCGCACGATCGTCAACGAGCGTAAAATGTTTACGTTCATATGCCGGCAATGTAATTAATCGGCAATAGAAGGAGTTTCTCTCCTTCCTCGATCTAAACAATGCGCGTATCTAATATGTAAATCAATAACGTAAATAAAGTCTTTGCGCTCTTTCGCCGACAACAATAAGTCGGTAATAAAAGGAGTGTTTCTTCTCTAAACGCAATCGTGAATAGTGTCGGCAAATTAATTGCTATTATGATGCGATTAATGAATAATTACCTTTTATAAATAATAAATAAAAGTTATATAGGGAAATTTCACTATTATTATGACAATTAATTAACTTTCGATAAATAACACATAACTGTATCACGATGATATGTAGATCTTTATCGAAGCGCATAATATTCCGCGCAATCACTGAATATTTCAAGTAAGATTCGAAGCAGCAGAGATAAAAATTATAAATTATTATTTTATTTCCCTAACAATACTTGAAGTTAAATACATTTGTAATATACTTTTATATATTTTACTGATCTAACTGTAATGTTTTTCGGATTGAGAATGCACAATAAAATATGAATCGCAGAATCGAGTAATTAACGTAACAAAAGGACGCGTAATATACTAATCGTTTAATTAATAATTAATAAACCTTAGATTTTATTTGCGACAATATATCGAATTTAATTTTATGTTTCAAATTAAATTCGATATATTGTCGCAAATAAAATCTAAGGTTTATTAATTAATAATTAAACTATTAGTATATTACGCGTCCTTTTGTTACGTTAATTACTCGATTCTGAGATTCATATTTTATTGTGCATTCTCAATCCGAAAAACATTACAGTTAGATCAGTAAAATATAAAAAAGTATATTACAAATGTATTTAACTTCAAGTATTGTTAGGGAAATAAAACAATAATTTATAATTTTTATTTCTGCTGCTTCGAATCTTACTTGAAATATTCAGTGATTGCGCGGAATATTATGCGCTTCGATAAAGATCTACATATCATCGTGATACAGTTATGTGTTATTTATCGAAAGTTAATTAATTGTCATAATAATAGTGAAATTTCCCTATATGACTCTTAATTATTATTTAAAAAAGGTAATTATTCATTAATCGCATCATAATAGCAATTAATTTGCCGACACTGATCGCGATTGCGTTTAGAGAAGTAACACTCCTTTTATTACCGACTTATTGTCGTCGGCGAAAAAGCGCAACGACTTTATTTACGTTATTGATTTACATATTAGATACGCGCATGGTTTAGATCGAGGAAGGAGAGAAACTCTTTCTATTGCCGATTAATTACATTGCCGGCATATGAAGGTAAACATTTTACGCTCGTTGACGATCGTGCGATTTTACAATCGTTTGTTGGACGTCTTCTATTTTAATATAACTTAGGCCTGGAAATATTTAACACACACACACATTTTATAATAAAAATTTACGTTGAATATTTTATATCGCGTATCTAATATTTTATATCGCGTATCTAATATGTAAATCATTAACGTAAATGAAGTTTTTGCGCTTTTTCGCCGACGACAATAAGTCGGTAATAAAAGGAGTGTTCCTTCTTTAAACGCAATCGCGATCAGTGTCGGCATATTAATTGCTATTATGATGCGATTAATGAATAATTACCTTTTATAAATAATAAATAAGAGTCATATAAAGAAATTACACTATTATTATGACAATTAATTAACTTTCGATAAATAACACATAACTGTATCACGATGATATGTAGATCTTTATCGAAGCTTATTCCGCGCAATCACTGAATATTTCAAGTAAGATTCGAAGCAGCAGAGATAAAAATTATAAATTATTGTTTTATTTCCCTAACAATACTTGAAGTTAAATACATTTGTAATATACATTTTTATATTTTACTGATCTAACTGTAATGTTTTTCGGATTGAGAATGCACAATAAAATATGAATCGCAGAATCGAGTAATTAACGTAACAAAAGGACGCGTAATATACTAATCGTTTAATTAATAATTAATAAACCTTAGATTTTATTTGCGACAATATATCGAATTTAATTTGAAATATGAAATTAAATTCGATATATTGTCGCAAATAAAATCTAAGGTTTATTAATTATTAATTAAACGATTAGTATATTACGCGTCCTTTTGTTACGTTAATTACTCGATTCTGAGATTCATATTTTATTGTGCATTCTCAATCCGAAAAACATTACAGTTAGATCAGTAAATTATAAAAAAGTATATTACAAATGTATTTAACTTCAAGTATTGTTAGGGAAATAAAACAATAATTTATAATTTTTATTTCTGCTGCTTCGAATCTTACTTGAAATATTCAGTGATTGCGCGGAATATTATGCGCTTCGATAAAGATCTACATATCATCGTGATACAGTTATGTGTTATTTAACGAAAGTTAATTAATTGTCATAATAATAGTGAAATTTCTTAATATGACTCTTAATTATTATTTATAAAAGGTAATTATTCATTAATCGCATCATAATAGCAATTATTTGCCGACACTGATCGCGATTGCGTTTAGAGAAGAAATACTCCTTTTATTACCGACTTATTGTCGTCGGCGAAAAAGCGCAAAGACTTTATTTACGTTATTGATTTACATATTAGATACGCGCATGGTTTAGATCGAGGAAGGAGAGAAACTCTTTCTATTGCCGATTAATTACATTGCCGGCATATGAACGTAAACATTTTACGCTCGTTGACGATCGTGCGATTTTACAATCGTTTGTTGGACGTCTTCTATTTTAATATAACTTAGGCCTGGAAATATTTAACACACACACACATTTTATAATAGAAATTTACGTTGAATATTTTATATCGCGTATCTAATATTTTATATCGCGTATCTAATATGTAAATCATTAACGTAAATGAAGTTTTTGCGCTTTTTCGCCGACGACAATAAGTCGGTAATAAAAGGAGTGTTCCTTCTTTAAACGCAATCGCGATC